>JANZLQ010000041.1:12107221-12124198 GCA_026212715.1 Elanus axillaris | reverse complement strand
CCCTCGCAAGATGTTCCTGAAAAACCCATGCAGATAAGCACATGGGAAGCTCAGACAGCCGGCCTTCTGTTAAGTATGTGACAGAAATTTCCCTTCTTGAGGTAAGGAAGATAGAGGCACTGTTAAATTATGTTTCCCGTGAGTGTTGCTAAGGCATACTTACACATATTATATGAGGTAGAAAATTAGTACTTTGAATTGTTATGGTTACATTTGCAGTAAAGTGTAAGTGTTTGCAGTTTTTCAGAAGTTTGCCTATGGTTTGTCATGCAGTTCACCCACTGAGAAGAAAATTTACTTGCTGTAAAATAGTGAAACAGATCGACAGCTACAAGGCAACGATTGCAGACTATACCCAGATTCCTGTTTCTGGAAGAGATGATCATTCTAGAGATTAAAAGACTAAAATGACAACTTCAGGCTTCACATTTATCTACTACTCATCTTTAGAAAGATTTAGCCCTGATCCTCATTGCACACTCAGCAATGATAATGGAGGACTTGCACACATCGGCATCAGTCTCTGCCCCTCAGGGGTGTGAAGCTTCTTGTGAATCAAGGCTCAATGTTATAACATGCCTGAAATAAGGTTAGGGTTTCTTTGATAATGACAAGTGTCTCTAGCAATGGCAGAAAAGATGTGGTAGCCAGGTCTCAGAATGTTTTTTATACATATCTACATAACTATATATGTATATACTTAAGTATTTTATTTATGTGTGTGCTTCTATATTTATATATGTATATGCATATGTATATATAATGTGTGAAGGCTATATACTTAAATTAGGTAGCCCCACTACTGTAAGAAGTGTGAAGAAGGCTGGGCTCTGGCAGCCCTGGGCAGTGGTGATAGGAATTGCTCCCCTTTCTCTTTCTTTGACATAGATAACTAAGACACCTACTGTAGACAGGCTGAGCACAGACTGATAGCAATTGCAAGGGATTTTGGATTGGATAATCAACTCTCATGCATGCAATAAATTACATGCTTTTTCTGTATCTACACAGCACACATGTCAGGAAGAAAAAAAAAAAAGAAAAGAAGAAATCAAATCAAAATCTCTGACTGAGGGAAAGTGTTTCCTAACTCTTGGTCCACATGTCAGAGCCTCTTATCCCCATCCTTACGCTGACAGTCATGTGATCAGGGGCCTAATTTAGGGGGACTACATTTCTCCTACAGTCTTGACACTTCTCTAGCACTGAAGAAGCCACAGCACCACAAACTCCTTTCAATCCCTACTCTCTTTTATAGATTCCCTCTTTCCTGCCAAGGAAGGAAACAAGCATAGAAGCTGTCAGGTAGTTATGCACCAGAGGTACCCTTGGTCCCTCACTTGAGTGCTGACCAGTCATGAATGCTACTATCATCACAGCATGCCCAAGAATGGTAAATTAATGTGTCCAAGGCCACACTGAAGTCTGGGTCACAGCAGACAATTGAATGTATGTGATCCTAAAGACCACTGACCCATTCTTCCCCTACTTGCAGTCCTAAGCAAAAGCACTTAAAACATCACAGGGTGCCAGCTGACATGCACTTGGTGTGCATGTGCATGTGAGATAAATTTTCATCAGACTCCCACATATTTCTCAGTGCCACCACTGTATGGATGAAGTTTGGTGGCACCATACAGCAGTATATCAGAAGTATTCAATGGCAAAAAAGACAAAGTGAGAGCTTTTAACTTCAAATTCTGAAGTCAATCAGAGTGAAAGCAGAGATCCCAACCCTCAGCTCAGTCAATCAGGATAACTTTGTTGGCTTTGTCACCTGTGTTTTTATCCCTGATGAAGATGCTGACTATCCGTTTTCAACTAAGCATTCAGTAAATGATTCTTCCCTTCCTGTTGCAATATCCTCTGCAAAGTTACACGCAATTGCTTCAAAGCAAAATTTCTTTTCAGTGTCCTTGTGACAGGAACTGGTTTCTTAAAACCTCTAAGTGCTTTTTTGTGGAACATCTCCATCTAGATCTAGTGGTTATTTGCTCTTTGAAGATGCTTTGCACATCCGGAGGCAGGACAAGCTGAGTAATATGGACTAAACATACAGAGAAAAATCAGAAAAAGCAGCATTTAATGCACACAGTGACTCATTTGTTAAGGAAAGGTCTTTGACTTTCATTTTGTAGATGTAGGGCAAAGATGGAAGTGCTGAATTTGTCTGATTTATGTTAAACAGTAAGTGTTCTTTACTGAGTATTGTAAGAACCCACGTATCCCCCATCAAATACTGAAAACACTCAGAACAGGATGCTTTGTGGGGTAAAGCCATTTACAGGAAGTGTGGGGTGAGAAGTCAGTACCTTATTTCTATGTTAAAAAAAAAGAAAAGTCTGGAAATGCGCAGGAATATGTGTTAAAGAGATAACAATGTCTCAGAGGGGAGAGACGGCTTGAGGATCAGAGGAGTGGTATTGAGTTCCACTGTTACTAACTATTCAGCAGAAAATGGCCCAAGTTTGAACATGTCCTTTTATGGCTGTTGGAAAGAGAGAAAATCCATCACAGGGAAAAGGAACAGAGATGAGGGGAGCTGATTTAGTGTGAAGCAGTTTTGCCTTCCTGGGTTGCTTCTTTCTGAAACAGCTACTTGTTCAGCTCTAAACCCATCACCTACCACCGCAAATGGTCACCTCATTAAGGCTTGTACAATAAACACTGATGCTTAAATTTAATCAGGACTTTTAAAAATGACAAGGGCTGTTGGCTGGATTGCCACCTTCAGCACGTGGAGGCTGTACCATTAGTTAAAAACAAAGGTCACAATTTTCTCTTTCTTGTCTGCTAATATGATTTTGAATATTACTGCTTTCCAGCTATTAATATTTACACTGGGTGATTGGCTAGACTCATTAAAGTGAATGAATGCCAGGAGATGACATCATTTACATTTAATTGTCTTGTTTATCAGCAAAGTCTCTACAGTTGTTTTAATAAAGGGCAGGGGAAGATAAAGGCTACATTTGCATTCTCTAAGGAGCCTGTGACAAGGGTCTAGGACGCTGCTGACATTTATTGTTTGCAAATGAGATAATCAAATAACGTTTTGTTTTGCAGTTGTTGCTTTTATTTTTTCCTGTAAGTTAGAGTTTTCCATTACTGTTATTATTCCTGGATGTTAATGAACAGATACTCATTTTCAACTTCCCAGCAGACTCTTTCCAGGATTTAGAACAACTGACACATGTTCAGCTTGCTCAGATTCCTTTTGCTAACAACGTAACACAACACACTAATGCACCAACTTTACTGTAACTAGAACAAGCGTTTAAACATAGGTATAAGCTATGAGCTTTTGTGAATCAGGGCATTCCAGCTTCAGAAATCAGATGGTCAATATTTTTCAGGGGGACTGTCCCTTTTTCTATCTAAGATTTCCAGACAATACAAATAAAGCATGCAACACATTGCTAATTTTACACCTTTTTTTTTATCCCATATGTGATTAAAATGCAAATGGTTTGATGGGCTGTTATGTGCAGATGCCATAATCCTTCCTCATGTGACCTCACAGCAGAACTATGTCAGCTCTTGGCTGCCAAATCTCCTGCTCCGAAGCTTCCCCATTATGTCTCTGTCGCAGTTCATCTTTTTTCCTTATTTTCTACCCTCATACTCCCTTGAGGATGCAGCTGTGCTAACTGCTTTTTGCATTTATACATTCAGCCCAAAGTATTAACTTTATCCATGATAAAGCCAACCATGCCATTGCCATCTATGGAGCCTACTCCTTATTTGACTTTTAATTCTGCCTTCAAGAAATTGTTCTGTGGTCAAATATAATTAGCCTATTTCTTTTTCCATCCTGAGGAAGGAAGCACCTGGCCTTCTCCAGAGCAGGTCTGCGGAGTGTTTTGCCTTTTGGTATACTGTGTGTCCTGACTACCTGTCATGTATCTACTCAGATGCTGCTGTTTGGTGAGGGAAGCTGGTACTAAATGCACACAAGAGAAAGAAGAAAATGCAGGTATGTAAGTTTCTAAATTATTCAGACAATAGCACCTAAGGCAGAGTCTGGGTTTATGTGATATCTATGCTCAAGACAGAGATAAAGGATAGAGACTGCCTATTTAACCCTAACCTTTCAGGGTTGGGGAGGTGGGTGTGGGACCTCAGCTCAGGAGAGGTCCCTGTGAGGTGATTGCAACCCCTCCTTCTCACCATCAACTGTGTAATGAGCTGGCGTACAGAAGCCAGTCTGGACTGCTTGTGGCTGTCTTGGACTTAGTTGTGCTAAGAGATATCTGAGTCCATCTTAGGCTTCCACACTGGGTCTTTTGGATAAAACCAATGAATCCTTTGCACCTTTTCCAAACTTCTTAGGGATTTTCTTTTAACTTCGGATATAAAGGAGAAACAGTTTTCCTTCATCCTTAAAATAAAGTGAAAAGGATTTCTGGGCTTGGGAGTGAAAATTTAAGTCTTATCCAGTCTCTGAAAGGGACCAGTTCATGACCATTTTGTGCATTTCAGTCTATAGGTTTCACCTGTTTTGTTGAGAAGCCCAAGGCATCTCTAGAAGTATAGCTGCTGATTAGATCCATGCCTACATTTAATGTAGGTAAGAACACTCTGGTTAGAGGTACTGCTCATGCAAGAGTATAGATGACACTTTCTATTGAATTGCCAATAAGCACTTTGGACTTGATTCTCTGCTCCAATTTTACACCAGTGTAGCTTTAGTGGAATTCCGCTGACTTAGAGTCCCTGTAACACAGCAAAAATCAATTCTTTCATTTGTAACAGGACCTAAATTCAATTACAGGTATATATTTGTATAATTTTTCTTTCCTGTTAAAGAACAAACAAAACACACCTAACAAAAAAAAAATTGTGTTGTTTGTAACTGGTAAGCAAAACCAATCACCAGAGTACCAAAGAGCTACTCCCAGTGGGCCCCTACATTTGGGGTGATCTTAAAATAATTCATAATTTCTTATCTGGTAGTATGAAATAGTAGCAAGAAAAATAAGCAGAGTACTGCTTCACTTTTATCTAATTACTCTGGCAGACGAAGGTGTGAAATGATTAGCCAGTAACATATGGGCTCGAGCTTGGAGAAGTTCCCACTGCGATTTCTTTTTATTCCAGGCATATTTTATCATTTAATTTAAGGGCGTTAATCCATGGGTGAGCCTCTGCCTGCCACTCTATCACTTGCTTTCTCGCATTTATCAAACATATTCCTAATCTTAATTATGCTTTCTTCTGCTTTCTTGCAAACAGTGTAAATAACCCCCTGGCCTGATGCTGATGACACTGGTGAGTGGGGAGTCGTATTGTGATGTGGAGCCCGATCTTCGCATGACAGCCATAAAACTGAGAATTTACTGTTTGGGTACAATAAGGGGGCTTAACAATGCTGATCATATCTATCAGTCCCATAATGAAGAGAAGATGTCCCATGCTTCCTCTGAGAAACACATTTTTCAGTGTTGGGAATGGGGCTGTATCACTACTGTTTTTTACTAGAACACTGAAGCAGCATTTCAGCTTGCTAAATATAGGCAGCATAGGAAGGCACACCCACGCAAACACCATTTTTCCACTTCTACTGTAGTCGCAACATTCCCTAGTTAGCTATATTTAGCTTATACTTGAGGTGCCTAAAATACTTGCATTAAAACAAGCAAATGTGTATTCTCTTCATCCAGCTAGTCAAGACCACAAACAAGTCTTGCATAATTTGGTGTAATAACGTACAACTTTGCACATGTTCATTCATTTAATCCCCTAGTACTCTGCTCGTGCTTACTGAAGCTCTGTAGCCAGCAGATAACAATGTATAGAGTAAAGAGACAAGGTTTCAGTTTTCAAACATGGGAAACTTAATCCCTAATCTGGATGCTCCAAATTGCCACTTAGACATGTAAATGTCAATTTTATGCACCTAAGTGCCAATTTGAGTGTCCAAATGCATGACTTGGACATCACATTAAGGCATCCATTGGGTTCTATTGCTTGTTTTATCTATCTGAGTGCACATTATGCGCTGTAAGCAATTATGCTGCGTTCCATACAAGTAAATCAATTCATTCAAGTAGCTTTCCAGAAGAAAGTGGTTTCAGCACAGCAGAAAATATTAAAAACAAGTAGCTGGTCATGTGTCAGTGTCACACTCACCTAGGTGCCCCCTTCATTCACCATCAGCACCACATAAATTGCCAGCACCTGAGAGCCTCCATTTACTGTAATTTCTAAAAAGTATCTTAATCTGAGCAAGGCCATTTGGGAACCCTGTTCCTTCTGCTGCATTGCAGTCTGCCTGCTGTGATCCCTGAGCTCAGCAGATTATTTGGGGTGCTCACAAGCAGGCAAGGTGGGAGCCGAGCCATGCCTCGGACAGCCAGGGAGCCCAGGCTGTCAGGGAATCCAGGCGTTGCTCACTCCACACATTCCAGGCCACTAATAGCCATCTTAAAATAGGATTCTGGGTGTCGTTGTGTCCGTCTTCCCCTTCAAAACAATGTTTAAGTGGCTTTGAGAAAATGAGACTAAATAATACCCACCATGCTTTTCCCCGAGACGCCTTTAAATGCTGTAGGCAGAGAGGCACAGGCAGAGGCCACTTTAACCCCAGCCTCTTCTGAGCAACAATGTCTAATATCTCTTTCACATCACAGCAGAGATTTTAAAATGAGGTGTAATTTGCAGCTTTAAGAGGGTGAGGAAAAGAACAGCTAAAAACTGACAGTACATTCTCTTCCCAGGCAAGAACTGTACAGTGTGTTACCTGTTTATTTTCTTCACTCTTTGCTTGATAGAAATGACCATCTCGAAATTTCCACGGAAAGAAAAGAAGCACCTGGAAATTACCCCTGAAACAAGCCCATACTGTTTGTCTGGGGATTTACTTGAGTTTTAATAGGCATTTCCTTTATCTCGTTTGCTTTCTGTAGACATGCCATTGTTAAAGCTCTGTTCACACAGGCACCCTCACAAAGAAAGTCGACACAGAAAATGAGAAATATTACCTGGTAGATGCAAGGCTGCTTTCAGTGCCAGGGACACATCTTTCAGTGCTACAAACCTTCAGAGCTTTGCCAGGAAACTACCTCAGCTCCTGCACCTATGGGGCA
Source organism: Elanus axillaris (assembly GCA_026212715.1). Classification (NCBI taxonomy): domain Eukaryota; kingdom Metazoa; phylum Chordata; class Aves; order Accipitriformes; family Accipitridae; genus Elanus; species Elanus axillaris. The sequence continues at coordinate 12,117,110 of JANZLQ010000041.1, read as the reverse complement.
TGAATGTCCTTAGCACGGGCAATACCTTACATCCTCCTCCTGTGCAGGTAAGGTCTGGGAAGGCTTCAAAGTAGGAGATCCCAGCCCACTGTTAATGTCTCCTGTGCTCCCATAGTTGCTTTGAACCCCAAACCACATGTGAGCTGAAAGTGCTTGGTTCTTGGAGTTCACCATGCTTACACCCAGCTTGCTCCTCCTCTCTTTATGTAGACCTATCCAAAATTCACCCTAATTTCCTATTGCTTTGTAACTGGGTCTGGTCCTGGTAAGGTACCACATATATTGTAAAGTTACTCCTGACCTGAATGGAGTGAGGGAATCAGCCATACAAGAGACTGACTGGACTCCCTCGCAGAGAAGCCAGCACAGAGGCAAGTGATTTGTGTCCACAGCAATGAAAGAAAACTGCAGCCCACCAAATGCAGCAATGATCTCAGTATATTTTTGGTGAGGGGAACCATGACAATTAGCATCTTTTCATCATATAATTCCCAACATCCTTCAGCAAAGTCCAGACAAAGACAAGCCCAAACATAGCAAAATTATAGCTGTACATGTATATGTGGTTACTTGCTACTTGCAAAGGATATAAGGGAATAATATATATATATTATATAAAAGAATATAAGGGAATCAAATTTCACGTAAGTGTTAGTCAGCCAATAAGTCTTCACATCACCTAATTTCATTTCCTCTTATACAAACCAAAAAGGAAAAGACAATGTGTGCTACTATTCCCAAGCCCTGCTTTACTTCCTAACCTTCCTCAGAGATTCAGGGCCTTTGCTCATTAAAATTATTTTCCTTTCATGTGCTCTTCTAATCCACATATGGAATAAATACAATACAAATTATGTGACCTATCAGAACAAACAGTTCAAACTCTCATTAGCAGACATTTGTGGCAGTGAATTTTTAGGTCAATACTCTGTGAAAGAATACTTGCAAAACACTATACTGAAAAGTTACAGGTATTTTAATTTTCTTATGGAAACTTCTTCTAAATATAGAAAGAATAGAAGCCCATCCTCTACCCAACATTCACATTGACTTCTAATATAAAACTATAGACAGTTTCTTCACAAAGTAAAAACGAGATGATTCATATGCACTGGAATTACAATGGCACAACACACTGGGCCTTTAGTTCCTCCCACTGTCTTATTCACAGGTAGCATTAGAGAAGTAGAGCCTGGTTTCTAGAATAACCCAATTGAGGTATTCTGCATACCATGAACAAAAAAATTAGAAGTCTGCCACTGCTGGGATGGGGAAAGTGGTTCTCTTCCTGCAGCTATTTTGTATTCAGATGCAGATAACCAGATAGGGCAGGTTAGCAATGGAAGTCAGGAAATGAACATGCGTCTTTCTTTTGCCAGCCAAAGTGTCAGCTTTCTGCAAAGTATAAATCACCTTTTTTTTCTAGAAATTTGTTTCATTTTGGAGGGACAATGCAGTAAGAAAGCATGCTTCTTCCTACACAGCCATTCAAAGGCTTAGTGCAATCCATGGAATTTGTCCACCACTGTCTGTAAAATAAGGTTTAGATTATAGACCAGTCTCAGGAGTCTTCAAGCCTAAAGCAAATGGCCATAATCCCTCAGAGAGACTTTTTCACAAAGTTTTATTTTGCTCAGATTAACTCTGAACAGTTACAAATAGAGGTCTGAATATCTACAAATTTAATTTAGCAGTTTGAGTTTAACTAACAAGTTTCATATTGGCACTTCATGAAGCAATTTAAGAATGTGACATTGTCTGACAGATTTACTTAAGCATTGTGGAGAATTTGGTGGTTCCTGTTGTTTCTGTAAGGCTTTGCTGGGGAAAAAGTGAACACCAATAGGAAGCTATAGCACAAAATTGATATTGAAATGTTTTCAAGTAATCCTGAGCTAAACAAGCAGCCAGAGTTTTTAGAAGTAAGTGTATAGAAAAGTATGAAATGGTACATGGAACATATGCACAGAGGCTTTCAAACATACCAATGAATGTCAGTCCATGCCTCAGGGGCTACACCCACTTTTCCCTTTAGAAAAAATGGACTACTCATTAACTTGTTCAAGGCCAAAAATTAGTCATTGGGTAAATTAAATTAAACTCACTTGAAATGGAATTAAAATTATGGAAAACTGCTGAATATAGTTTTTGTAACAATTAGAGCTACTTTATGAAAATTAATGGAAAGCTCCATCTTAATCAAGTCATAGTCCTGTCAGCATCCTTCTTTGTCGTTCTCTATTGTCATTTAAATAGCTATTCTTCCTCTTTTCCTTGCCACAGTTCCTACTTTCATATCAGCTAGCTTTGGTTTGCCTCCAAGTTCCATGATAGTTAATTAAACATTTAGGAAAACCAGCTGATTTAGACTTCCTGTGGCTGAAGGAAAGCAGATACATTCATCAGGAACAAAAAACATATAAATGAGTTGACATGCTATTTTTATAAAACTGTGGAAGATAGAGATCAAAACAGCCTTTTAGGTCAACTAGTTCATCTCTCGAGTAGGGCAGAATAATTTCTAAAAGGAATAGTTTTTATGGTTTTAACTAATCTAGCTTTAAGAATCGCAAGTAATGAGGCTTTCGTATGGTTGCCAATTTATTCTGATTACTCCTTTCATAAACCATATCCACAAACTCTTCTCCTTTTTACTACTTTTTTCTTTTTGCTCTTGTTGCAAGTAATATAAATAATAAATATTATTTTAGATACCAGGAAACAAGCTGTGTGAAAAACAAACATTGTGTTGGGTGAAAACATGCTTTCAAATGTGAGCATAGGAGAATTCTGAGACATCCATCAACATATGTCACACTTCATAGATTCTTTAGCTTTGCCCTCAGTGAATGGCATTAACATATTCAGACAGCTTTATCAAGAGAGAAGAACCAATTGCATGAATGATCCAATTAACTTGAATCTGTCTAGACTTCTGTAGGAAACTAATCTGTACTAACCTGCTACAGAGATGCATGAATCTCTGCAAGTAAAGCTACACCCATGCTGACAACATACTGTCCAAGTTACATTCATCCCCAAGCTACTAAGTTGGTATTCTCTTTTCAGATAGTACAGTAAGGGAAGGATGCTGGAATAAGGGACTGAGTCTTCCCAATAATAGGAATAGATGCTCTTTAAACTTTTTTTCCCAGATTCCAAGAAGGAAAAGGTTTTAACTGTTAGCTGAAATTTAATTAAAAATCCTAAAATAAATAAACGCATTTGCAAAAACATAAGTAATGCAGCACCTTTAGAAGATGTTTTGATGCTTCGCCAGCAGAGGACCAGTGCAAAGGATGCGACAGGATTTTTAGCAAGGGGCCAGTCTCTCAACTGGGACAGGGAAGACCTGACAAGGGCTCCTTAATCCCACCAGAAAGTGAACCAGATGCGCAGTCTTTGCTTTTCCGATAATAAATATGGCAGAAAGTAAAGAGAGGGATTGGAGGTGAGATAACCACATAGTGAATAGAGACAGCCTGTGTGTGCCCAGACACACACCTATCCAGGCTGCTCCTTAAAGCATGGCAATAGCTGCTGGAGAGTTCAACAACCACTTAGAGAAACACTATCTTTTTTTCTGTAAGCAGCACCAGTTTTGCTCTTAAACTATATGAACAGTTAGCTGCCATAAATCAGCAGGACTCACAGGAATGAATGGACAGCTAGACAGTTCTTTTGCACAGAAATACCATGAGAACTATCCCCTGAGAAAGATACTCAGATATTGTTACAGTGGGAATCACAGCACAGTAATGTAGTAAAAGCCACTAAATGATGTCTGCCTAGATCATCTTCATTAGGCAGTATCGATATGACACCCCTTTCTCTTATTTGTCACTTGCTTTGTTTATTTAAACTTGGCTGTTCTTTGCATACAGCTTTGTTTTACCATGTTTCTGTACTGACCTAGGCAGGACTCCCCAGACATTTTTCTCACACAGCTAAGGGATAATGGCAAAACCAAGCAAATATTGCAACCATCGTATAGCCCAAATAAAAATCCAGCCCTTTCACTGTCCATGAAGTTTTTCATAGTTTGTCAGAATTGTGATGTAAGCATGAAGCCCAGAAGGCCATTCCTTATTAGGAAACAGTATTTTTATCCAGCAATTAAACTGATAAAAACCTGGCTTCAAGGAAGTCACAAAGTCTCTCCCAGTCAAGATAAGGTCTGCACAGTACTCAAAATTGAAAAGGACTGAGTAGTTCATTCACATTACTCCTACTCACACCACCCCAAAGGACATGTACTGACAGCAACTCAGGTATTCCCAGAGACACAGAGATCATTCAACAGAAAATCTTGAGAAGTTAATTTTCTTAATGAGGACTGCGTGCCTTTAAACAGATGACCCAGGTCTTTGAAAGTCACAGGAAAGAGCCAAATTGGACATTATACTTATTAAACATTGTACTTTTCTAAACCAGAGGATGCAACAGATGTATTGAAGAGCATTCGTTATTGCAATGTCATAAAGTCTCAATTTTTCAGCTGGGCACAGTCTTGTTTTTTGCAGCTATGATTTTTCATCTTCAGAAACTGTGCCTGCAATCTGGTGCCAAAAGAAATAGCAAATTAATGCCTGTTTACTTTGTAGGTACAAACGATCAATCAGGACAGCTAGAGACCAACCCTGTGGAATTATTTTACTTATTTTCAGTATCGATTCCAAGAAATGCTTCTCAAAAGTACTCAAGGAGTTTGGGTCAGGGCAATTTTCAGTTATTTCCATCTTTCCTAGCAACATGATATCTCTGCTGGTTTTCCTTATTTTCTTTCAATTTTTCGTTCAAGCTCTTGCTTCTCTTTTTTATTTGTTTTCTGGCTGAGAAACTTTCTTCCCTTTTCAGGGGCTATCTCATTGAGCACTTGGGCAGCAGAAGTCAAAACACAGCTAGTTTTTCATCACAGCGACACAATGGTCCCAAGAACAGACATGTTGCATTATTGTCTCTCTTAAATGTAACTGAAACTGAGAAATTTTACATGGGCTTACGTGTTTTGTTCCAATGTATCCTTGTGATTTTCCCCCTAGAAGTGTTTTATGTATCAAATTGATTTGTTGTGCTTCAAAGATATGATTACAAATCCCTGAAAACTAACCAGTGAATATCAGTAATTTGAATCTATGAAGCACATCAGTCAATACATTCACTCTGAAACCCCTGTGACGCACTCATAACAATGCTTCATTTTTATCAGCTTCCTTCCAGATCGATATTTATAGTGTCATTCAAACATTTATTATCATAGAGCAGTAATGCTCAAGATCCAAAAAAAAAGGAAACAGCATTAAATGCAGAGCACACTTTTAACCACCTTCAGATCTCAGTGAGTTTTCACTCCTTTGCTTTGCTTAGATCAAACTAGAAGGCTGTGGTTCTTTCAACACAAGCCAGCAGAAGAGCTTCCTGAATCAAGGCAGCAAACTCTTTCCTGATAATTTCAATCATCACGCTCTGGCTGGGCTCGTCCGTGGTGCTCATGGGAAAGGAGAGGCTGCACAACCACCCAGCTCTTCCCCACCACGTCAGCATTACATGTGCCTCTGCCATGGCTCACTCCTGGCCATCACGAGTGCTAAAGCTAGACACCCCTTCCCCTCTAACCCCAGTAATTCCCTCCTTCCCTGCATTCTCCTACATCTTAGCATCTCAAAGTCATTTTTAACCAGTAAGCTACTCATCCCAATGACAGTCTTTCTGCACAGCTCAAAGGTAAGGGGACAGGGAGAGCAATAGGGAGCACAGCACACGGTGGGACGTGCTTCAGTCCATCCCCATCTCTCCTTGTAGCCACTGCTGCATCCTGCTACAACGCTGCAACCTCATCAGCCCCACTCCCTGCCGGCTGCAGAGCTCCGGCTCCAGTATAAGGGAGGAAGCTGCACCTTTGTGAGTGTTGCTCTAAATTCACATCCAGAGACTCCTTTTTCTTTCACACCGTCTGCATGTGAAACTCCTGGCCTGGGAAATTTCAGTAGGAAAGAATAAACACTGGCAAAGTTGTGAGTATCTGAAAAAAGGATCTAACAAGAGGAAGTGCCAGGCAACCTTAATAGGCTGTGCTACCAGCCTCGCCTATAACGTATCTCTCTGTTTACTGAGTAAGTAATGTATAATTATGATGAGTGATTCAGTCTGCTAACTAGCCAGAGCTGTCAGAACTTGGCTGTCTGCACAGTTGACGGAAAGAGGATCATAATAATTTCTAAATGTGACTGATAATGTGGTTTACATTTTTCACATTGTTAGCTCATGCACACTGGGATTTCTGGCTGGTAGGGAATAGATAACATTTCTATTACTTTTGCCTCATTTTATCTCAGTTCTTAACAGTTGGTTTGCTTTGGACGAGTGGAATTAGCAGCATCCTGGCATTCTTTACGTGTCTGGCACTTTTCTGTTTTTATTCCTGGACAGTACACCAAGGAAATCTATTCTGGCATGTGGTCTTTACCTTTTCCTGAGCCAAGTTAACCCATCAATGTATGTCTAAATAGAGACACTTGCAATATTCATAGCTGTTAGTGCTAAAGAACCAAACTAGATGCTAGTGCTCAGAGAGTTTACAGTTACAGAGGCAGTGGAAAGAATCCCTTTTATTTGATTTCTGATGTGCACACAACTGCAAACAAACATCTTCAAACTCTTCAATTACTCGTGGAGTCCATAGACCCCATTTTAATAGCCATGGGGAAAGATTAACTGCTGCAACAAAATTCCCCTATTTTAAGGCAGCTTCCTAGTCTTCAGAGGAGTTAGAAGAGTTTCAAAGCTGCTTTAGCTTATGGTATACTCTCTTAACAGAAAAGAAGGACTAATTTAGCTCAGGAAGCCTGTGTTCATTGCTTCTTCTAGCAACCTGAAAACAGCAGAAGCTTGGAGAAGAGGCACCATACAGCTGACACAGGTGTTCTCTTGCTCTGCCCAAGATACATTTTGATGAGACTGGTCTTTCAAGATCCCTTTTCTGATGAAAAACATGGACGCAGAGCCAGTTCTTTGCTTAAAATAATTTCCAGGGCAAGCATTTTCTTGATCTGTGGCATTAAATATCATATTCCTGAAGGATGACTCCTGGAAAGCAATATATTATTTTTATACAGAGACCTGGCAGAACACAGAAAGACACACCAGACTGAAAGGGTCCTCAGGGACCCAGTCCCCACTTTTGCCACAACACATGCTCCCTTTCAAAACCATACCAAGCTCAACCTTAGGTTTTCCCTCTCCTCTCTCTGTAATCAGGAATTTGTTTCATAGTCTCGTTGCTGAGTTGGCCAGATGCTGTCTTCTGATCCCAAAAGAAGTGTATTCCCATATGGCTTATACCAAGAAGGTCCTTCGCCTTGAAAAGATATTTTCCCTCCTCATGCTAAGCTCATAAATGCATCTACATGGCAGTCATGACCATTCTTTGTGTCACTAAGCTAAACAATCCCAGGTTTTTGGTCTCCTCTCATAAAGTAGGTCCTGCTTTCCCCAGCCCTTTTTTTTGCCCTTCTCTGAGCCTATTCCAGTCAGAAATCATCTCTCCTTATGGTGACCATACAATATACTCAGGGGAGGTACAAGAGCTTTGTACAGCTCTGCTTGTGCTTCCCTGTCACTGATAGAAACAATTCTGCCCTTGTATCTTGAGAGTGGGTTTGACCACCCTACTGCTGCATTACGGTAATAATCTGAGGTCTTTTTTTTCACCTCAAAGTCATTTCCAAATTATGTGTAGTAGAACTATTACTGCCTCATGCACAACCTTGATTTCAAGCTCTTGAATGTAATTCTCAGGTCAGGCCAGTTTCTGTGTGCCAGTCCACTCCTTCTCTCCTTTAACAGTGCCTCCCAGCACCTTGTCATCAGTAAGCTGCATTTGATATTAGTTCATTTCCTAATAGTCCTGCCAAGCTCATTAATGATAATAATGAAGAGAATCAGTGCCAGACCTTACCATTGAGGAACTCTGCTAATGACCTCTCTGCAGCCTTATATTTCCCCTTTAACCCGCTCTGTTACCATCTCCCTGTAATCCAGGTCCTTACCTACCCGAGTTTTTTTCTGTGAATCCACATCATGTCCATTTATTCGTAGGTCCCACATGATGGTGCAAGCGATACCTTCCCTGATTCCAGATGGACGAGATCTACTGTATAATTTTACCAGAGAAAGCCATTGGCTAGTCTGTTACGACTTACTTTTTGATAAAATCAAGGTACATTGTAATCCCATTTTTCTTTAACATCTTACTTTTGGATTCTTTCAAAATCTGTTTCAACATTATGACCCAGTATTCAGATTAGATTAAGCCAGGTCATTTTCCATTCTTTCTCTCTCAATATCAGCACTACAGGTGCTGCTGGCAGTCACCTGGTGCAGTCCTGCATCTGCCGAGTTTGTTTGGATTACTTTCACCCAGGCAGGAATGTAATATGTGAGCAATTCCAGTTCACTGGGGTGGGATGGAGAATATCTGTCCACTCTGCCTTTCCTTTCCCAAGCATCAGTCTTTGGCAAGTGTATGGCTTCATTCAGAAATGCAATTTTGATTTTGTTGTTTTATCTTGGTGAGGTTTACTCATTTCTGGTTTTCTGCTGTACAGCCAGACTTTCTTTGTACACACTAGCTGCTCCAACCATAACCACCTTATGCATGCATCCTCCCAAGGCCAGAAGTACAAGCAGTTTATGTTTCACTATTAGGAACCTCCTCTGCCTACAGTCTCATTTCTGATCCTGTAAGGTCTGATGGTATCACTCAGGATATTTCAGTTAAATTCAGGATTAAGAGTTGCAAAAAGAAGAATGTATACAATGGTAGATTTGTTTAAAATGTTCAGTTTTTATGAAATTGTGTAAGCAGTTAGACATGCCAGAAGCATTTGCTGCAGATGAAAGATTGACAGGGCTCCTGCACCTGGACTAGTTGTAGGAAAAGGCCAGATGAGCTGGGGCTATTTCAGTGCTGGAGGTGGCAAAGCAGCCATGAGGCCAGGCTACCCCTAAGTGTGGGGTGGCTACTGCTCCAAGAGCCAAGAAGCAATAGTCACCAGCTCCTCTCCTCTCACTCAACACACGCAAAAGCAACAATACCCTTAGATAAATATCATTAGAGGTTCTCCATAGCCCTCCATCACTGCTTAGCATCTTTATCTTCCCAATTTCTCCCTTGGCAGAAGAGGCAAGATCATCTGCTTCAACCTAAAGTTACAAATTCCAATTTTCATATGCTGTTGGGAAGCCTTCAGCTATGCAGTCATTCCGCTTCCAATTTATCATAAAAATGCAGTATATCAAGTAAGGAGCATCCTGATAATTGATATGCATATACATATGGGTAAAGAAATATAAAATTCATTTTTCATGCATAATTACACACACACCGATACATATATATAGATATGTGGCATTTCAGCTAGTAAAATGGATTGCTGTGAATTTACTTTAATACACTTTATTTAAGCCACTCTTCAGCCCCATGTCCTAACTCTGTTTCAAGCATTTCAGAACTTTGTTGTTGTTCTATAAGGAGGAAAACTATCCTAGTAAACACTAATTGGCGACGCCTGTCTCATCAGCAATAAAATAGTCCTGTTGGGGAATAATTCTTCTCCAAGAAGTTTTTTATTGTCAAGCTAGTAAAAATGAGTTAAATGTAATTTTGACTCATCCATAATAATCTCTTTATAGCTATGATGCTTATTTCTGTTTTCTACAGAAGCAATCACTTGTAGATAGAATGGTACCGTAATCTTAATTTATCACATACATTTTTTTTCTAGCAGCCAGCTGACTGCAGTAAATATCCCAGACTTCCAGGTGTCTTCCCCACTGCTCCCCCCCCAGCACACACAGCTCACAAGGTGGGTAGGAGGGAGATAAATGA
>JANZLQ010000041.1:12086994-12107121 GCA_026212715.1 Elanus axillaris | reverse complement strand
AATGAGTTAAATGTAATTTTGACTCATCCATAATAATCTCTTTATAGCTATGATGCTTATTTCTGTTTTCTACAGAAACAATCACTTGTAGATAGAATGGTACCGTAATCTTAATTTATCACATACATTTTTTTCTAGCAGCCAGCTGACTGCAGTAAATATCCCAGCCGGAACAAAGGTGCAAGTAATCAATACTTGTGTTCCATTTACACCAATAATGGCATAGAGTAAGATTTATAAGCCTCAGTATAAAGGAGGTGCACTACTCAGTTGATTACTGTTCAATAGCTGACATGCATTTGAGTTTCACTTGTCTGTAAATATGACAAGAGACTAGCTACTCATGGAAAGTGTCTGAATGTACCACCAACACCCTCTTATACAGAGTTCTTCCCTGCTGGCTTTTTTTTAAAAATAGAATTCTCTCGGGGAAAAAATACCTTGTGTCCATTCCATGGGAAGAGATTTCAGTTAGCTGGCTGCCTACATTCGCACCCCACACCAAAGATAGGCCCCATTTTAATTCGAACCCAGATGTATTGCTTGTTACAGAAAGGAATCAGAGTTCATGATGGCAAAATTTGCTTCAGCTATCTAAAATTGCTCAGAATATTAAGGGCTTTATTATCTAAATGCTGATTTGATTATCAATACCTCAACTGAAGAAAAAGAAATACTGTCACTGCTTGGAAGCTGAGTAGGTTGGATGGAGAAAATTTATGATGAAGAGAGCCCCAAGAGCAGGGACCTGCTAAAAGGGAAGAGAATTAAGTGTTTGTTAATGAAGAAACTTTTTATATACTCTCTTTTGACATCAGGAGCTACATTAAAAATGTATCTTAGTCTCTAAAAATTAGGTCTGTAAGACTCCAAGGCACACTTTGTAGGAATGGAGAACTTGCTCTTCATTCTTGCATGTACTGTTTGTTTAAGTTGTCAGGTCAAGGAATGTTTTCCTTTTGCTGCAGAAAGGTAAAGTGCAGCAAGATGAACAGCCATTCTAGGATGAAAAGTTGACAAGAAGCCACTGAGCATTACATGTTTACATATGCTTTTATTTTGCTAGCAGCTGACAAACTGCAGTAAATAACTGCTGGGACAAGGGTGAAAATGACCAATAGATCCATTTTATTTAAATCAATCAAATAATTTCTTATACATCAGGAATGACATGATGCACATTGATGAGGTACTCATGGTGCTCCTTGCTTCTTCTACTCAGTATTTTCTGCGGCAAGTTCCTCTTTATGGTTTCTCCACACTTTTAAATCCCAAATTAAGACACTCATTATCATTAGTTAGCTTGGAAAATCTTGGCCCAAGGCTCTCCACTGATCCCTGGTGTGGAAAGATAAAACTACATGATGGTCTGTAGTGGTAGTAGTCACAAAGAGTGGGAGAACAGAGGACAGTGCTTTGGTCAAAGAGTGATGTCCTGCCCCAGTGGCAGAGCTGAGTGGTGTGAGATCTGACTGCCAGCCCTTCGTGGGCTGAGAAAAAAACAGAGGAAAGAAATAAAAAATTTTGTATTCTTTCTGTTATTTCAAGTCTGCAAATAAGACTTCCAGGTGTCTTCCCCACTGCTCCCCCCCCAGCACACACAGCTCACAAGGTGGGTAGGAGGGAGATAAATGAGCAGCACACCTGCCGACAGATGGTTAAGCAGGTAGATATGCTCCAGCAACTAGTGCAGTCAATTCACATCCGTGTTCTCATCAGCAAAACCCTACCAGGATATGACTTGGGTTGCAGCCTCACAGCAACTAGGGAGCCTGCAGTAATCAGATTGTCATCTAACAGTCCATTGAGTAGGAGGCAGGTACTCAGATTTTCATCTCATCCAAGCTGTAGTACATCTAGGTGTGCACAGTAACAGAACTATAAAGATGTCTCACTATAGCCTGAGACAATAGGAGCCAAAGTCCAAGAAAAAGGGGAGACTGATGGTCCAGTCTTCCTATGCTTCCTTTATACTCGACAAAGAGACTTATTCAGCTCATATTTCATCCAACTTCATTAGCTTACTGTATTAACATTGTTACCAGTGATAGTCTCCCATTGCTTGAAAAAGCTGGATTAACAATGTACAGTGGCATATACCCCGAACTGTGCTAAAGAAAACTAATTTAAATGGCACTCAAACATTAAGAAATGTCAGATTTCTGCTCACCCACAATTTTTCCTTCTGAATAAAAAAGTCCTACTGAAAGTGCATATCATCTAAAAATGAGCATGAGATTAAAGCTGCATGGACAACTGGATAATATGTATTCACTTAAATTTGAAAGCCTTTGATTTTGCAACTTTAAAACTGTTCTTTTAAAATAGGCATTTTTGTTTGATTTTTGTGGTGGTTCCTATGGTTCCTTTATACATTTCCTGTCATGCGCTGCCAGTGGGGTTTGAGCCTTTGCCTCCAGCACAGGCTGCTCATATTTGCATTGTGGGACCTAATGAACTGCTAGGAGGAAAGTGCTGCTTTTCCAAAAGTGGGATGGACACTGGTGCCCTCTCCAGCCTTGAGGCCAAGCCACGGGTTGAAGTGATAAGTCCACCTCAGCCAAGCTCTTTCTCTCCTCCATTGGTAGGTGCATTGTCATGACAGGGTGACAGAAACGGGCAAGGGGATTTGGTGAGATGGCAAAGGCATGTTGTGCTCTTCCCTCCTCCAGAAACAAATGGTTACTGTTCTGTCAGGACAGGGTGCTTATAAACTGCTTTGGAGGCTTGAGAGGGAACCCCTTTATCCCTGATGAATCTGAGCCCTACCACAGGTGTTCGTTCTGAGCAAGCATGCACACACACAAGCACACACATGCTCATGGCATGAGACTTCACAGAAAACTTGTATTTTGAAAGGCCCAAGCTAGAACTCCCTCACTCGGATTTTTTAAAAAAATCCGTATCTTCCTGTTTTCAAGTCTAGGAAGATCCTGCTTGTGGAAATGCCACTATGCTGTGTACCAAAAGCAAATAAGAATACTTACATGAAATGTTTGCAAATGTTTCACCTATAGGTATAAAATGAAATAGAGCTGGTTCATTGCTTTCTTGGTTCTTTACAGCAGCAAGCAATACTGGCCAGCAGAGTATTACAATGGGGGAAGAAAGTAATCCTCTGCCATCGGAAAGCCAGAGGCACAGAGTTAGCTCAGTCCTCGGTCTCTATCTGCCGTGCTTTTGCCAGAGAGAGATTAGCCTGCCTCTGATCGCAGCTTTGGAAAGCTTGGCATGCCTTTTGGATTAACCAGCTCCCACTACAGATGTAACAGGCACCAATCAGGCAACAGCAAATTATTTTCTGTGAAGTTACGCTGCAGTTCAGCTGCAGGTCCAGCCTGCACAGCCAGAGCACTTAGACCGCCTCAGAGAAGACCAGGGCCCGAGCCTAATGTGATCTGTGCTGCCTGTGGGGTTGTAAACCGAATTTCTCCAGGAAGACACATCTGATGATTGCTATCTGCAGAGTCACACACTGGCAAGCCTGATTAATATGAATGTAGTGGGATAGAGGAAGAGCCTCCCAACCTTTGAATATATTTATTCCCAAGTGAAGCAGCATGTCTGACAAGAGCTCTCAGAAATGTAAAGGTTTATTGCCTCATAATGGAATAAAAGGATTAATTTAGAATAAGTCTGTAGCCACTTGTAAAATATTTCATTTTAATAATTTATACTAATGGAATATATGATCTAGGGAGGGTCACATGGGTTGCTCCTGGGCAGTTGTTGACAAGGCAAGTGTGGCTGGGGAGACTTGGGCAGGACTCTTATTTGCTTGTCCCTGGTGGACTTGTGGGATGTTAAAAAGAAAAAGAACAAACAGCAGACAAAGCCTTTAATTCATCTACTCCTCATGTCACTGCAGAGCGCTCATCAGATGGCAGAGCTGATCAGCTCAGCAGGTTCCTAAAACACGCACAAGGAGAAAAAACTTAAGCTTTTGTCTCTGTAGTAAGTAATGAATCCTAATTTCCTTTTCTAACATAAAAAAAAATTGCCTTCTTGTGTGAGCACAGAGGAGCTCAGTAACAGCAATGATCTCAGCTCCAAGAATCATGCAGAGATTTAGGGGTCACAGACACTGTTGTGGGTCTGAGTCTTAGAGATGTGGCTGAAGCAAGTGCGAGATGTGATAGGCAGGAATTATGCAGTCTGTCCAGAAAAAGAGTTATATCTCTTTCCACACATGTGCTGTAAGTCTGTTATCTCCCTTTATCCATCTGACCTGTGTTTGTGATGGATATTTCTGATGTTCAGCCCTGTCCCAAATCTGAGAAAGGACTTTGGGAGCTCAGCATTGTGCAGGGACTCTTAACCAAGAAATCTGCAGAAATTCTTCAGTTCTGTTTCATCTGTGTCTTGTTTTATAAATCCGTCTGTGCTCTGACAGTATCACGCAGAGACCAATGTCTCAGCAAGACATTTCCTTCAACCCTTCTATATGACCGCGAAGTCCATGCAAGAAAAGGCATCACATAAATATTTTTCAACTGTTTCTGTCAGCATCAGTAAATCAGAATCAACAGAACTTGTCCTCACTTCTGTCCGTATTGAAAAAATGTTGCACAGAAATTCCTGATGGTTTGGTTCTGTTTTATCTGACAATGTAGAAAAGTGTCCTACCTCTGCCTCATTTTTAAACATTAAAACTTGACCTCTGCTTACTGCCTACTTCCCCAGCTTTGCTTTCATTAAGCTGCAAACATTTTTCTTTCATAACAATTTACATATGTAATTACTACAAGTACTTCAGGAATTGTTTGCTAAAGGCTCTATGTAAATACTAATTATCAGTAATTAAAAATCCACAGCTATTAGGAAGATACTGATAGGGAGAAAATACTGCTTAGGAAGCAGCTAACATTTGTCTAGGCAAAATTAAACATCAAGTAACTTTCTATCTATGTAATTATATAATGTGACTCATCATCTGCTGCATAAACGAAAGTGCAAATGGGAGAAAGGTGTCCCCCCACACACATGCACACACACCCCAGCCTGCTCACAAACTGTGCATCTTCAATACTGCAAACTCATTTCATGTTGGGAGCGAAGAACATTTAGAGGTCTCATGTTACAGCTGCAGAAACGTAACAGCTGCATTGAATGTTTTCTATGGCATGCTAAAATTGGGTGCTTCCAGGCTGATGATATGCAAACTTAACTCTCCAGGTCATAAAATGCACGGGGATTCTTTCTTTTGCCAAGTAAGCAAGAAAATACCCTGTGTAAAGAGTAGAAATAAAATGCAAGAACAAATGACATCTGCTTTATATTTTTACAAAATCTCTTTTCACCCTTGTTGATGTATTTTTTTAACTGCTAATGAATATATTTCCTCATTAACTGTGGTTCAGCATCCAGGTACCTGAAGTGGAATTTTGGCCCACCTACAGATGTCAAAGGGCAGTTTGCCACTGTTGTAAGTGGAATTATTTTTTCATTTTAGTGATTTATTACAGATTTCAGCAGGCTTTGAATCAGCCTTAGTCCATCTAAAATTAATCAACTTTCTGAGCCTGGTGGGAAATGCAAACAGGTAATCTATGTGCATTATACAGCAATCCCAAAGTTTGCTCTCTGCTGTACCTGCTCCTGATGGTAGGAGAGAAAAACCATTAAGCAAGTAGACAGGCAAAGGGAGCAGCAATTTTACAAGGGGTGCAAAATAGATTTCTGCTCTCAGAGCACAGGCTCCATCTCACTCAAACCTGTCACTGTAACAGGGCGGCATGAATGAGCCTGGAGCACAAAGCCACTGCTGATGCTCACCTCTGACAAGCAAACGATGCAGCTTTGAGAAAGCCTCTTTTCCCATAATAACACTCAGCCTTGGTACGCTTGGCGCCTGCAGCCGCATTGTCAACAGGAGCGAAAAGCTGCTGGTCGCACGACAGCAGCTGGGCTAAGCTGCCTCCAGAATTCAAGTATGTTTTTATTCACTTCTGTGGAGTTTATTCTTCCCTTTTTGGCTCTGCCATTTTAGGCTTGGATTCAATACAGGGAAACACTTCAATTATCTCTGGATCAGGTCCTCAGATTGTATTGTGGCTGAGGCTTTGAAAATTGCTGTTATCAAAACTATTAGCCAACTTGCCTGTGCTATTTTGAGCTGGACTGAAAGGGGATTGATGGGACATTGAGTCACTCACAAACCACAAGTCAAGCAAGAATAACAGGAGTTTTGCTGTCAGGTTTTGACTTCCAGCTTTCAAAAGGTTTTTTTCAGCAAACA
This sequence comes from Elanus axillaris, assembly GCA_026212715.1. NCBI lineage: Eukaryota > Metazoa > Chordata > Aves > Accipitriformes > Accipitridae > Elanus > Elanus axillaris. Next base: position 12,100,883 of record JANZLQ010000041.1, on the reverse strand, counting down.
GCCATGCTGTTCCCTCTCTGGGAGCTACCAGACCCAAACTCCCCTGAGCCTAAGGCCAACATGTGGCAGAAAAGGGCAGTTTGTGCAGAGCCTGACCTTGCCTGGGCTTGGTTTGCTCCTTGCAACAGCTGACCACCAGCCTGGTGCTGGGGGCTTTTCTCTCCTGGGATGTGAGGCTCACACCACACCAGCTCATGGGGCAGCTCCAGTGAACCCATTGTTGGTCTATCTGTCACCAACAGGTGATGAAAGCCAAAAAAAAAAAAAAAAAAAAAAGAGGCTAACCCCTGTGGTTCTGCATTCACTTCGCATATTCCTCACCTTGGGCCCAGCCTGCCTTCGGTACACACCAAGCATGGGAACTCCCTGAAATCTGGAAAAGCTTAGCTGTCATGCAGCTCCCTAAAACAGTTTTCTAGCCTATAAGTAGTACTGGCTTCCTCAAGTCGGCCAGTAACTAATACTTTGGATCAATATTTTGTTAATTTACAGCGTTTCCTCAGTCTTACCTTGGCATTTTCATTTTTCCCGCTCCTGCTTTTGCTGTTTGTTTTTTTTCTCTTTTGCTTCAACAAAGCATGAAATCATTGTTCGTCAAAAGATAATCTGCTCGTTGCTGTATCTGGTTGTAACTAATGATATTTTCTGCAGTCTTCTAGATTGCTGGGGAAACACGTAACTACTCTAAATAATTTGAGATCAGTCAACCCCACCGCCGTGCTTGCAGGTTACAATTAGATACATGCCAGCGAGACCCTCTTGGTCTTACTTTATTTGGCTTCATTTACCAAAAAGGGTAAGTACAGCTGTCCCAGACAGAGAGAGACCCCCCTCCCTCTCCTCCCCCAGCCGAGTCTGGTGTGCTATGGATAAGGAACTGGACAAAATGCAGTGGTAAACACGGCAAAGTTTAAGCATTTAGCCACCTACCCTACTACTTCGAGTCCATCATCTAGACCTCCTCACAAAATGGACATGGAGATTCAGCCACAAAAGAAGAGGACCACTAAAGGCAGTATACTGCAGGGGGTAGAAGGGATTAATCTCTGGGGACCAGAAAGGAATGTTTGGGGCAGGAATGGAAATGAAAGACCCTTTAGAGGGATCTTTGCTTGAGTCTGGATGGAAGGCTTGCACCCATGCACAGCACTCAGCCTAAGCTCTCCCTGCAGGAAGGTCCATCTCTTCCCAGGCATGACCAGGTCTTTCTCTTGAGAAAAAGTCCCATCCTCCTCTTGCTCTCCAACTCACAGGCTAAAACCCCAGCTAAAACACAAGATAGAGGAAACAGGTTCAAAGCTCTCTCCTGTCTGAGAGTATCAGAACCTGTGGCATCCAGTTACAGGTGGGCCACCAGGATGCGGGGAATTTGAAGGGAGGAAGAATAATTTTTATCACCCCTACTGAAGCAATTTGACTTTGCATGGAACATAAAAACATTCATTACATATGTAAACAATATATAACTGTGTGTGTTAGCTTTTAACAGCAGCATCAAGGATGAGAAGATCTGACACCCCACTTCAGTGAACACAATGCCATGGAGTGTTATGAGTGACTTCAGGGGAAAAAAAACCAACACCATGTTTCCAAGAACAAGAGTGAGATGAAAGTGCTTGTCATCCTCTGGTGAGTAGTGTGTCATTGTAATGGCTTCTGAAAAAGAATCACCACTGAGCTCTGCATGAAGTGTATCACTCAGGACTTCAGAAGGGTGGAAAGACCCCAAAAAGTAGCAAGCTATCAAAGTTTTATAGTGGCATCCATCACACAGGAACTGTAACTACATTGTTTGGTGAAATGTTATCACCAAAACACCCCTCAGTAAGTGGTCAAGTCCAGAGGGGTCTGACTGTTTGTCAGGAGGCCCGATACCAGCATGTCCAGGGTGAGGGTTTCTCTTCCAGGACCAAATATGGGGCCACCTGCTCTTGGCAGGGCAGGACATGGACTTGGACTCCAGGTGCTCTTCCCTCCCACTTGCTTTCCTTTCCTTCACCTGATCCCTTCAGGTCATTCAGACATATTCACAGCCCTCCAACTCACTTCTATGTTCTTTTTCTTTGCTCTAATGTGGAAAGAAAACAAGTTTCTAAACCTCAACAATTGCCGGTTGTCCTCTGATCAGCTTCAGCTGGGATGCTCAAGTGCATCACTTAGAACAGTGGGAAGATCAAAAAAGCACCCTAAAATGTGGACTATTTATTCCAGGGCTGTCATTCACCTCTCTAAAAGTTGCTAAAACTAACCTGGAAGCAGAGCAAACCCAGGTTTTTCAGACAAGATTGTCCTTATTTCCAGCTTCTTGCTGGACTGTAAAAACACGAGCTCAGCCTTTCCTGTGGCTTCAGATCATCTGTGTCCAGGTCTGCCAGAGACCAGCAAATCCCAGTAAGCAAGGGGACAGAATTAATGAAGCTAAACCTGTTTTGAGTCTGATTTTATATTCAAGTCAGGAGCAGCTTCCTTTGTTTTGTCAAGAAGTGGGGTGGGTGGGTGTGAGTGTGTTTGTGTACGCTTATGCGTGTTTACCTTGTGGTTTCACTGGTGGTGGGAATTCAGATGTGCTTGCTCATTCCTCATGGTTTCACTGTACAAGACAAATACAATTGATTTAGAAGGAAAGAGCCTTGCCAAGGACAGTAGTAATGGCTTCGTGCTAAGTAAATTTAATGCAATATGCTTTGGCCAGCAGCTGCAGCTTTGGAAAGAAGCAATTCACCTTCTCCAAAAAATAACCAAGAGAAACTAAGTAACTGGCTGAGGGGCTAGTTTATGCACGCAAAGATTTGAAGGCCTGCAGTGCTAGCTAATAGAATCAAACAGCTATCAAAAACCATGGCCAGCTGAGCTGGTGAGTCCCAGGAGGGTGGAGGAGAAAGGGGGAGAGGGAAAAATTCCTAAAGGTGGTTTTCTGTGTAGATTGAATATATACTCTTTTATTCTGGGAAAGATAAAATGGAATAAAAGTGTCAGAGGCTGCCAGTTTTAGGTATTAAAATATTTAAAGAAATAATCATTATGATATTAGTCCAGAAAGTATTATTTCATCTAGCAGAGATTAATATATTTCATAGGTTCTAGGGCTAGAAAAGGCTATTAAGATCACCTACATTGGGTTTAATGTAATTCAGGTTCAGTAATAGATGCAGGGACCTGTTCTGCCAGGCAGACAGCAAAGTGTAAGGTCATTCCCAAAGTCTTTCAGAGAAAGGGGAGAGAGCCAGATACAGATCTGCCAACCATTTCTCCAACAGAAGCGAGCAGTGTTTGTCTGGAGACATTGTGTTGTTTGATAACCAGGTCCAACAGCTTCCCTGAAGCAGCAAGGTCTGCTCTGCAGGACTGTCCTGACCCCGGCGTGGTGAGGACCAGAGGGGTCACCTTCCCTCGCACGCAACAGCCAGGCTTTGCTGCAGATGCACAGCACCTCACCGAATCTCAGCTCTGGTCTTGCAGTGTGCGGGAGTCTCCTCTCCTCTCTCCCAACCAGCTCCGGGCTGTTTTTTGGACAAGTTACTGCCGAACAGAGCCTGCTGCTGCCCTGGGCCAGCTGCTATAATTGTCCCATGCAGCCCATGTGTTTTCTTCTCACCGTTGACCTCTCCAACAGGCCAGCTGCGGGGGACTGGAGAGCAGCTGGGCTGGCTCTTCTCACAGGTCTTTCAAGCAGCCGCATGATAACCAAGTGCGATAGTGCTGGTGGGTGGTCTGCCTGCAACCTGCGGCTCCTCACAAGGAGCACGGAGCAAGTTAAGTGCTTCAAAAGGCGGTTGTGTAGGAAGCTGCTTCAGACGCTACCCGCTGCAGAGATGGGCAGATAGGACGCAAGCTCTTCCCTCCCCTGGGCTCCAGCACCTCCCCTGGGACTGCAGAGACACACCGGGTACTTTTATTTCCACACCAGACTTGGGCTCTTCACCTCAGGCTTAAACAGAGGAGCATGAACATCTTTCAAATTTACTTGTGGGGTTGGTTGTTTGTTTTCTAAACCTGCCCCTGTTTCAGAGGAAAAGAAAAAGGCTTTAAAAAAAGTAGCGGCTGGGAAATTTGCCGTGGTTTATAAGTGGAAAAAAGTAAATATACAAACAAAAAGAATCACTTTTATTTTCACCATTTTTTCCCCCATCAAATTCACTGCATTTACTATAAAGGCTCTTCTTTTCCCAAGAGCGACAAAGGGTTTCTTTGAAAAGCTTTTGTTCGGTGCTGGCATCCTGGGCTGCAAAACCTGGCCCTGGCCCTGAGCTGTAGGTACTGCAGGTCTCTGCTATGCTTTTCCTCCTTTTGCCTTGAGGCAACACAGAAAGAGCAAAGGAGATAGTGAGGCCACTTCTGAGCCTTATGTGTTTGCATCTTACCCCTGTAAGAGAGCTCAGGTGACTTTGTTCTCCAGCTTCATTTGTATGCTTGGAGCCAGTCCTGCCATGGATCTAAAAACCAATCATTCCTATTGATTTCATTGTGAATTTGCCATGTGGAACAACAGTCAGAAGAAAGGTTGCCTTGTAGCTATAAGCAGAAACAAACAGAACCAAACCCCCCCACCAAGGAAACAGTAAAAAAGGAACCCAGAACTGTCCTTCGCATTAGACAAGCAACTTGGCATGTTAAACTCACCCTTGAGTACCTCCCACTGAAAACTGAAGGAAAGTCTCTGTTTTCTGACCAAAGCTGAAAAAATGTTATTATTTAACAATTGGTTGTGGGCATTGTTGATGTTATAATCTATCTCATTTCAAATCATAACAGATGAGTGATCTCCAAATTGTTGGTTCAAATGAGATAATACTCCATCATGCTTTCCTTTGCAACACAAATCCACATAACTAGCACAGTATAAATACAATCACTGGCTGGTATAAAAGCTTCAAATACTATTTTAAATCCTGCAAGTATGGCTTGTGCTCAAATTGACAGCTCAATGCTCTGTCAGTTCCCACTGCCAATCTCATTATGGAAGTAAACGGCTCTATCTTATTTTATCCTGTTCTATACATGATGCACTTAAAAGGACTTAAAAAAATCTAGTAAATGGAAATATATGGTACAATGAACAGTTAAAAATGTCAATTGAATTAGTGGTTGTGTGATATCTTTTCAGCATACAATGCGAACACAGATGCTGCCTTTTATAGAGGTTTATGCATACGAGGAACGTGAAGTGGAACAAATGAGATTTGAATTTTATTATTCTTTTATAGCATTGCATTGCAGATAGCTTTTTTTAATTAGCTCCTATCTCAACACCTTTGGCAACCCTAAATAATTCAGAGAATCTTGTCTTTTGTTATTGTTGTTGTTGCCGTTGCAGTGGTTTCTTTTGCAAAGAAGTAGCCCTTGTGAATGCCAGGAAGCTTATCTATCACCTAGTTTAAAAATGATCCTCCAATTAAACAATTAAACTCACAGGGAGCGTGCTGTGGTCCACTCAGAATTTTAAGCCCAAATCAGCTGCTAGATGCACGGTGACAAATCTATCCCAAGCCCTAAAAGGCGCCAGGACTGCTAAAAGTTTGCTTCCCTTTTCATGAGATTTCCTACACACTCCACCAAGTGGAAAAGTCTGTAGAAGTCAGTTTGATGGAGTGGGGCTCAGGGATCCCGTTCCCCACCAGCCTCTCAGCTCCCCTAAGGAGGGATGGGAGGGACCCGGTGCCACCACGCAGCTTCGTCAACCTCTTACTGCCTCCTGGCCTGGCGTTACACCCTTAGCAATAAAACACAAGCTGGATATAAAATAGGCATGAAACCCATCACTCCCAGCACTTCAAAGCAACAGGCAGTATTTTATGTCAAAATAAGTAAACAAATGCATGTAGACAGAAGTTGATGTTTATGCCACACTGCACGGTGCGGGGGGGGGGGGGGGGATATTCCCACCCGCGCCATTTCTAGACACCACATCTTTGCACAACTTCTTTGTTGAAAAACTTCAGGGACACAGTGTCTTATAAGGATTCCCTCGGGCTCCCAGCCTCTCCCTCACTTCACAATGTGTGGGCAGGATACAGCTGTTCAGCTTCACTGCGTGGTCTTCTCATCCAAACTGTTCACATAATGCAAAAATTACATCCCTCAAGGCACTATGGAAATTCACATCCTAACACAGTTTGCCTATTTATTTCACAGCCTAGTGCAAATATTACATCTGCTCCAGAGTCCACTGTTTCAAACGATACTACAGTGTCTCAGATTAAGTCTGTGGGATTTCTTTTGTACCTAAAAAGGACAAGGAAATTCTTATTCTTTACAGAACAACAGAAAATAATTATATATTTTTAAAAAAATCACAGTGATGCATTTCTCCCTGCCCTGGTTTTCTCAAGGCAAATCCAAACTTCAGGAAATTTGCGAATTGCATAAAAGGTCATTCTGAGGGCTTAGCCCAGCTCAACAGAAAGGAGTATTTTAGGTTAAGTATTGCTCTGTAGCCCGTTCACCCACTCCAGCTGAGTACTCCCCATTCACAGGAGAAACAAAAAAAAGGATTTCTGCTGCTGTACATCATATAAATGCAATATGGCATGAAATGTTTATAGACATGGATTTGAGACATTTCTAACTCAAGCTTTCAGCACTGACATTAAAAAAGTAGCCTTTATGTTTTTAGCATCCATTTCAAGCCTCAGAAGCAAGAACAGAAGAATGAGCTCAGCTCAGGGGGTCTGGGGAACTTCTGTCCAACATCAGCCCTGACCAGGATCCTTGTGTGGTCCCAGGGGAGTCATATAAGGCCATATCCACAAATGAAGGGGCTCACACATGCCCCCACTGAGCACAGATCCTGGCCCCCACCACCACACTGTGTCAGGGAGGGTTTGCAGTAAAAAACATTGTTTACTGCCACATATGTTCTGCCCATCATGCTCGTGTCTTTCAACTCTGCACTTCAGAAATGTTGTTCATATGTGTCCTTTAGCTCAACTGTAGAATAAAAAGGCATTTGCCAGGTTATGCAATAGGGAGTTTGGTAAAGAATGCCATTGCAAATCTAAGCTATGTGAAATGGTGAACAGAGAGCCGTGGCATGGATACCCTGTGTTAAGCCCCAAATTTCATTCAATCCATCAGAAAAAACAAAAGGAAAGAGGAAAGAGGATAAGTAAGAGGCTGACATTTTGGCAGCATCTGCCTCTTCAGAAGACAGCAGGTGCAGCCAAAATATTAGGCTCTCTCATCTGTTTTCCTCATTGCTTTTGTGATGAGGGGAATTAAACCCTACAGTTGCAACTGATCTAACCTGGCAAGGCTCATTCCTCATAACTGATGATTTTCTTGACCTCCTTTATTTGACACGCCCTGTTCCCAGATGCCCACTGTCCCTCCAAATCTCTCTGTGGCCCCTAAGCCTTAATTAGATCTTGCAGGTTCTGTTTCTGTGGTGCTTTCACTGCTGCAGGTTTTGTTTCTACTCCAGGTCTGTCTTTCTTTCAGGCTCCAGCTGCAGTTCAAAGATGCTTTGCTGTTCTTTGCCATCGCCCGCTCACCCGAACTACTTTTTTATAACAGTTGTTGTAGCTGCTGCCCCAGTCCTCTGTGAATGGCTTCTGTTCACCTTGGTACTCATCAAGAGGTATTGACGGCAGTGAGTGAGTATGAAATAGTAACTCTGGGTTAAACCTAAGGAAGTAACTTAGGATTCATGATACAATGCAGAATTCAGGTATGCGGTTCAGGAATGGAACAGAAAAATCTAATTTACATCTCTACACTGTGTTACACATTATGCACCGAGAAATGGGATTCATAGGAAAACATTAGCAATGCCCCGCTGAGGCGTATATAAGTCATTGCATTTCTCCCAGGCAGAAAAACCTAGCCCAGAGCTGAGGTTTGGATGTCTCTGTGCCTTAAATCTTTAAATCCTCTTTCTGTTTACATGCCCAAGTCATGCATTTAGGGACACAGAAAGCAGCATGGGTATTTCACACTATTGCCTGCCTCATGGTTAAGCCATGGCACAGGAGGACAAGCCAGAGGAAACCCAAGCCTAGGGCTAGGGCACACAGTTAGGAGCAGGGGACCTGACTTTCCAGCTCCTGCTCCCTAAATCTTCTAGAGACTAGGACCAAGGCAGAAGTCTTTCCTCTCCCATATGATGGGCTTACTCACTTGCCTGGAGTTGCAGTCCCTTTTGCTTGCTCTTCAGGTAGCCCCGTAACTGTTTCCTACCTGGCTGCAAAGTTTCCTAGCATCAGCATATTATGCAAAAGGTGGTTTTGAATTGTCAGCTCTCTGTAGCAGAGTGGTAGGTGTGTTTTGAGCATGTTTGGTTGAACTAAGGCCTGCAGGGCAGGAGATTTTGGAACCGAGAAACCTATATTTTTGTAAATCCAACGAAGCCTCGGTAGGAGGTAGACGCCCTCCTCTTGGCCAAGACAGCAGTAGTCCCACTCTGGAGTATAGCAGAACTAACCTATAAAAGACTTTGCAAGAACATTTACACTCTTTTAGGGTATCTCAGGTTCTAAGCTGCTTAGGTAGAGATCTGCTGGGTCATTGCATTTGAGTGAGGATCTAGAAAAGGTCTTCTTCCAGACTGCATAGAACATCAGACATGGTACACACTTGTGAGGAGGGAAGAAGGGGGCCCTAAGCAGACGTCTCCGTGGGAAGAGTGAATAAAAGGTGGCACATTGTGAGGAGAATACTGCTTAAAGCAAACCAGACTAGACATTATTGACAAAACTCCCCTGCCCTGCAAGTCACCAGCCACTTCCTAACATCATAAGAGTTTGACATATGCTTTTCCGCTCCAACTCCCAGCAAGGAGAGCAGTTTGTCTGCTGGCTGAGAGCCCCTTTGGAAATGCTGGTGGCTTCCCTTTTAACTTCCTTTCCCTGGTATAACCTGCCCTGTGATTTTTGGCAGCAGAAGCGGCAAGTTCAAAGCAAGCAGTGGGAATGAACTTTTAAAAGGTGGGCACTTGGTAGCAGCCACATTAGCAGCTGACTATTTCAAAGAACTTATTAAAAGAGGAGGGCCTCAGTAGCAAGGGATACATTAACAGGCAAAGGGTACTTACAGTGCAGGGAGAACAGCGCCTGTTCTTTATTTATCAGCTGCCACACTGGTAACTAGCTTTGGCAGAACAGGCAGACTAAGTCAGGAGTCCAGGGAACAAAAGAGGCAGATTTCTTTCTGCAGTGTTTAGATTCTGCATTTGCAGACTGTCTTGCTAAAGACACAAAGAGAGAGATTATGGCCGTGATAGTCTGCACAGCAATGCGAGTCTTAGGGAAGCCAGGTTCCAGTTCACCTGGGAAAGGGCAAGCAATACCAGAGGGCGTTTGGATAGCAAACAACATAGTGCCAGTTTTTAATGGAAGCACACAGGGCATAGAGAGGCAATGAATCATACTGCAGTGACATGTACTTTGGAGGGATGGCACAGGAGTATCACAGTGGCAGACTTTTAACAGCTCTGGGTGCTCTGGGTACACCCAGCTTTTCTAAACCCATTCAGGGTAGCTCCTAACACGATTATCATAGCCACATTTTCAAGCCAACGTTATGTCAGAACCACTCAGTATGTGGAGCTCTTTGGAAAATTGGCTCCTACTTTTTGGCAGTAATTGAAAGCTGAGCTCTTAGGAAAATGGGAGCTCTAAATGCTTGGATGACATTTCTCAACTTTCCTCACAAATAGGAGAACCTGGAAGCCACAAAGGCAATGCCATCAGCCATCTTTTAAGGATGTCACCATCAGACAATTATTACATTTGCTCTTCTATTTCATCCTCATGAGAACTATAAGGCAAAGTTAGCAATAGCAGAGTGACAGACCACTACAGCATTCAGATTCAAATATCCCCTATTTTAATATACAGCTATATCTAAACAGAAACAGCACTGATGTGCATGTATGGAACAGTGTTTGTAGTGCATGCCTGTTCCTTTAAATGAAAGGAAACACCAGGCAGTTATCTCCATCGGGTTTTATTATGTGACATAGGATGAACAATTACATACTGTGCAATAAGCTAAGTGAGGTTTTAATCGCTGCTGCATTTATGGATGGTTTATCCTGACCTTTCATAGCCTTAAAAACTAATAACTGAAGCAAAACGAAGTTTACCAGCTCCTCTCAGAAACTAGCCATGTGAGCATAATCAAATCCCAGGCATTACTAAAGCCTGGATTCCTGAGCTGATGAGGAACTGAGTCACCTCCCATGTCAGCTGGTGCTGGACAAGCAATGTCTTTTCTTTTTTGACCAAATTAGAAAAAAGGGTATGGGGTTTATGGCTAATGCCGAATCATCACCTGAAGTAAATCACACTGAATTTGCAGCTTTCATTGTCTGCATGCTTATAAATTATAAGACAATAACAACGATTGTGATATCTTTAATGAAGAATACTTATTCCAAGAAATGTGACGTATCTAAGAATAATTATATTGAGATCATGCTACATAAATATCATACTAAAAAGGGAGAGCTCTGCCTTACAGACACACCTGTTCTATGGAAAGATTCTCTTAGGCAAAGAAATTTGATGAAGTTCTTGTGTAGGTTAGCAGCAGAGCTATAAGCAAAATCTGAAGTCTCACCTTTTCTCCCTCTTCATTATACCACCATGGCTTTCCAGAGAGGTGAATGAGATGACAAGGAATATGAGAGATGGTATTTAACACAGTTTTCACATTAACATTTTTCTGCTGGTCCCCTGACGACCCACAGCTGTCATTAGGACTCTAATCCAGAATTTTCTCCATTCCAGAAAACTTGGAATAAGAGTTGCCTCCCCTTCACATGTCCTTTGCATGCCATTGATTTATGGACTTCCATGCCTGCTGCAATCAAGTGATGCCTTGCAACCTTAATGCATCCAGAAGGCAATCGTTTGAAGTAAAGGACTTGAAGAATCACTACCATGAAGTTAACTCTAATGATAATGTCTTTTCACGGTAGCCATGTTTGTAAACAGAGGAATGCAAAGCTGCCCTGTTTCAGCTTATTTCAGACATGAAGGAAACAACATACTGTGACTCTCTCTTTTTCCTTTTTCTTTTTCCAAAGGGGAAGGCACATTTGCAAATGTGCCTGCAGCAAGCCCCATCTACCTGTGGTCTACTTCAGAAGAGTGGCTTTTCAAGGCCTCTCGCAGGCTGCCTCATTCCAGGCTTGGTGACAAAACTGCCTACAGCAATACTCAGCCACTTTATTTGCCACCCTCAGCTGCAAATGCAAAGGAGCAGACGCCTCAGATTAAACTCACCACAAACATTCAGAGAAGTTAATTGTTGTGATCCGACCCACAAAAGAGAGAGAAAATGCACATATCCGATGAGTTTGCAGGCATCACTCCTTGCAGCTGCACAGCTGTCCTTCACACATGAAAGGAACAGGTCCGGCTACCAAACATCTCTTTCAGCTTTCCTTCTGTACAGCTATCTTCAGGTTTCTCCAAACCACAGCTCTGCACAACATTACAGCTGCCTGAGCCAGATCCTCGGCAGTTGTAACCCAACCTGGCTCCATGGATTTCAAACGCCTTTTCCACCCAACTGTCTGCAAGTTGAAAGTATTTCCCTCTTCTTTTTCCCCGCCTGCCACGCAAACATACACACACGCATCCACATACATGGTAACTGGAATGAGTCCAAAAAGCTTTTCTCAACTCTGGTAGCTTTTTTTTTTTTTCTCTCTCAAACTAACTTGGAAGGAAAACTTTGAAAGCTTTCCAATGCAAATGTTCCTGGGGCAAGAGGGCTCAATGTAAACAATAGCTAGAGCTTGATTCTGCAAGAACTTCTAACATGGAGTCTGAAGTCAAACGTGCGTTCCTCCTCCTCTTCTTTCCCTCCTACAGCTAATGTGTACCGTACAGGTTTGTGCATTGCTCTGTCAGACACTCCTCATGGCTGCCAGATCACTGAGTACATGGCAGCTTCTGCCAGGGAAGTAGAAATGTGCTGGTCTGACATCTGTGATAATGGCTTTCCCCCAGCCAGTCAGGGGAAGATAGCTTTTTTTCCTAATTTACATGGTTCGCTAAGGAACAGGTAAGACACGTCAGAGAAGCATCTCCTGCTTAGCTATGTGCATGTGAAAACTGCTGGGAAAATCAGAAAGAAAGGATCCTATCTTGCAGTAATTAGGGCAAGGGGAAAAAAAGGGGGAGATGGAGAGGGTGGAACCTTTGGTCCCTGTTTCATAGTTTCTTTGGGCTTTGAAGTGGTTAAATCAAAGAGCTTCTGATTTTCAGAACTGTACAATGGCAGCCCTCTCGGGTCAGACAACATCATTAAAGTGGGAACAATCACACGATAGGATGCTGGGAAAAGGGGTCAAAAGATAACAAAGGCTTCTGTTTTGATTTGCTAAAGAAAAGGTAATCACCAGAGTGGGATTTGATGAAGTCAGATTGGATAGACTTACCTTTACTCTGGAAATAGTGCAACTTTACACCAGAGGAACTGCAGTTGGGCTGGGTGAGGTGAACATGCCATGAAGAGTTCAGGGAAAGACCACGAACTTTGGCCACTCCATCATCTGCTACAAATTCAGACCATCTCTGAACATTTAGTGAGGTTTGTACAACTACCTGACAACCACCTAGGTATAAGCACATACAGAGCCATTTTCTGAGTTTATACAGCTCTGGGGGCAGGATGATCCTGTTCTGACACACTGTTCAACCAATGGAGTCTCTCAGTGCCTTTGCAATACAAATCATCATAAGGCTATTAATGAGGCACTATCTTCTAAATTAATCTCTCCAGCATAAAGTTGGCAGTGGTAGGCTATTAATATATTCCAGATAACCATATTATCGGAGCATCTTCTGGGTAAATCAAACACATGCAAAGTTTTCAGCTGATTTCATCATCCTGCTGCCTCTTCTCCTTTTGCAAGGCTTTAACACTTCTTGGCATATAGGCTGCTGTTGTTGCAAAAATTTTGTTGCAGTGAATTTTTTTTAATTGGTTGTTCAATTTGATCTGAAAGATGCAAGGCTGATGGAGGAAAAAACTGCTCATTTGACTAGATACAGTTTTGAAATACACTAATAACCCCCAAAGGTACTTGGATGAATCCTAAATTCATATATAGGATTGTTGATGCTGATTTTTTAACTTCTGGATTCATAATGGCCCTCATGCAATGGATAAATGTAACCATACATGTGGAAAAGAAGATGGCCTGTTGGAAACTTTGGCCATCTGCAAGGCTGGTTTTATATACGACTGTTGCCTTTCTTTGATAAGCAACTCACTGATTTCCAGATTCATCAACTCGGCATCTTCCTTTAAAGCACGCAGCAAATTTGTAACATACTATAGGCTTACTTTATTAGATTAATTAAAGAAACCTATTAATTTCAAAGTAAATGAAAAATATTTTTAATCATTGCCTGTGAACCACTTAGCACATTAACTTGTCCCTCTGAAGTCATTTACTTAAGTGTGCCCTCAGTTTGCTTAATCCATAACTGGTCAATAGTATATTAATATTACAGTCTCATTTTGGATCTAAGCATGTCTGAGCCTATTAAACTGTCACCCTGGATTTACTTGCAGGGAAAAATTATCTGCATTCAGAGATAGAGGGAGAAAAGTATTAAAGTGAATCGAGCACTAATGAAATTAATCATAATCATCGTAAGTACTTTCAACTGCTATCACCCAGTGGGAGATGCTGCTACAGCAGAGTCTTCCTGCCCTATTGTTTTTATGGCTGAGCTGTGGAGCATACTTTAGCTTTTGTTTGTTCCAAAGAGACCAATAACACTGGTGATCATTTGGAATCATTCCTTTTTTTTTTCCTTTTTTTTTTTTTGTTTAACTAAGAATCAACCTTAGAGACAACCTTGAAATATAAGCTACCTCATGCAAAGCTTGTTCTACTGAACTAGTTTAATGTAGGTCAGACCTACTGT
>JANZLQ010000041.1:12016214-12086894 GCA_026212715.1 Elanus axillaris | reverse complement strand
GAGAGCGAGAGAGAGCCCTTGCAAACTATGAACGTCCAGCCCTAGCTCCTACAAGGAAGGTGCCTATAATTCATTCAAACTGTGAGACTCCATCTCTTGCTGTTTACTTTTACTGCACTGCTTGTGAACCTGATATATATAATTTACAGTTCCAAGACAATAGGAAAGAGCAAGTCAGGAGAAAAATGATCTGTGTCCCTGCAGTGTAAGATACCTTTACATATACAGAGCCAGATCCTGAGTTGTGTAAATCAGAATAGGTACATGGTGTATTAAAGCCAATAAGGCTATGCAGATTTATATTAGTGCTGTAAGATTATCCTTTACAGCACTCCTCTTAATTCATGCAAAATTTTTCTAATCCTTTAATAATACTTGAATTTAAAAATGCTTTTTTTTTTTTTTTCCTTGCAACTGCTGGTGTCTGTGGTGGCAAGACACTAATCTGTACCCTGTTTAATACTCTGTGAAACTTTTGAAGGATTCCCCTATATATCTTCTTTGAATTCTCCAGTTGTCTAGAAACTCTGGTGGTGGTGTATGGATTAAGCAGTTGAAGGAAACCTCTGATGAAGAGGAACATGACAATAGGAAAGACAAAAAAAATAACAGCAGATCAAAAGCAGTTAGCTCTAAAAACAAATTCGGTGCTATCCACAATTAAGCAACATTTGACATTTAAAAAATATTTGATTAGTGTTTTGGCTTACAGAACTGCTTAAGGGGCACTGTGATGTGTAAATTAAATTCAAATGAAGGTTAAATATAGTTCTTTGGAAAAGACTGCACGGTTTAAATTACCTAATTATTTGGACAAAAATCTGTTCTCCTGTAATTAAATGTATACAAAAGAATGTGTCTTTTTACTAAGTACATTTGGAGAGGAGATGTTTATCAGCAAATGGTTACTTCCTCTTGAAGATCGTAAAGATACTGTCATCACTCATAACTGTGTAAGAAAGAGGAAAGTTAGTTTATACATTCATCAGAGCTCTGCTGAGGTTGAATGGAAGTGAGACAGAGTGCTCATGTATTTCGCTATATGCAGCCCTCCAGGTCCTGATCCTGCGAAGCCCTTCAATAGATACTTTGCTTTAACTCTTCCCCTAGAGATCACGCCTATGCAGGAAGGCATATACCAAGGCAATGTGCCCAGGCAGTGCTCTGGTCATGAAAAGAGCTGATAATTCATCTAATCCACATCTGCTACAGTGCAGGATCGCTGTCTGCAGTAGCCGGGACAGGATTTCTGCCTTGCATTCAGCTCAGACCCTCCCGTTCTGCAAGTGTTCCCAGCCTTCAGAAGGACAACTGCTGGAGTGAGTTACAGCCCATGTGAGTAAGGGGATAAGAGTCTGGATCACTGGGGCTTGTTTAGTCTATTTTTAAATGTGTTGAGTGAGGGGATTTCACCATCTTTCTGAGGGAGAGTCCTCCTGAGCCTAGCAGATGTCAACAGCAGGATATCTTTTGCATGATACTGGGCATGAACTTTCTCTTTGCCTCATCCATTTTTCTTCATTATGTTCTTTTTTCTTAAGCATTCCTCCATCAATATTCACACCCTTTAGTATTTCTGTTTCCTCCTCCAGAGCCATTGCTCAGTCCCGTAAACAATAGCTCTTTCATTCCACCTTTGGTGTCACTCCATCCACCTACTTTCTGCTTTAGGAGGGCACCCTTTTCACCCTTTTCTGCCTCCCTCCAGCTTGCCAATTCAGTGCAAATCTGCTGTGTGTGGCTGACAGACAGAAATGTCAGCCTTGCTTAGGGCTCAGAGCTCTATGCCATCAATTTAATATTGCAATGCAGGCATAATGCACTCAGATTGTTCAATTCCTGCTCATGAACCAAAGTCTTGCTCTCCAAAGAGCTGGAAATTAAGTCTGCACAGTGTGTCTAAGCTTCTCAATGCCGTTCACTGCAGCAAATATGTGATATGGAACAGAGCCTTGGAAAAGAAAATAATAAGCAAGGTCATACTGCTTAAAATTCTGAAATTTCCAACAGGTACATGGGATTATGCATATATCTGTGGTTTCCCAGGTTGGAAGAGTAACATCGCTTTGCATGTCGTCCCCAGTTGTAATACCTGTCATAATTATATTGGGGAAGAAATTGCATGCTCATTAGAAAAAGTACACTGGTGCACAAAACATATCTGGTGGGCCCAGAGCATCTGAACTGCATGTGTGAGGAATGTTTGGGTTTCACACATGTGTCAAGGAGGGATTTTTCAAAGTGAGTGGGAAACGAAAAGCAGCTCATCAAACTTTCCCACAAGTTATTTTACAATCCACTCTCTATTCACATACATTCTGCAGAACACAAGATTGCTTAAAGAAAGAGAAGAGAAGCGGGTGGGGAGGAAGAACTGCATTTATTGCTAATAGTCATAAAGGGAAACCATAAATCTACTGGGGCCATGCAGTAAGTCTAATAGTGAGTAAGAACACATGTAATCAATATGAATGTATTCATTTTTATTTTCTCTCAGCCACAATCAATATTCATAGTATCTCAGTGTTGAATAGGAAGGCACAGCTTTTGCCCCAGTGAGTGTACAATAATTCAGCAAAAGTCCTGCTAAGTTTTGATTGAATAATAAGTCTGGCTCTAGCCAGACAAAATGCACAGGCAGGCAGTATGCTGATATGGAGCAAAACTGTGAGCCAGCAATTCCAGAAAAGAGCTGGGTGCAGGAAGGCAAGGGAAGAATGGAGCACTAAGGGGTGACTTTGAGGAAGAAAGACAAAAGTGCTGCAATTATTTCTCTGGGTGTTAGAAAAGATCCTTTTTGCAGAGCAGAAGGAAGATCTCCCCAACTTTTGGTGCAGCATGAAAAAAAGATTCAGAGGTCATCTTTGCAGCACTGCGGGAAAGACTTACTAACATGCAAGGAGCTGACCTCTGCAGAGCTTTGACCTTCATGTGACTCCTCCAAATATTCATTTACTGTGTCATCCTTAATTGTCTTCATAGCCTCTGTCCCATGGCTACATGCACCCAGAGGTTATAAAGCAGCACCGCTGGAGTTGCTAAAGCAGAGAAAGAGGACACACAGGCCCCGGGGAAATCTGGAAGTTCATTGGCTCCTGCTAGCATAACTGAGGCAAATGTCTTTGTACAGAGCAGGCATGGAAGGTGCAGAGGAAGCCTCCACTTTGCTCCCCGCCGCTAACACTGCTGAGCAAGCAGCCTGTTGCATTCTCCACTGACTTTAATTTGCAAATAGCCTTAAAGCATTGCAGAAAACAGCATGGGAATTTTTTTTTTAATGATGGCAACAAAGGTTTGGCTGTCTGTGTAAAGCCTGTAATGTAATTGCTGAACAACTAAAGAGTACACAAGGTGTCATGCAGAAACAAAGAAAGAGGTCATCCTGACCAAAGGAGGGAATGAAAGCAGAGAGAAACATTTATATTCAATGAATCAAGCTTCTGCACTATCATGTCTGGACATTGCATCTACCTGGGGCACTAATAAAAATCCAAACAAATAAATATAACTGTTTATAACTCATGAACTTACCTGCCAGAGCAGTGGCTGTGTCCCTCAATCCACCCAAGCAGGCTGCCTGAAAACAGTTCAAAGAGTGGTTAGGTATCTAACTTTCACTGAAATTCAGGAGTGCCGGACATTTAGCTACCCTTTGAAGACACACACAAGCATGCACTGCTCTGTGTCAGACAGTATGTTTCTCAATGGCCTCTCTCTTTTCCTGGGGAGAAGTTCCAGAAAAAATCCCCCTCAGTGAGCTCTCCGGGACTAATTACTATACGCTACTTATTTATTCATTTCCCAGGCTGGTGATATTCTAGTCATTACACTGTGTCCTGTCATGCCTTCAGTTTGTTAGTTTCCTAATAAAAAGACCCAATTCCTTCCCTGACTGGTTGGGAGGCTTGGCTAATAGTGCTGTGTAAATGAAGAAGATGGTTATTACTATGAGTGTTACATTAGTAAGAACAAGGAACTGTGGTCAGGTATGGCAGATATACAGGAAATGAGAGAAAATACCTACTTTAAAAGAAGGTTAAAGAAACAGCTGCTTTTCATGAACTGAGGAGAGAGATTTGCATGTGAAACACAACATGATGAGCTTGGCAAAAAAATCCCTACTAGCATTAACTCTAATTTTAAAATTATTTAATTTTGCCATGGATTTTAGCCCAAGGAACACTGGCTTCCTGCAAGCATGCAGGCAAGCTCGTGAATTGCTCACGGGAATATTTGCAGGAAGCTCATATATTTGATGATTCATATTCCAGTAAGAACTATGTTACCCTGAGTGAGAGGAGGATTCAAGGAGAGAACTTCTCTCCTGTGCCAGAGAGGCAAATGACTAAGGAAGCAAATAAAAGACTAGGCAAGTTAAGGATGGCCTTTTCCTACTGCATCCTCACAGCTTTCAGCAGTCAGTAGGTTTTCATCTCCCTGAAGAGGCCCAGATGGCACCTGGACACAATACTGCTGACAACCCCATGAAATGACCTACCTTACTTTTTTGTTTGCTTTTGAGCTATGGGATACCAGTGCACCTGGGCCGGATGCAAACATATTTCAGACAACAGAGTACAAGGGAAAAGAGTGGTGTAAATCCCACCTGTAGTCCCAAGTACAATTCTCCAAGGCAGAGATACCAGTTTAGCTGTGAGGTGAAGTTGGTCCTGTTTAACTGGACAAGGAGAGCCCTAGATGACAGTGATCCTGTTATCTCCGCACAAGTGATACACAGGCCACAAGTATTTAAAACATATCAGAGCAAATACTTTCAAATAGTGATCTTCTCACAGCCACTTGCTTTTAAAGTAAGAGGCAATATTTTTCTCCAGGGAATGATTCCTTGTAGCTTGTGCACCGGGCCTTAAGGCAAAAAAGTCCATTTATGCCATGGAAAACCTCTTACCAACTGCAAGGGGCTATCTGTAAAGTCCTTTCCAAACAGCAAGCTACTGAAATCAATGCTTATCAAAGACTGCTCCAGACATTACTCCATTCCTTCAAAGGCCCAACATACCAACAAGATGCGAGTCAGAGAAGTGCTGCTGTGTCCCAGTTAAACATGGATGGAGAAACCAAATGCAACAGCAAACATGTTAAATCAACCATCTATTGTATCGGCCTGTTTATTCTTTTCCATTCTGATGTTCATCCAAAACTCTCATCACAATCTATGTCCTAAACACTGTCTGGCATATTTTTTCCAAAGAAAACCAGGAAGCTCATTAGCTTCCTTTAGAAGATACAAATCTGCAGCTCAACATAAACTTTAAGAAAACATATTTGATTTCCTGTACTGGAAGGTAACTTTTTGCAAAACTAACAGCAGAATAATTGATACATATCCAAGATTCTTGTTTGCTCACAGTCTGTTCATGGGACACCTTAGATATCTAAACATGATAGTAGCTCTACTTCATGTCATATGCAAAGCCTTGGAGGAAAAAAAATCATCGAAGTGGAGGAATAGGAAGATAGATTTTATAAGGAGTAGCAAAAAAAGCACAGGAACTATTTCAGTTAAACAGACAAATTAAAAATTAATTTTAAAAAACTGAATTAAGTATCATCTTATTTTTACAGCTGGCTAAAGCTTTAATAGTAGCAATTCAGTGCTTGCACAATGGCATCTGCACAAACAGCTGCAGTTCCCTTGTGTAAAACATACTGGATGCAGCAGATAATTTGCTTGAACTTGCTTTCACAGGCAGCATGGTCTAACAAAGGAATGGTTAATGATTTCTGCTAAATAATAGAAAGCTTCAGACACATTGGAGTGCAGGATGTTCCTTACTCTCCCTTTGTCTAAACGCACATCTTAAATCTTGCACTATCTAGAATCTAATTTGGGGCGAGGGTTTGGGGTGTGTAAGGGAGTGGCAGTGAAGAGAAATCTTCGTTTACTTTGCCTGGCTGTGGAGTAGACCACATGGATTATCTTTTATTTACGTTTATACTTCTCTGAGTATTTGTGTTTAAAAAGCCTAATATACCCTATCAAAAAGGATTATGTCTAATTGGCTTGACGCTCATCTCCTTGAAACTGGTGCTGGGAGGCATACCAGTGTATTCAATTTAGAAGTTTGTATATAGGGCAGCACCCAATAACAGTCCCTGAAAACCGATGAAGTTTTACATTATAGAATTTCTCTGCTGCCTCTTTTTTTTCTTTGTACAGAGAAAAGGTAGAACATTTCTGTCGTTGATTAAGATCAGTTAGTGGAGATTTATTGGCAAGGGTTGCACTGTGTTTTTGGTATTACCCTCTTAGATCACAGCAAGTGGCTTTTGAAGTTGGCTGGGGGGCTGGAGGAAATTTCTTCGTCAAGGGACAAACCACGCCTACCTCCTTCCAAGGGGAGGCTGAGAGCAGAGCAGGGAGCTGGAAGGTCACTCTATTCTGCCTGCCACATCATGCAATAAATATTAACTGGAGATGATTATTGAATGCAAAGAAATAAATAACCAAGAGCTCTTACAAGGCTTACAGCTTGTATGTATCTTTTTAGATGATTAAAGAAAAGCAGGGTTAGGAAAGAATGACTCTGCCAGACAAAATCCTGTATGTTTTATTCCTAGCTGTGTTGCAAAGAGTGAAATAATTCAGGGCTTCATCTGCCTTACTTTTCCCTCCCCTTCTGATTCCTCCTGACCCTTCCAGTAATCCCAGTAGCTGCGTTCCTGGAACCATGCTGCCACATTCCCCCACCAGCAGCAACTGGTTTTTCTCCCTGCTGCTTAGCACTCAGAGAGCATCAGCATCAGCACAGAGCGTCAGAACTTTCCCAGTGGGAGTGCGCAGCGGTGCCAATTCTGCCAG
This sequence comes from Elanus axillaris, assembly GCA_026212715.1. Taxonomy (NCBI): domain Eukaryota; kingdom Metazoa; phylum Chordata; class Aves; order Accipitriformes; family Accipitridae; genus Elanus; species Elanus axillaris. The sequence continues at coordinate 12,080,071 of JANZLQ010000041.1, read as the reverse complement.
GAGAGGACAGCAGAGCAAGTCCTCTCAGTCCCACCAGCCAGGTGAAGGGGGACTTGCACACTCTGCCCCACAGGGCAAAAAAACTGGCTGCTGCAGCTGGACCTGAAAGAGAAATGAAGCCTGTGGAGTTTCAATTGCCCTGATTAAATTTCCCTATTAAAACAGAAAGAGAAAGAAAAAGAGAAATAGAGAAGTGTGTCCAGTGAAAGAGGTTGGAATCAGACCATGGACTTCATCCCAGAGCACAGTCTTCCCAGGCAAGGAGCAAATAGATCTGCAACTTTATTTCCACTGTTAACAGGGCAAGGGCAAATTGACAAAATTCATATCTTAGTGCAGTTTCAGGTAACAAATGTGCCACAAGATACAGAAAGAAGAGGTTTAATTGACAACTCTTCTAATTGTATTACTTTAAATGCTGGAACAAATAATCAAAGAAACTATTTGTAAGCATCTAGAAGATAACGAGGAGATGAGTTACAGCCAGCATGGATTTGTCAAGAACAAATTGTGTCACGCTAATGTAATTTCCTTCCCCCACAGGATAATAGACCTTGCAGACACGGAAGAAGCAGCAGATGTCATATATCTTTAGCCCAGTAAGTTTTCTGACACTGTCTCATATAGCATTCTGATAAATAAGAGAAGAAAATGTGGATTAGGGGAAACCTGCTAGAGAGCGAGTGCAAAACTGGTTGGAAACCCGTATTGAATAGAATAATTGTCAATGGTTGGCTATCAAAGGCTGTATCAAGTGGATTCCACAGAGGTCTCTCTTGGCCTGACACTATTCGTTGCTAATGAACTGGATTATAGAAGAGATTGAGGTGCTATTAAATCGCACATTGCCTGTTAAAGGGAGAGGTTCCACATCTGCTGCAGGAAGAGACTAGTGTTCCAGAATAGTAAAAATAGGATGCAAGTCAAGCAAAGTAACTGTTACATTATACCATGACGCAGCACTAATCTGTTACATAAGTTAAAAGTTAAGAATAATTGACTCGGTACTACAGCTTTCTAGGTAAGGATCTGCGTGTTACAGTTGGTCAGAAGATGAACACAAAAGCTTCAGAAGAATAAAAATGTTTTCCGTTACTCAACATGTGTAAGACCTCAGGGTACTGCATCCAGATTAGGTTTTGGTCACCTAACTTTAAGGAACATGTAGGCCAATGTGGTCCAAAGGAGAGCAACAGAAATGACCAAAAATCTGGGCACCTAGGAGAAAGAGCTGGGCCTGTATAGTCTAGAGACAAAAAGACTGAAGCAAAGCACAGCAGTGGTCTTTGAATCTGTTAGTGATTGCTGTAAAGGGAAAGCAGACAGTCTCTTCTCTGTGACCATGGTGAACAGGACAAGAAACAAATGGTTTATAATTTAGGAAGAGAGTTTAAGGTTAGGCATTAGGAAAAAATTTCCAGTGTTACAGACAGTTGAACAATGGAATAGACTCCTTAGGGATGTTGTGGAGTCTCCATCACTGAGATGAGATCCATGTACAACTTGAAGTTGTTGTGGAGTAAGGAATGGACTAGATGACCTCTGGAGGCTCCCTTCCAATCCACTTTTCTCTAATCCCATGAATTCTATGAATACCACAATCTAGCTATATTTAATAAATTAAACTGTAAGGGGGAAAATAATTCCCTAGACCCAGGGCTAGGTCTGAAAACACTAAACAAGTTGTAGTAATAGGCCATAAATTTGCTTTCATTCCCTAAGGAGATTTTACTGCCACAAAGACTAACATAGCAGAAGCCTCCTCTAATAGTTAAGTAACTCCAATACACTGGCAGGTTCTTTGATTCATATTCTGGAAGAAGTAGATTATGTTTATGGAAACAAATTGGTTGCATCACAAATATATGTTAGGTTAATCTTCTGAGCTCTCCAAAATGTTTGTTTTTAAAACCTCATGTCTTGAGTAGCAAAAACACAACTCCAGACCATTATTGAAGGGCACTTTGAATTATTTTCATCCTATTCCTATACTTACTGCTTCTCACTGTAACATTCAAATACCCTACTACCAGAATGAAGACAAAGGCGATGCAGACAAAATATGGTATGGCCTCATCAGCTAATCAGAAAACAACACAAAACAGTGCTGTTCTTCAGTGTCAGGCATCCATATTTTATGTGAAGCAGAAAGCACTTTATCTATAAGTTGAAGGAAGGAACCCTGAATGGTTTCCTTTTTATGCCATGAGAGAAAGGGAAACTTGCTAATTAAAATTTCCTAAGAAAGTGTAGTTTCAAGGAAAGGAATAATTATTGTTGTAAAATGTCACACCAGTAAAGCAATCCAAGTAATCAACCAGGGTTTTGATTTTCTTTTTGCATCACCAAGCAGATTCCATAATACATTTTCATATAAATGCCTAGGGTTTATTCTTTTTCACTTGGTTTCACTATGGTGCTATAGGAGAATGAGCCCTCTTGCTTGCTTTGATGATCAAAACCTGGTGGACAGAAACAAAAGCCACCAACCACTTTCTGTCTGGAGTGAAACTAAAGAATTCACTCAATGAGTTTGAGCTTCAGAGAAAATAAGGTCAGAATGAAGCACCCTTGTAAAAACCTGTCCCCCAGCAGTTCACAGGGTTCACACAAGCTACATTTGTTCAAAGCAGTCCCAAGAGGACAATGCAAGCCCTGGTTTATTACCTCTGGATATAAGGTGGTATCAAATAATGAATCCAAGTATTTGCCTTCTGAACTCAGCCCAAAGCACTTCTAAAGTTTTCTAATATAAAATAATACACCATGAAGTGGAAATCTTTCTGATATTTTGTCATTTTAAGCTGTGGTAATATATTTTCCCTTGGAAAATATAACTCTGTGCTCATTGTGTGCTTTTTTGTTTTCTGTTTAATCTATGATGCATATCTGAATGGAATTTTTTGCCTGTAATTCCATAAAATTTAGTCTGAACCTCTGCTTATGCTCTACCGATCACAACTTTGTTTTAAGGATTGGCTTTTATTTTTCAGTCTTCTCTTCACTGCCCTTATGCTCTGTTAGAGTATGAGGAGTAAGAGGAAAACAATTTTTTCACATTTAACACTTTGTTTCCCCTGGACTTCTGTCCAGGGCTATGAGGATCTTGCTACTTCACATGAGCAAACCAGGGAATCGTACTGCTGGAATGGCAGATTTAGTAAATCTGACAGACACACATAGGCACATTGATTGATATTTTTGCTCTCCAAAGTTGCTTAGAGTTATCTACTATGTTTCAGCTGTGACAGTTATGGCAAGTGTTATAAAAAAAGGAGGCTAGATCCTCAGTTGGTGTACATCTACTTAACTGTGAAACCCTGAGTTATGGTTTACATACCTGTATGTCAGGCAAGACTTAATCGTGGCTCTAGACCATAACCTCTGGCCATTTCTCTCCAATGGTCACTGGTTCTAATGTGTGTTTAAAAATTATGCTGATTGAAGAAGCCCCATGTCATTTAATTCAGGTTCTGCAGGAAATGGCTTGATATGTTTTCAGTCCAAATAAAGCCTAAAATCACTTCCAAAAGTGATTTTAAACTGAAAAGTAGCTTTACCAAGGCTAAATTGAACCCTACACTTACGATCACTTCCCAGGTGCAAAAGTGTAGAATTTCATTAGCTGCTAAGAAGATGGTACTCCTTGTGCAAGTTTACATAGTCTGTTGAACTGCCTCAATTAGGACACTTTAGAAGCTCAAAAATCATAGGGGAACCTCGTGCTTCATCCGTGCTTGAATAAGGTAAACATTTATTCATCACAGGTGGAGAAGTGATGGTCAAAGGATGATACAGAAGTGGTGATTGGACTTTACCTCCTGTGTCTAACGACAGAGCCACTGCACAGGCTGCAGTCCTTGTAAGGTGCAGCACAAGTGAAGAAAGACTGATCACTACCAGGAAAGAAAGAGAGTGAGGTGAGGATAGATGGGGAAAGCCATCTCAGAAAGAGGTGTGAGCTTCAAGCAGGTCGTTCAGTGGCCTGAGTTAATGCCTGCAAGCTCCTAGCTCCTCTGTACCTGGGATGAGAGCAAACCAGATGTCTGAAGTACCCTGCCAGAAGTAAACTAAGAATGTCTGAAGTCTCTCTGCCTTTGAAGTAAACATGACTTTAAACATGAATACATAAACCAGAGCACGGCTATTTATAGGAAATCAAATGTAAAAGAAATGGGATCAGCTTCCATGAAATAGCAAGAAAACAAAGAAGACAAAGCAAACAAACAGGAATGTAAGGAAAGCACAGTCAGCATTTGTAATATGGTCATTAGCCATGCTTTGTACTTCTGAATGCCCTTTATTTGCTGGCCTCAGAGTCTGCAAACATTAAGGATTTGTCTAAAGAGAGGCTGTGGTAGTAGATGATTTATTTATTCTGCTGCCACTTTTGTCTCTGGTTACCCTTCTGCTGTGTCAAGTCTATTTACACTCTTTATGGAGGTAGTGTGATGTAGTGCGTGTGTATATATGTGGAACCAAACAAGGACTGTCCCAGAGCATGTCTATTCATAAGCAAATGTGCTCTATCTGTGCAATGCACACAAGGCACCCCCACACCCAGCACTGGCACACAGTGCAAACCCCGCAGACTGAGTAATGACAAATTCCAGTTACTGATCATCACCAACTCCTGCTTCACCCAGGTTTTCCTCAAGACCATTCCTCATGAGCATCCATTGAGCTGCATGGGGAACCTGAGATCTGCCCAAAGCCCTCCCACTGGGAGCTACCAAGTTCTGTCAATCTTTAAGTCCTGTATGTGGGTCTTTTGAAAAGTCTGGGCTCAGTGTCTGACAATGTGACTCTGATATGGTTGAGATATGTACCTAGTTCTCCTAGCTTTTAGTTCCCCATTTATAAAAAGAGATTATATTTATTACCTCCTGAGCATTATGATCTACTGCAAGGATCACTTGTACACAATAGTGATCTAGAAGAGAACATTTCTAAGTGATACCAAAAGGAAATGCCTTCTTTTATTTGTGTTGGCATTTTTTTTCTCCCTTTGTGGTGAGTTTAGTGCCTGTGAGAAGTGCTCAGAATCCTGTTTTCTTAAAAAGCAGCTCGAGCAAATCAGGTATTGCTGTCATGGTACAGGCAATCCCAACATGTTGTAAAAAACCTTTACAAAAACCTGTCACTTTACATTATACACCCTGATGAGACACATGTTGAGAGATCTGTATCTAAATGGTTTCATGGGTGGTAAGAGGGTCACACAAGAAAGTTACCCCTCTCCGAGCAAGGCAGCAGGAGATAATCCAGGAGATAATAAGGATTTTCTTCCTGAAGCAGTTAGCGGTTCTCTCCAGTTAACAGCCTGGGAAAAGTCCTGAAGTCCCTGGCTTTTCCATCACACATAGGAAAAGCCAGGGACACATTCTTCAGAGTTGATTATTGTGAGAGCTCAGAGAAAATTGCGGGAACTAGGAGACTGGGTGCATGGGAACCTATACTTTGATGTTTCTATTCTGCCACTACCTTTATATTTGTGCTTTCTCTCAAAAACTGATGGATTCATTATGCTGCACTACCTGCTTTAGGCATTCTGCAGCTGCTACAGCAGAAAATGGACAGATATTACATTGTCACTGAACTAACTGAGCTATCGCTTACTGTTTCCTTCCTACAAAGGGGAAGACGATAGACCTGTTTCCCCCAGCACATTTCTTACATAGAGATGGTGCTTTGTTAATAAGCCAAGCCCAGTATTTTAACAACTGCAAGGTGAAGGGTTGAAGCAGTAATATGCCTTAAGGTCATGTGGCACACGGTCATATTTTAATTACCACTGCCTGAGGCTATCTCCACAGGTATGTTTCCTTCCTGCATAAAACATGAACCTGGGAGTGATTTCAAAACACACTGTCAAATAGTCTGTGACTCCAACAGGATGTACACAGTATCAGACTTTAATCCAAGGGCAAATTTTATTTCAGTACTTTATCCTGTAGGCTCAGAGGGGTGAGAGAAAGAAACACTTATCTGTTGGTAAACTAATAAAGTTTAGCAACGCAAGGTGTATCATATGTTCTAGAGATCTTTCATTTCCTTAATAAATACCCCAGCATAGCAAGCTCTCAACACCAATATCCTTTCAATAAAAGGTAACCTTATATGGTCACTACATGATACATGATTTATAAGATGTCATGTTAAAGTAAACTCAAACTCACCAAACACACTGAAGGAAGGAAATGGTTGTCTGGCTCCATATGGTGTTTTCATGTTTCTATTAAAACCAGACTATTCAAACACTGTGGATACCAGCACAGGTTTTCACTCTAAAGGAAGGATAAAGAGAGTCTTATCCATACCATCTGTATCAATAGCATAAAAATTGCTGGCAACACATGAATGTGGTTAAAACACTTATGGTCATCTTACTGTTGGGGATTAAAAAGACATTGCTCCCACAGACTAGTTTGCGCAAAGAGCTATCATGAAAGTGGATCACTGAAACCCTTTCTAGCCAAATATCATGCAAAAAGGAATAGAGATAGTTGAACTGTAAAGACCAATTCCTTTGAGACAACCTCCTTTAAAGTAGGATATAGCACTGCAGAAGTTGAAACCTAATCTTTGCTATCATATTTGACACTTAAATCCAAGGTCCAGATTTTTGTGAAGTCATGCTATTCTGACTGAAGATACTATACTGCCAAACATCTTCAATCTATGAATATATCATGCACTTTAAATAAATAAAAAGTTGCTTATTTATTATGGATGACCATAAAAAAATAAAAAAATAATCTAGGGCATTGAAATCATTTTTCCCTGGCTGTTCCCTCTGGTCTCCCTCCCTGGTGGATCCTAGGAGGCATGCTCCTACAGCAGGCTACTTCAGGGACTCCCAAGCTCAGCCCCTGCCAGGCTCCACCTGGACATCAGCAGAGGAAACCTGATGTAAACAGAAGGTGGCTGAATTATATTTTTCCTTCCCTTTAGGGGGCAACCCTTCACCACTTCAGTGAATGAGGGGCCATCAGTTCAGGCCCAGGAACATGCTGCATCACCACAGCATAATGAAATCGAAGAGGGGAGCAGATTTCAATGCACAACACAGTAGGTCAGTACATTTGCTTGGTAGTGTGCTGCACAAAGCTCACATAGTTGCTTTTTAAGTTATTTTTAAATCCGCTGCCAAACCATGCTGTTGTAAAGCCCAGCTGAGCTGAGAAGCTGCAATAAACTCAGTGAAGTACAAGATCTCCTAGATTTTGTCAGGGAAGACCAACCCCACATATTTTCAAGGTGCCCTTTCACACTGAACCTTAAGTTACACTAACACTTTGAAGCACTCCGCTTTGCTTGGAGGTTAACATATTTATTATGTACTTTTAACTCAACAAGAGTTTTGGTTCATTCACTTCAATGGATAGACATCGGTCATTAGCCTTATTTACCACTATTTCTACTTTATTAACACAAGTATCTTTGAGAACTTCTGCTAATGAGAATGACAAAGACCCAGAAAACACACTCAATTCTTTGAACCTCACTCACATCATATTACAAGGCTAATAGAGTCACTACTTCATTAAAATTTTTAAATATTACAACCTCTAGATCTAGTAGTACTTAATGACTTAAACACCTCCCCTCCCCCTTTTCTTCCTACATTAAACACTGGCACACAGCAGCTTTTCTCTGTGCTGCAAACACCATCCATGGTTCTTGTGTGTAACCCTCTAAATGGTTTCCATTTACCTTTCCATGTACAGTTCACATTCTTTGTTCAGCCAGAGCTACCAGTGGAGCCCAGAGGGCAAAACGTCTTCTTTCTCACTGCCCTCTACAGTACACAGGCATGTGAGGAACATCTTACCGGCTGCAGCAGGCACAGCGTTCCCAGCTGCTTTCTTATCAGGTCAAGGGATTTCTGTCCCGCTTTTTGGTTCCTACACCTTCCTACGGCTTTTCAGAGTTTCAGAAAGAGAGGTTGGAGTTGGAAGAGAGACAGAACAGTATCATGAACATCCTCAACTCTCACAGCACAGGATCCAAAGTGAGGCAGCTGATCCTGACAGGGTGATTCAAGGGAGTAGAGATCAGTACATGAAGCATATCATAAAGTCCACAGGGAGAGGTGGAAGCCTCCTCAGTGTGATTCGCAGTGTGCAGGGGAAATCAGGACATGGAAGAGAGATAGGTGCTGAGATGGAGCTGCCTGGTGCTAGGCAATAGGAAATGCTGAGCACAGAGCCTATCTGAACTCCTGCTGGTTTTCAGGACCATTGGTATCCCTGTCCATGGGATTAGGGCACTTACCTGGGAACTAGGACAACAAATATTCAGACTCATCAGAAGACCACACTTGAGCACAGGCTGTAGAAAAATCTTCCCGTTGCATGTGAGCCATCAGGCAGAGTGCAGGATTCCTGGGCTAAAAGAGCACAAGCAAGAGGGCCCTGTGCTGTAATTTTGGGGTTACAGGTGGGAAGCTCTAATCTTTGCTGCCATGCTGGATTTTATCACAGAGAGGAGACCCCAGCTTCTTCCTGCCAGAGCAGTACCCTAACCACAAAGTTCACCCTCACTTTCAGGCTGCCCCACAATACCTGTTCCTACATCATGGCAATGTTACCTGCTGTCCTTGTCCTGTAGCCAAAGCTGTTGGCTTGCTTGGATCTCAGCCTTCATCAGTTAAAGGGCTGAATAATATAAGGTCCTATTCCCTGCATCATTCCTCTGGTACATGCCAAGCAGACAGATCTAACCCACAGAGCAAGGCAACAGCATGATATCCAGAAGCCTTCAGCCTCATCTGAGAGGAGGAAGAAGTTTACTCCATTCAGCCTCCTGTTGTGGGTGTTAGAGAAGAGGAACACAAAGGTTTAGGGGTGACTCCAGCCTGTGCAGTAGAGGCAGAGTGGGAAAGATCTGCAAGGAGACCCTTTCTGCAAGAAGAAACCTCAGAACAAACTGAGGAACCAGGAAATTCCTTTTCTGCTCTTTCTCTTCAGCACGATGCTCTGTCAGCCCAAGAGCCAACACCTGGCCTGGCCTCACTCAAGTGATGGAAACTTGCTGCTAGTGAAGATGAGGGCCTGGGTTTTCCTAACTGGTTTTTGTAAAAGGATGTACCAGGAACGAGGGCACACACCGCTGTTAACACTGAAATCTCTACAGCTAGGCCTGCCTCAACTGTCAGCATGATTTCTCAGTTAATTATTCCATGGGCTGATTAACAGGGATGGGCACTGTTTTTTCAAGCTAACTGCTCTAGTTGGTTGCTGCTTTGGAATGGTTTTGTCTATAGGCTGTTTGTGCAAGCATACATGGGGTGGCGGGGGGGGGGCTTTTTTAAAACAAGTGACATAACTGAGAACTGAGACAACAAAATTTTCTACTAGCTGCTGATATGGTCCTCTTTATCATTTGTTCCTGACAGGACCTGAGAGTGCTGTGAGCTACAATTGCAGCTGTGCTCACCCACCCAGGATTTAAGTTACACTAATACATTTCAGCACAAATTAATATGTTCATCTGAACTTCAGGCCAATTTCATTGCAGTGACACAGAAATAAAGTGACAGAAGCGTCTGCCAGCAGTCTCAAGCACAGGGCAACAGTATGCACAAGCATTTGAAAGACTTTTAAAGAATAATATTCTTCCTTAGCTTATTATCTTGCTGTTTACTATGTTGGAACCAAGATTAAAATGCTTTAGTGTTTACTGAAGCAGCATATATGGTATCTAACAGCATGTTATTTTGTGCACACTGTTTAACATTCTTTATTGCTCCAACTCATAAGGTTTATTTGAAATCAGTGGAGGAATTCATCCCATCCACCATTTACTCAGCTATTATCAGCTACTGCAAAAGTGCCGTGTGGAGAATAAACACCAGTTATTTATGAGCTTTCGCAAGCATGCAAACTCCTGATAGAATATTACATTTTTAAGATCCATTACTATTTATGGCATGTGTGTGTCACTGTATGCAGTTGCATTCTGTATATAGGTTGCTTCAAAAGTAACCCTGAAAAGAACTGTAGCTACCTGGTTTTACTTGGCATTTCAATTGTTTTGTGCTTGATTCCAGCCTCCTTCGCTCCCTCCGGCTCCCCCACCCAAGCAAAAGTCCTTTTGCTGGTAGCTACAATGAGCATGGAGCTGATGGAGAAACAAACTCTACCTAATGTTTTGATCAAATCTTAGTCAAGTCAATGGGAAGCCTCCTTGTCAGAGGGGAAGACAGATCATGGAATACTTCCCCCAAATGCCAAATAATTTCCACCACAGAAGATCAATAAAATGTTAGGCAGACATTGGTCAGGAATAATTTAGATCCTATTTATACAAGTGTGATCAGAGAGAGGAGAGGTTCCTGCTCAGTGGAACATGAGCCACTTCACATGGGGACATTGTTTGGCTATGGACCAAAGTTCACCTACAGGTAATTCCTGACTGTCAGCTCAGTGAAGGAAACTCTTCTAAATTCTCCAGCTAAATACAGGAGTGTTGTATGTTTTTGCAATATTTCTACTTATTCCACCTGGCTTTTTTATTTTTGGTGCATTAATACAGTTTACATTCTCCTTCCTCCACCTTTGCGAGATTTTTCCTGGTCTTGCTACCCAGCAAGAGACAAGGGTGTATATAATAGCTAGTGATTGCTTCAGATGAGCAATTTGAGTGGAAATGTTTAGTGCAGCTTCATGTTTCATCTTCCCAGAGCCTCGGTGACATCTCGTCTGGAATACATGGTTTGCATCACGTCTCTGTATATGTATTCCCAGTTTTGATTATCTGAGCTCTCAGAGGAAATAAATGCCAAGAGCTATGTACCTTTGCTAACTAGCATTCTTATGCTGGTTTTGCATAATCAAGCAGCACCTTTCATCCCATAATACATTTAAAATATCTTTTAGACAAAGCCCAATTTGATGAGGCTGACTCTGCAGCAGCAGGGAGCATGTATGGTACATTGGGCTTTAGAGTAATGGTTTAGATCTCTCTACAGCATGTAGCACGCATAAGCTTTGAAGCATAAAAATCATAAATGATTAACCTACTTGATTTCACATAAATGATAGAAATATGCTCTTCATGGTTTATTTTATTGTCTAAAAACAAAGGCGCTATGTCATCTTGTGATAAGGTCTTTTTATGGTCTTCAGCAATGCTAGTTCCTTTTGTTTTCATTGCCAATTTTTCACTATATTAATTGCTAATTATTATATATTTGTATACATGACACTTTGGTTATCATCATGTGATCATAACTGTTTGGATTGAATATTGCCTCATCTCCATGAGCTATTTCCACTACAAGCTAGGCAGCCTTAAAAAAATTGAATCCAAACATTTTTCTTTTTTTTTATTAAAAAGATTTTTCAAATAAGAAATATATTTTTAATTTTATTAAATAAATTATCTTACTAAAACATCCAGTTTACAAGAAAACATCAAAAGCCTTTGTAAGAAAAACTATATCCACATTTATTAACTTTTCAATAAAGGAATGTTTCAAGTCAAAATTTAGGGGAAGATACAATACTACTAAGAAAAAGAAATGTTACTGCACACCAATATAGACATTTCCAATACCAAGTAAAAAAACCAAACAACACTTCCCAATAACGTCTCTAAGATCTACAGGTATGTTAAAAATAAAGCAGAGCATATTTTTATATCTACCTATATTAAAAGTGCTCCAGAAGCCTCCTTTGGATTTTCAGGTAATGTTTGAAAAGAGGAACAAACTTAGGGATTGTGTTTTCCACGGGAACTAGTGGCTGCTTGCTACAGTTTTTTTATAAGATAATCTTTCAGGACAGTATATCCCTCCCTGGTTAAAATTAGCAAAGTCAGACAACTTGCAAGACATGTCAGAAGCACACTTCAGGTTGGGCTCATGTAGGAAACAGAGAATTTGGGGGGTTTTGCAACTTGGCTACTTCATCCTCCCAGTATAATGAAATTATTTTCAGAGAACAATGAAATTCCTGAAGAATTTTTGAATCTTTGCTTCAATTGATCTTAAACCCAGTTGCAAATCTGCTACAGTGATTACAGGAATGATGAAGCTAAACTGACAATTTAAGCTCTATTTTTAAACACACTACATATGGTTCATTAGCTCATTTCCTTCCTAGGTCAGAAAACAGGTGGAACCTGCTTGAAGACAACTGAGGCAACCAGGAGTCTCTGAAGACAACCCAAAATGTGTCCCAGTGTCACATACACATGAGCCAACCCAGAGAGATTATGGCAGTGTCACCTACAGGTGACAAAACACATTCAGTCATATATTGGTATACCTGAGCCTCATCTGGAAGAATGATCTAAAATATGCATCTCTCCTGAAAACTAAGAGGCAAAGATAAATTCCCCCACTTTGTTTGAAATGCTGTTGCTCTTGACCTCTGGGATATAGAAAGATTTATATAAATGGAATTTCTCTTTCTGCTTGCTTCCCTGTCCTGGAGAAATATGTATAAATAAGAGATCAAAGATCCTGTACAAACATTCAACATAAAGCTGACAGGCTGCAAAAGCAGAGCTTCTTCCTCAGTGTCTCAGAGAACGGTGACTTAGTAAGCCCCTGGGACTTTGCAGAGCTGCTTCCTCCACTAGACTGTAACCTGTAAGAGAGGCCTTTTAAAATTTCATTTTCATTTCAGTGGTGCCTTTGAAAATATAAATATGTCAGAATGATTAGGTGGTAAATGGTTTATATTAGCTGCTGCAAGATATTTTTGCAGCCTATTTGGAATCACATGTGCCGTCTGTGGCCTGATCTTGTCATCTTTCTGGAGACTGCTGAATTCCCATGCAGCAGAGAAGACAGAGGACTTGCAAACTTTGGCTTCAGCTCACCCCTCAAAAGTCCCAGCAAATTTTTTGTTGGGTTTTTTTTTTCACTTAAGATTCTAGCAGGCAACTTGGCATTTCCTGGTTTGTCTTTATTTTGTTTTGTTTGAATGCCTCATCAGTTACCTCCAGATACACCAACCAGCTGTGCAGATTCACCTGAGCAAATAAGGTCCAGTAGGAAGTTATTGATGGCTTTATCAGTATGAAATACTCACAATGCATCACCTGCATGTTTAGGAGTGTAATGCTGACAATAAATATGATAATAGTTGTCACACATCAGTGAGAGAAATGTTGAGCTTCCAAAGCACTGAATAAATTGCATTTCCCTTTATTTATTCAGTGCAATAGATGGCACAAAGATGGTAGAACCAACCAAGCATTTTGACATGTTTACAAGGCTTTTAAATCATGAAATGGATTATTGCAGTGCTGAAAGTATTTGGCAAATGCATTTTATGCACAGCACATTCTGCTTGAAGAGGCAGGCTTTCTAATTTACATTTGTTAGAAGCACCTATGATGAAGAAAGATTGTATGTAAAAGAAGCTACACCTTTGGTACCAAACACAGTAACCTGCACTGTTGCATCCAAGCTGCTTCACACACAACCACACAACTAGGCAGAGCGGAGGTATGAGATGCAGAAGAAATATGCAGATGCCCATGAATGACTTTGCTGACTGTACCCTGATGTAAGCTGAAACCACAATAAAGTCCACGCATGCCCAAGATCTTTCTCTTGAGTGGGCTTACAAATGCACCCGATGGTGAGTTTGGATCCAAAGATCTTAATTAAAAAAAACCTCTTTACTGGTCCTTCTCCACTTCAAGAATTTGGGTTTAATACAAAAAATCTATATCCATTTGAGCCTGATGTAACAAAGTGTTAAATACTTCCTGAAACATGTACCAGACTTGATTCATTTCCCATCAAGTTTCACAAATAACCAGTAAGAATAATATCAGACCTCCCTGACTTCATGACTGAGAACTGGCAGTAAATGTCTTGATGGACTTGGGCCCATCTTACATATAGCACACATTTTATCTCACCTAACTTGAGCTGTCTAGAAGTAAAGCGTTGCTAAGCAGATCATCCATGCTGCTTCTATGCAGGAGGTGATTCAATTCACCTGTCCTCCTGGGTATGCTTGTCTGTCTAGCCATGGTTAGTCATGGACAACCAGTTCAGCCTAGAGTGGGATTCAAATGCCATGGCTGCACCATGATGCTAAGACCTCCTTGAGTATCAGAGCTACCCAGGACATTCTACCCACGTCACAGAGCACACTTCTGGGGTGGCCGCTACAAGGCAGGCCGCTACAGGCACCTATGACAATACTGTATGCTTTTGTCTGGTCAACAGTCCCCATCTGGATGTCTACATTTTAGGTAGCCAGGTACAGATGAAGTAAATCCCTATGCATTATCATTTGCCCAGTACTCGGGATCCTATCCCTTACAGGACGAACAGGTGTTTAAAGAGATTCCCCATGAAACTCACCACATCCCAATGGCACTACTTATGCCAAAATCTGATGAACAGTCTGAAAAGAAAACAGTTTTCCTTCAGCCATTTCTTTTTTTCCCTTCTATTTCTGGATCCAATAAACCAGATCTTCAGCAGCTGTAACCCAAACCCATTTCAGCTCTGTTGGCTGGTTTAGAGCAGCTGATGGTCTGGTCAAAGGTTCTAAATCAGCATTTTGGCTTCAGTTAATCTTTGCTGCCCCAAATACAGTGTTCAAACATGGGAGCAGTTAACATAGAGATTTTTTAGGAATTAAGAAGCAGAAAACAAGCCTAGTAGGAAACAAAGGTTACATTGTAAGCTGTTGGAAGACTTGGGTTTTATCTGAGTTGTAGTTACAGGCTAAATAAGCATGGCATTCTGCCAACAGTAAAGCTGTGGCTTTACAGAAGTGTCCTGGTTTTATTTAGACCAAAACCCCCAAAATATCAGAGCACCTTACAACACGGAAAAATAATAAGTTCAATATTAAATGGAATAAAGAAGGACTGAAATCCCTAAAACTCAGTTTATAAAATGAGCCAAGAGAAATGGAATATTAGGGATAGGTCAGAAAAAATTAGAAAAATAGCTAGTTCTTTGTTCCCATAAATGAGAAATTAATAACATGCACATATTTAATGTTCTCCAAGTTTAGACATGGTACTGCTCCCATTGAATTAGGTATGTATACATTACTAACACACATCAAACTACATTAAAGTAACATGAATGGTTTGATTTAAAATCCACAAATGCCTGGCAGTAATGTATCTTCACATCAAGGAAAGAAGTGAGCAGAAACCTTTCCACAAGTTTCTGGTTCTGCTGAATAGTGTTACATCCTTTACGTGATTTCAGAGCACACTAAAATTAATTTCTCCTTTAAATATCTGTGGGATTTTGTGTATTTTCTTGGCCTTGGGCTTTAAGGAAAGGGGAAACAGTACCAGGAGAAGTATTTGGGGCAATCTTAAAAACCACGGGCCATTGGCAGGACAGAGAATAACAGCTCCGAGCAGTGCCAGTGGCTGGTAAAGACCTTTCTTCCACTGACTCTTGATACAGCAGAGCAGTGCACATTTAAAAAAGCAATGCTTTGTGCAGTCTGTGCACTGGGCTGCCTGTGCACAGTAGGCCCTTATGCTAAATGGTGTCAAGAGAGTATTATTTGTGTGTGCATTGTGCATCCATTCAACTTTGAGATTTACTGAGCTATATGAAGGCACATGGAAAATTTTCTTCTCCTTCCTCCTTTTCTCCATGTATACCCCATGTTAGCACCACTTGGTACACACTCCATTTCATAGCAGAAGAGACTGCCCTCTTCATGGCTGTACCCTATTCAAGAGCTATTTCATAAGTTATTCTACAGTAACCTTTTGTTTATATTGTGGAACACACATACACAGACACACACTCTGTTTGCAGACCTCTCCTCACCATTGGCTTAGTTGCATTTGGTACAAGTCAGATACCAGTTTGCACTGCCCTACGTGCTAGGCTGCAGACAAGGCTTTCTGTAGTCTGTTCAGCTACTAATCCACAACCAGGAAAAACTTATTTCCATTACAGGAAAAATTTTCAGGAGTGTTCTGATAAGGACAGCTTTTTTTCATCTCTAATGTAGTGTGTGACAGTGAAGTTCAAGGAACACTGTAAAAAAAATCTTTTAAAACAGAGATGTGGTAAATAACAGAATGAAATCAGAGGATTGTTTTCATCTTATAGAAATAAGAATGGACACTTATTTAATTATGCCACCTGCATGTGCGTACATGAATTTTTCTGTCTTTTCCCCACACTGAACCTACGAGACATCTTTGAGCAAATTTGCCTAAGTGGTAGGGATCTCAAAGATGTGTTTCTGCAAGTATGATACCCAAAGGTAGCCAGGTAAAGACAGATCCCTTTTACACTTGCACTGAAGAAATGACAAAAATATTAATTAAACTCTTACTAAACAGTAGACAATCCTCAGGGGAAAATAGCTTTAGGTATTTTCCTAGAACAAAAGATGTTTCTCTAGGTGATCATCTTGAAAAACAGCAGAGAATCCATCACAAAGCTGCAGAAAACCATAGTTTATCAATTCTTCTCAAGGAACTGCTTATTGTCTACCCAGAGATATGTCAGAAATAAAGGTTTTAAGCAAAATATTAAATTCTTTAAACTAATTTAGAAGTTGCACAAGGAAATAATTTTGCAAGTTTCTGTCTACTGAAACAATAGCACGCTCTTTGAAAACACAAAACCCACAATGTGCTATTCACAAACTGGTCTTTAGATTTAGTGTTGCCTTGCAGTATCCAGATGTAGAGTTTACCATAGCCCTCTTCGGTGTAAACTAGCATAACTTCAAGAAAATTGATGTAACCCCACATGGCTACATTAAGCAAGGCCTTTAGTTTGAGACATTTGGCAAGAAATCCATGAAATAGTATGAGCAGAAGGTTCTTGACCTGCTGGAGCTCAGTATTAATGACTTCTTTTGCTTTAAAAGTTATGATTAAAAAAACCAAAACCAAAACCAAAACCAAACCACCCACCCTAAAAATGAAAACAAAACAAAACGAAAAAATCAAATAAGAGCAACCTACATTGCTGCAAAAGTGTATAGAAAATATTTTGCATTCTGTTTCTCCCAGGATCTTCCCCAGAGGGCAAAGGTGATGGCTGTCCTGAGCGCTAGTTTCTCCTCAACATTTTCTTGCAGCAGCTGGGAATCAACTCCTTATGTTCAGTTTCTTCAAGTTTTGAAGTTTTGATTCAACACAGATGCCTGGTTTTCCATTGTTTTAAAATCTTCTTCCCCCTTAGCCACATTTTTCTTTTCCTTGCCTTCTATGGTATATCTTGAAGAATCTTCTCTTTTTTTTTTTTTTTTTTTTTTTTTTTTTTTTTTTTTACCAGTGGCTTTATCCTGTTGTTTAATTCATTGTTTTTTTTCAAGGCTCATTAAACTTCCCCTTCAGCTGCCTACCCAGACTGTGTGATGAAATGGCAACAACCACCTGAGGGAGTCTGGATGTGTCTGGTGCTGCCTTAGGCAGGAAGTTGGAGATGTCTTGAGGTTCCTTCCAGCTTTACATTTCTGTCATTTCGGCTGTCTTCCTTCCTTGTCCCTGATATGTTTTATTTGGCCATAGATTGCATGATCCCAAATTCAGCAAAGCTCTTAAGTATATGTCCATGTTCATACTGTCTAGAAAAGTAGTCAGGAATGAACTTGGATACCACTGGAATGACTTGAGAATCTCAGTAAAGCCTTTTCTCCCAGTTTCCACTTTTCCTTCTGTTCCGTCAGAGTGTCTTTCATCCCTATATCAATTTGCATGTCAGACCTTTCAGCTGATCTTGTTCCCAGTCACTCTAGTTCCTCCTTTTCCGCAGACGTCCTCTCTTCGTCCTCTACATCACAGGATTATTTATTTGTACCCTGAACTGCTCCACCTATGTCCTCGCTATTCAGATCCTGTTGTTCCCATACTCAGAGCCTAATGGTGAGGGAGCACTGGGTATTAATGCAGCTCCAGCTGTGTGGCCTCTACCAAGCTGTCCTTCCAGCTGTGTCCCTCTTGCACTGCTCCTAAGAGCAAGTTTGGTTATTGGCGCCCAAGAAGAGAAAGGAACTGCAGAGCTCTTCCACCCAGATGTAAGCAAAGACTAGGAAGGCCAGAAAAGGGGCAGTAAAAGACTGAGGATGAAAAACTGAGGACCGTGATATAGGTTTCCTTATATGGATGCTGTGAAACAGGGAGCAGCAATCAGCCCTAGAATTACCTCCTGCTGTCTCCAGCAATGGGTGGCAATGGTTCAAATAAATGTAAGGACCAAATTGACAACTGCACAACTCAAAGACTTCTCAGTGGGATATATACCAAGAAAACAGGCAAGCTCTTTTGAGGAAGATCTCAAAAGATCTTTTTTTTTTGTTTTCTTTCTTTCAAAAAAATTTAACAGGCTAGGAACCCAAATCTAGTAATAGTAAATGATATTCCTGTCCTAAGACATTACACAATAAGTATGTCAGCCCAGAATAAGTTTTTGTGGTTCATTTTGAGATGCCTGGAAATAAGATTTCTGTTTAAGAAGGTAGGGAGGGGAAGGGCACTATTGATCATTGTTATAATAATGAGGCTTGTGCATGCAGGTTAAATCTGTTTGTGCTAGGCAACAAAGACTTACTGAAGAAGAACCTATATCTCTGGCATAAATACAAGGACATTAGACTGTCTCCAGTAAAGACTGAAATCTGGAAACAGTTTTCA
This sequence comes from Elanus axillaris, assembly GCA_026212715.1. Lineage (NCBI taxonomy): Eukaryota > Metazoa > Chordata > Aves > Accipitriformes > Accipitridae > Elanus > Elanus axillaris. The sequence continues at coordinate 12,061,456 of JANZLQ010000041.1, read as the reverse complement.
GAATTTGTGGGTTGATATTGCTGTGCCTATGGTCTTAAGTTCTCAGGTTTAAATTATTATCATTAGATTCTTTATTGTCTGGGTAGGTTTTTTTATATAAAAAAAAACAACTAGTGATCCTTCTATCTAGCAAAAATGGGCTCCTAAGAGCGAAATATCAGGAAGACGATAACATGTTATACTGACTTATTTACCTTTCTTCATGTGGGCCAATTTATTGTAATTAAATATTGCTAATTCAGCACAGAGGTCAAAGACTAGGGCTTGTACAATTTTTTTCTAAAGAAATTCTGAAGAGGTGGAAGAATGGGCTCTCTGGTCCCTCCATCATTTTGTTCTGCCTTTGCATTGTTAGCAAAGCTTGTTGCTAAAATGCATAATTTGCACTCACACAAGGAGCTTAATTTTGATCTCAGTTACAGACTTGTTATTCCAACCCAGAGTGAATAAAAGCTGCTTTATGTAACCAAAGATTGAACTGAGTCCTGAGGGCCAGTCCTGCAAACCCTTCTTCAGGTGCGTTTAAATACAGCTGACCTATTCACAAAAGATAGTACAGATGAGATCATATAGAATTGGCTGCACCATTGATGAAAAGTAGCGAGTATTCTGCTTGAGTTCAGTCCTTACCTGCAGGGGCAACTACATTATCTACAGGGAAACTACCTCGGAGGCATGGCTCACACCATCCTGGCCTTTTTATTGCTTAGTGTCGTGTCAACATTATTTGCTAAATAAGCAAAGAGATACACACAGATCTCCCAAGCATGCAAATGGCTCTACCTTGGGTCTGGGAATTAGAGGCAGTAGGAAAACAATAATACTGACAGGCATTCATGTTGCTGGTGAAGGAAGCAGGGATGGAAGGAGTAGCAAAAAGACATAGATGAGATCTGATGCTGATGGGAGGAAAGAGAGAGGGTGGTTGTGAATACTCCCTTGCATGCCCCAAAATTAACCTACTCTGTAGGATGAAGTCAACAGTGCCAAACAGGATGCTTCTCAATTGACCTTGGGCATTCCAAAATTTAGGGTTTGTTGTGGTGAACTCTTTGCTTGTAGTATGCTCATTTTGTGCCGGGGCTCTGGTACTTGTACTCTGACATACATTTGTGCTTGTTCTCGACACACATTTTCTTACTCTGATGTTGTCTTTAGCATTTCTTAGCTTTGCCCAAGAAGCAATTTATAGTGCCAAATTATAAGAGAAATGAAATACACTAAACACTAGACAATAATCAGATGGGCAGGTGCAGTACTTTCTCTTCTGGAAATAACAAAAGTGCATAACAGTGCGTGAATAACTGTAATATATAATTCATTTTAAATTAATGGACAGCTAAACAAAATAAAGCTGCCAAGTTCTTATTTTCCAAAGGGTTAACAAAGGGAAAGAGTGACTGAAACTAATTAAACAGGTGAGGTCAAGAATTTTCAGGCTGAGAGAACATATAAAATGTGCAAAAGCTACCTGGAACAGGCAATCAAAGCAGAGAGGAAAAAATGTATAGATGTATTCAGGCTTGATTGATCCAGTTTTACCGGATGAATCAGTTTAAGATTAATCTTCAAAATCATCAGCTCAGTGTGCAGCAGCAGCCAAAAATACCAAGCAAATCTTGGGCACCATGAAGCACGTTACTGAGAACAAGACAAAGGGAGTCATTTTGCTGCTACAGAAACCCTGTGGTGAGCCCTCATACCGAGTACCAGGTGCTGCAACTGGTGTAGCCCTGCATCTCCAGAATGGAGTCATGGACTTAGGGAAAAGGCAATGACAGGCAGGTAAATGGTCAAGGGAGAGATGAAAGAGGTGAGGACTCTGGGTTTGGGGAGGGGAAGGCTGAGGGGGGCATAATCAAGGATTTCAAAGGCATGAAAGTGGTGGATAAGCTGAATGCAGAGCCCGCTCACCCGTACCTGCAGTGTGAGGGCTAGGGGACATTGAGTGAAACTCACAGGGTATCAGTATAAAAGAGGTGAAACACAGTGCGTGCATCTTTGCACTGGGGCAGCAAACGCATTGAACCTGCTACACAGGAGGTTGTGGATGCAGGCAGGGTCAGAGAGGGATTAGAAGAATTTAAGGACTACAGACAGGTCCACGAGTGGATACAAAAATATCTAGGCAAAGCCATACCTTCTAACATCCCTAACAGAATAAATTTGGAAGAGTGTTATCAGGGGGTAGACTGCAGAAGATGGCAGGCTCCAGTGCTCACCCTAAACAGCGTCTCCAGCCTCCACTACTGGAAACAGCCTGAGGCAAGATGAACCGCAGCTCAGATCTATATATTATGTACTTAAAAATCAACTCAAAAGGCATAAGAACACTAGTCTTAGAAATCAAAACGTGGTCTTGATTTGATCCCACTATAGCAGAAGTGAAAACTGCCAAAGTCAGTCTGAGTCAGAGCTAGAAATGCAAAGGAAAACAAAATATTCTTGTTATTCCTACCAATAAGGAAACAATATAGAAGTTAAAAATGCAACAGCTGGGCCCAAGGATTACTGTATTAGCCACAAATGTGGTAGGGCATATGAAGCCCTGTGTAAAGGATAGTATTTCCAGAAGATGAAGTATTACCATGTGAAGCACTGGTGAGATCTACATACAACCCTCCTCAACCTTAGTTGAAAAAGGTAACTTAAATGCATATACCCCAGAATGAAGAATCTAAATCAAGAGGTGAAACTAAGAAGTTGTGTGTTGTTCAGCCCAGCCAAAGAAAGCCTGAGAGGAGAGATAATTTGTTCTCTATAAACATATTAGTGAGGTAAATGTCAGAGGAGGAAGATGAGGTAATTAAGCTAAAGGAAAATGTTGTCACAAGAACTAATGAGCAGAGACTAACCAGAACTATCCTCAGGCTCGACGTGCTAATCTTCAGAAGAGTTCGATTCTGGAAGAGCTTTTCTGTTTGGAGGAGGAGGGGGAAAAGAAGTAGTTTTAAGCCAGTCCTTCATCAGTCTGTGAAAGGAATAACACAAGGAGGAGATCTGCAATAGGAAAGGACCAGGCTTGATGACTCAGGAGACCCCTTCCTTTGCCATATCCCTTGCTCTCAGTATCCCTTAATTGTTGAGCATGGACATCAAATAAGAGTGGCGAGTCCTGTGGGATTTCTCATGTCAGGGACCTTGAGGAAGGGGAGGAGCAGCTGTCTATTATTTTGCATGGCCCCACCATCAGGTCAGCAGTACCTCATGATCAGCAGTGTCAAAGGCGACTGACTAATCAAGCATGAGGCTTTGAATGGCTCTACCTATTGCACCCTAAAATGGGGCTCATTAGCAGCAGACTGTAGCACGTGGTGTGCATGGGGGTTGCCAAAGGCACTGGATGTCGCATTGTATGCCTTTTCTAGACCCAAGGTCACAAGTACATTTACTGAAAAACTGTATTGAATTTTCCTCTGGCCATTTCAATGTTGTTCTTTCTACTGTGTTGGCAGTTTCTTCACTCAGAGCCTGCTTTCCATTCAGTGTTTGTGCTTTTCCTCTTTCTCTATTCTCTTTTGCCTGAACTGCTCCCACCCCCACTTTTTATCGTTGCTGCTTCTGCATCCAGAGGTAAGCAGAGATGCACTGAAGCAACATAACACCACACCCAGCTTTGGTCACAAACTTCCTAAGCCCTCATATTTACATGTCAAGAAACAAAGGGAAAGAAACAGGTGGAGAGTCTGCTGGGGAGGTTCTTTAAGCTTGCACCACTAAAAAAGAAAGCACAATATATTGAATACTGGCTAAATTTTTAAATTATGGTAATTAAAACATCATTGCTATCTCCTGTGTTACCTGGAATTTTGAATAATACCACCAGGGTTTCAAACTTTTGCCATTAATGCTGATTGTCAGTTATTTTCAACACCCTCAAGGCAGTAGTTTAACATAGTATCTCTCCCCTTTTTTGCCCCCATGAAGCTGTTGTATTTCCAAGTCACTGAACACAGTCCCGTGACTACTGCTCTTTAAATATATTCTAATGCAGAGCATTTAAAATCTACAGGACCATAATCAACTCAACCCACACAATAGGGCTTTGAACACCAGAGTGCTAGGGAATAATGGAAAGGCCACACATATATATCTAATTAGCTAATTTTAGGACCCTAAGAAATCTATTTAATATTATAGCCAAAGGCCTAGAAAGCCAAGTTTTCACTGCTGATGTGTCACCCTTTCCAATATTCCCTGTGACCTGTACACAGTCCCAAGAATGACATCTGTACAAGTCTGCCTAGGGTGTCACTTGAAACAGAAGATGTGCAGAAGATACTCCAGCTGACTATTAGTCATTGTGCTGCAGTCCTATCTGCTCTGCTCCTCCCGGGGAGGAAACGAAGGGCCTAAGGAATGATGTAATGTATCTATCACTGGTGCAACCTGTCAAAATAAACACAGGGATGAAAGTTTGCATCTGGTGACATGGCTTCTATTCAGGCTGGGTGCATGTGGTCAGAAAATAAATGAAGCAGATATTGACGTGTAAATGTTGCGATTCCCTCCAACCCCTAATAAAAATAGTATTAGCAAAGGTGTTGTTAGATGTATGGATCTAAGAAAGGAAAAACCTTTTACAGTCAGCAAGTAAAGCAGATACTGGAAACTTACCAACATGGTAGAAAGCCTATTTCTTTTGCCTGACTTCACAGAGGAACAGATCTGTGATGCAGCTGTTTTCAGCTCTCTGTCAAATTGCAAAACCAAAGTTGTCATACCTTTAACAATAAAGAGAATAACAGGCTTTTAAACTCTACTCAAAGTGTCAGGGCCTCACCCCCCACAGCCACCCCACCTTTAAATCAACAGTAAAGGGTTCACTGATTTCCAGGGTAATAGGAATTTGCTCTTATTTGAATGTGACATTAACATGGATATACTGTTCTCAGGAGAACTGACTGCTATGGGCCAGAGCTGGACATTGATTTCACACCAAATTCCCCATTGATCAGGCATGCTAGGAAGTCTATTCATTGAACTGATAGCAGGATATAGCTATACAGTATTTGTTTTCCTTTTAATATACAGCTTCAACAGCAAGCCATGCATGAATTTAATAAAAGAAGATAATAATCTATCCATTCTAGGAGCTATAGACTGAACCTGGGTGGTTATCAGACCTGCCCTCACTGCTATAAATCATGTCAAATAGGAGACTCATTTTAGCTTTACCAATGAAAAGAATTCTTCTGTTTTAAATACACAGAACCTGTGCTTTCTCCTCACTCACATTCAGTAAATTGGTAATTGTATTCAGTTTTGGTTTATCAATGTAAAACCATTAATAGAAGAGAATGAGACCTATTGTACTGTTAGAAACCAAGCATTTCATGGCAACAGAGTAGCTCTAAACAGTGAATTAAAGTATTTGTAGTATCTGTTGCAATGATCCTTAGTTGTTCAGTGTGCTCTTTCAGCCCTTGCTTCCTATTTAGGACTGGAGGTTTTTTTAAGGTCATCTTGCTAAACAATAAAGGAGATGCTTTGAATATGCTAATGGATTCTATTGCAGGAGAGCTAACACTGGTAACAGAGAAAATGGGCTGAAGTGAAAGTCATTGACAACTATAAGGGAAAGTGAATGGGTGGTACAATTGGTAGCAGAGTGCTGTGTCTGCAGCTCAATCTGGGAATGGATCCTTAGCAATCATATTCTGCTAGACACTTGCTTGTAAATGATAGACGTTAGGCAAGAGAAATTATACCCATAATGCTTTTCAAGAAGAAAAGATCTGTACTTTTAAAACATAGGTTCAAAGTTACTTTCTAGATGCAGCACCAGCTCAAATTCAGCACTTACTCTTAATTCAAGGAGCATCAATAAGCCAAGAAAGCGACTCTGGGTGCAGACTGGCATAAATAAGATCAAAAGCTGGGCTGGTGTGTGTGAAGATTGTTGCCTAGCAGGCAGCATTCTCATTTCATGGCACAACAGGATGGCATGGCTGTTCTTACTAGCATAATTAAACACAGAGTTTTGGTAAACTATGTCATCTCTTCTTTCTCGTTTACCATGTCATGTGGAAAGAATTAAAGGTTTGTTTTATACCTTACCTGACCTGGCAAATGCAATGTGGTTTTGCGTAATGAGCCTCTCAGAACAGTGCAGAGTGATATCAGACTCTTGCTAAAAGAAACGTGGAGCCTAAAGGCTGCTTGCTCTTTTCCCAGGGCACAGCACTCCAGCAACTCTACAGTAACAAAAGTAACATGGAAACCTGATTAAGGTAATGAGCTCTGCTGAGCTATCTGGAGTAACAGATGAACAAGGTAAAGGAAAAAAAAAATCTTCTAACTTTCTCTTAATCATGGCATTCGAGTAGCCCTTCACAATTATTTTAGTGATTTCAAACCAAGTAATACAATAAGAAATAGAAATGTTTGGGAAAGAAATTCAAACTCACTCACAGATTCATTTATTCCCCCGTGTTTAGCTTATGAGAAAAAAAAAAAAAAGACTGCTCTTGGTTACATGCAACTCATTCCCTCAGTCAGCAAAAAACATAGAAGATGGTAACAGCCTAAAAAGAAGCAATGGCAAGTAAACAGAAATGATGTGGGATGGCAGGGCACAGAAACTGGGGCAAACTTACCAATTTTAGCACTGTTCATCCTTACCTGGGGTAACTCCAGGAACAGCTGAGACTGGGAAAGGTGAGGTAGGGCTCTGAGGTTTGCGCAGTGCTTAGTGAAACATCTGGAAACTTTAAGACATCTTTGGAAGACATGCAATTGAAGGAAACAGCAAAGGCAGCCTCTGAAAGTCCTGCCATCGAGCCAGTGGTGACTGGGTAGAGCAGAGAACAGATCAGCAGCAGCATGGGTGATAGGAGCACAATTCAGAGTGTCAGGGAGGTCAGAGGACAGTGAAGGGAAAACCTTTAAATGAAACACAAGACAGAGAAGGCCTTGGAAATAAAAAAAAAACCACAGAGTTTGTCTTCATTGTACAGAATATAAGAACAGTTTCTGTACCAATATAAATGCTTATTTGAGACCTGTATGTGGCAGCAGCATCTCCTGTTACCACTGTTAGAAAGACACAATCAAAAGACAGTTGTAAACCTAGAGGTGTTCTGACCTACGTAAGAGCTTTCATCTGCACAGATCTATGTGGGTTTTTTTCCCCCCAAACTCACAGTGTTTGAGGCTGTAACAGATTGTTACATGGATTGACCATCCCTGCCATTAAATTTTATCCAGTTTCTAAACCAAACACCTAGTAATTGTCTAAGAAATAACTTATACTCAACTAAAACAGAGATTCTCAAAAGATCTTTTACCTTAGACTAAAAAGCTAGGGAAATGGAGAATGCATCTGTCCCAGTAAGTATATTCCAACATTTAATCATACTGATAGTTAAAAAAAATTACATTTAATCTAAATTCATCTGGCTTCAGTTTCCAGCAATTGATTCTTCCCAGGCTTTTCTTAGATTGGTTAAAGGGTTCTTTAGCACCTTCATTTTCTCCTTGTGATGGTACTTACACACTGCAATGAAGACATCTTTATCCTACTCTGATAAGATTCAGCTCTTGAAGATCTATTATTATAAGTAGGGCTGACTGGAAACAAGACCTGTGTTTTGTTAAGTCTTCAGAATTCAGGGATTTTTTCCTATTATTAAAAAAATGGAATTTCTGTAACCCACAACTCTAAAAGCAATATTTTTTCCTACTTACTCCAAATTATGCATGAACTGTTTGATAGCATTAAACCTACCAGCAATACCTAAATACCTAAAAGCTCCCATTTATCATACCTTCCCTTTGATGACTGTCATTGAAGATGAGCTGTCTGTGCACTAAATTGACACGATTTTTTGCCATGCAAAAAACCATAGCAGTCTCCATCTGCCAAATAAAGACATTGAGGCACAATGTGATAATGCAACAGTGGCAAGAATTTAATAGTAATCCTCCTATCCATTTGGCTTCTTGCAACACAAGCTGGTCCGAATCTCTTCCTTATTAGTCCTCTCTTCCCATTTTGTACCCTAATCTGTGCCATCTTTGCTTTATGTATGTTTTCCTATGGAATAGTTGTAATATTTTTATAGTTAGGGACTAGTTCTAAGGGAACAAAGCTGAAGATTAATACAAAATCTGGAATTTATGGATGCGTCTTCTATGAACATCAGTGGGAATGTAAGGAGATAGTTGAAATATACTGTATTTCCAGTTTTCAGTGGTTTTTTTTCTACAAGAGTATGATTTTGCCTGAAAAAGATCTCTACCATTATCCAAAAGGAAATATGAGTGCAGAATATTATGTTGTTTCAGCATCTCATCAGCTCACAAAACAGTTTGAAAAAATCCCACTGATCTATTTTCTGAATTTCCAGAATGCTCCAAAATTACTTTTGCCGCTCAAAATCCAACAGGGAAGCAAAAAAGCAAAACCAAACCAAACAAAACAAAAATCAGACAACCAAAACCCTGTTCTGAACATGGAAATAGACCAAGAACCAAATTCTTTTTCTCATAGTTTTCAACAACTGCAAACTTTTAATCATTTTTGTCAAAATAAAGCACCAAAACACTAGGATGACTAAATCTCAAATGATTTCATCATTGACCTTTAAACTACAGTGTAGAATGGGAAATAATACTACACAATGGGAACTGATAAATATCAAAATGTCTTTTTAAAGAGACATTTTTGCTGTTGATAATTGAGGTGACTTATTATGTACTCTAAACAAAAAACAAGCTAGTTTTACCATGCAAAAACACTGGACTAGGTCTGTGAGATGCTGGGATTCAGAAGCAATTTTCATGGGTATGGTCAAGAATGAGCCAAGGGCAATGTATTTTGCTGTTGGATATTTGGGTTCTCCCTGCACCTCAAACTAGGATAAACTTTTATGAGTCATTAAAAACCACAAGAAATACACAATTGAAGATTGAACACTACTTTTTACTACTAGCCTTCTTCCATCCACTGCTACCTGGTTATGATCAAACCAGGAGGGTACAGTTGGGCATCCATGCTGTTGTTGACTTCATCTGGTGCACAGCCTAATCCAAAGTCAGACTTTTGGTAGTTCTTAGGAGCCTAAAAAAAGCACATCAATATTTAACATTTACCATATTCAACAGGAGTTTGGCACCTGGCTGCTTTTGAATATCATCCTCGCCATTTATCTATGTATTTATATTTCTAAATGTATTCTAAAAACCTGGTCCAATAAAAAAAGGGGGAATTAAATGATATCTCAGAATAAATGTTCAGAGGAATTTATAATTCTGGAACACTTGTTACATACAGTTCTCCATATCCTGGTCCACAATAGCTAAACACAAGCAGGTCTTCTGCTGCCTGATAAGGGTCTTCTGTCCTGAAAACTCTCCCTCTTTTGAGTTGCCTGGGCCTCAGAGACTAGTTGTCCTTATGGAAGTTTGTCAGCCCCTTTTTTAAAAAATATGAATTTTGACAACTATTTATGTTTCCCAGGAACACAAGAAGAATCTCATGTCTCATGCTTCTTATGAAAAAAAAACCTCAAGACAAAGCAGAGCTTTGTCACAATGGGCTATGAAGAAATGTGTCTTGTATCGGTATGTAGAGAGCTCTGCCACTCCACTTAAAAATCAGAAACTCTTCCCTAGCTCCAGTGACTTGTACCTCTTGTACACTACCAAAGTGGAGTTCATTCCAGCAGGATTGATTAAAGAATTGATATAAAACAGAATCATGGTATCCCTTAAAATAATGTTTCCCACTGTGTAGCTGTTTTCCTTATAGAGAGCATCATTTTATCAAAATAATTGTCAGATAATACCAACCAGTGACCACATTTCATAGTTCATGGTATAGGAACTGAGCCTGATTTTTCTGTAATCTCAGAGGGGCACCTCATTCATCTTCTACTTCTTGTGTGTTGGTCCATTTTGATGATTGATATACCTCATTCCTCAAAATTCCTGTATTTTACAAAACCTTACATTCCATCCGCCTGCTTTCTCTGTAAGAAATTAGTACACCATACATCTCTTGCAAGGATAGCTAACATACCTTTTAAATGTCACTGAGAATGGAGTTCAGGTTTTGCACCATGAGACCTATAGGATTATAGCTGGACATATCAAAATCTCATGCAGTTTTCAGAGATGCTGACTGCAGAGAATGTAAGTAAGCAAGTAGCAGGGTACTCAGCTTGTGTGAAAATCATGCCACATAATGGAGGTGCTCAAAAACTTCTGTAAAAGCCTTATGTCTCAACAGCTACAGTTTCTGAACATCTCCCACTGTGCAAATACCTTATGTGAAAACAGGAACATCACTTTTCCAAGTGACCACCGTGTAAAACTGTTCACAGTCTACCAAGTCTGTTTCTCAGCAAAAGTGTCCTGGTCAGATTATATTAACTGCTAATGAAGATACCAGTCAGTGGATCAGTGTGTGCTGAGAAAGGAGAAGAAATGGAGAAAATAAATTAAAAACACTTGAAGAAGGAACTTGTTAAAGAGTGTATCTTTTTTAGAGTGCCTTCTTTTAATTATTCTTACTGAAAGCAATCAGGTTTGGACTCATCTTTTGTACTCAACCTGTATTAAGTCTTTCATTTTCCTCACTGACTTAAAGCAATGTTCTTTATTCTTCCCACTTCAAATGAAATATCCACATCATTTGTTAATGCAGGTTGTTGGTTGTCAAAGCTTCTAAGGGTCCTTCAGTTTTGGGCAACTCACAGAGCTTTAGGCTTCAATCCATGAGATGTAATAAAGCAAACTATAATGTACAAGCCATGAACAGACTCATATCTGTGGAAAAAAGGTTTCACTTTCTAATGCTTACATAGCTCAGGGTAAATTCAACTAAAATCCTGTCTGACTCTGACATAGCATGAAAGTAATTCTTATTCATTGGAAATTAGATGGTAGTAGGAAAAAAACCACCTTATTTTATATAAATATAAGAATTTTCTCTAAAGTGGTTTTCATTTTTGTCCTGGGGGAAAGGAGGGAAAGGAGTTCTAAGGGGATCTTATTCCATGTTTTGTTCTTTGTGTGTTCATGTTCCTATTTTTTTTTCTGTAACTGTTCCATAACAATACTTTACCACCCTGATCTCAAAGGATAAACTAGGTGTTCATAGTTTACCATTCCTGCTTCTACTTTCTTGTTACAAATCTAAGGAAAGAGATTTTGTGAACACTGAATATCCCATACATCCTGACGAACAATACAGCCCTAAAATCATTTCTATGTCATTATTTTTGTGTGCTTTTTTACCTATTGTTCAAAGAAAGACAAAGTTTGTACCAGTCATCAGTGCTAATGTGCAAATTCAACTTTGGGTCCTCTTATTGAGTTGAAAAAAGGCAATTTCCCCCATCTTTTTTCATGACAAATTATATTATTAATAATAATATTATGTTAATAATTTGTCATGAAGAAATATTGATCTTTTGATAGCCATGTTGTTAAATCTTCCTACTGTTCCTTATTTCTCATATCACATATTATACTCTGCCCCTTAGATGTCCCAGGCCCTCATGAAGTCTTGTCTGGTTGTTCAAGGATTTCCCTGAGGACCAGTTCTTCCCAGATGTCTTGGCAGTATGATGCCACCCCATATTGCATCCAACATGGATAAAAGACACACAATCCCTTATAGTATAGCGTATATAGTAAGACATAGGTTTCTAAAATCAGAAAAAAAGTCTAAGCTAATTTAAAAGTCCTCATAGCTTCGAACTACCTGGGCAAAAAAATGCCAACACTTAAATGGTGTTGAACTGGGAGAAGAATTGGGTTCTAAGGACCTAGTTTCAAAATGTACTGACAGAACTAGTTTCAAAGCATACAGCAAGTAGTAAAACTGGTTGAAAGACATCTTTGCTAGTACATTTCCAGTAAAATGGCCATTTATTGGAAATGAACCAGTTTTGATCGCACTGCCTTGACTCTAAGTGAAATTCTCAGGGAATAGAGTCATGCCAAAACTAGTATAGCCCAGTCAGTTAGGAATTAACAAAATTCTATAGATGGCAACATCTCTGGGTTAGGAGCGTGACTACTAGCTAGAGCAGTCAGCCTCCCAAGCTTTTGCTATAGCCAGTCCACTTGGTTCTACATCTCAATATTCAGCAGTCCACGGCCCGCAGCTGCCTCTGCTGCCTTGCCATGACAGCACTGACCTGGGCCAGCAGAGATGCACGTTTCACTTTGCTCCAAACTCAGAAGAGCAGAGATCTGATCCTGCCCCTTCAGCACTATTTGAAAGACCTTTACCAACATCTGAAGACATGATACAAAGTCCGGTTTTGATTTAGAAAATAATTTTTTAGCAAATAACAACATCTTCTGGCCAGCAAACCGAACTCACAATCAAGAATTACATGTAGAAATACCTCTGTGCACTCAGAGAATGCTCCTCAGTAGTTAGGCACAAAGGAATCTGTGAAACACTGGCAGTGTTCTCCAAAACGGAGTGCTACAGCAGTGAGAGAGTGGGCTACGCCCTGCTGAGTTCGTTCACATGAATAATCCCAGGGCTATCCATCAGACTGTTTGTGTCAATAAGGCAAACAAGTTTTGGCCTGTCCTGAATATTGTTCATTACAGATTGCAAAAGAGCAGAAGTAATTATGTAAGTGAGAGAAAGGCAGCAGGAACAATTCCTAAAGGCAGGACATCATTAAGATTTCACAACAGGCATATTTTCCCAAGGGATCCAGAGGAAACGAGAGCCATGGATTTCCTGAGGCCAGACTCTATGTTTGGCTTCATACATCCAAGTGCATTCTTAATTGCAGCATTCACTTGAAAGGCATAAAGTTCCTCGGGAAGTGAACAAGATTTGAAACAGGTCCTAAAAAAATGACCAGTCCCTCATCCTACACAATATGGAACATGTGCTGGAAAAAAAAATCCCAGAACTGTCAGCTTTGGAGATTTACCACAGGCAATTTTCTCTGGATAATAGAAAAATAAATGAGTGCATTGCAAGGGGAAGTGGTTGCTGTGTGTTTTCATGATCGGGGCATTGTCAATGAGAAGAACCAAGTCTGTAGGACAACTCTGAAACAAGTCAAGAAGCATTAAGAGTGAAAGCAATCAAAGCTGGCTGATGAGCTTAACACCTTCAACAGGAATGGAAAGAGGTACTGGATGGGCTTGGATTCAGATTCATTATAGGATCAAGAATCAACAGAATACTTTGCCTTAAAATTACATCAAATTCTGTATTACAGGTTAGAAATCGTGCTCAAAGCTAGCTAGTCACACCTTTGGGTGAGGAAAGTCAACACCTACACTCAGTCCAGGTTTGTGTGGGGTTTTTTAATCTAGTGAAAACTAAATTAGGCATTAAGAAAAATCACATGCTGTCTGGCTTTAATTGAGGGGAATGCTTCAGAAATTGCTCCTTGAAGCAGGAAATTTCCTGCTGGAAAAAAACCATGAGACAATTGCCCCATTATATGTCTATGTTGGGGTATCTAAAACTATTCATGTATCACAACAGCATAACACCATCACACTGGCACATGAGCTGCTTTGTAATAGGGAGAATAAATGTTGTAGCTGTGTATGAAACTGTGCTGTGTAGTTTTGCAAACACACACACACATATACCACACATACATGTAAGACAAATAAGAAAGTCCAAGGAAGTAGAGCCAAATTGTGATATGGTAATGAGGGAGCATCTCTACTGGATTTAGTGTGGGAGAATCCCTGTGTGTGAATCTTGCTTAGCTCTGTTGGGTGGCAGTGCTATTCCTGAATTGTTCCACTTCCAATTTTAATCAAATCCACTCCTTTGCAACTAGAATACAGTGCTTCATAATAATGAAGCTTAATGAACAGAATTAAAAGTTGATTAATTGTAAGCACAGTTAAACACAGAAATGCTTTGCCATAAAATCTGTCTACTGTTAAAAACTTGTCACTTGCTGTCCTCTCTGTCTTTGGACTTCTAAACAGCTTTTATGGGCTTTTCAATTCCCACCTGCAATTCAAATCCACTTTCATTTTGGTCCTCCTTGGCCCTTCATCCTCCCACACCTCCACTTCCCTTTATCTAAAGGCAGAAAGCCACATCAGGTTTAGAAAATCTCTGATACATATCTGACATTGTCACGACCTTTTTTATGTAGTTTAACAAAACTCACATTGTAACAACATAGGATGGTATTGTCCGGTATCTTTGCAGAGATTCACACAGAGCTACTCTATTCACTAGCTCATTAGGTGATCTTTTAAGAGTATGGTAGTGCCTTACAACTGATGAGATCTCAGCTCAATCCTCAGCATATTTCTAACCTCTAAACATGAGAAAATGAAAAGAAGGTTGTCTACCTCAGAGGGAGCAACGAGATAAATAGCTGAGGGAAGGAAAATATTGAAAAGAGAGGATAAAGATTGACTTTGCCAGGAAAAAAGTTGAAAAAAATCATGTTGGCAGTTTTATGCAGCATTATGTACTTATGTTTTTGTCTGATTTTGTCTTCCTTGAGTCGCCTTACCTGGATCATGTTCCTCTCGTAATCTAATAATGCAGCCAAGGTTTCCACAGAAGTGTAGTGCACAGACGTCCTTCAAAAAGAGCTGCTGTGAGACATCCCATTGTACTTACATGCCTATAGGCAGAAGAGTTCAAGTTAGACAAATACTAGCTGAGCCCTCTTAAACCTTTTGGAAATCCTCATCTGGGATATACTACCTGTTGAAAACTAACTAAATTTGACAGATTTTAAATTACATTTTAAGATCCTAAGTCACTTGGCCAATCAGGAAAAGAGCTATTTTTCCTTTATACACAGAAATCAGTAACTATATGTTCTACTGTCTTTTTTCCAGAAAAGAAACATGATTTTTCAAATAATTTCAGTCTTCAGACATCTAAACAAGAAGTATTAGTTCTAAGTAAACTATTTCGAATTTCTTCTTACCAGATCTTCACACATATGCCAAGATTCAAAAAGACCCAAAAAGTTAATCAGAACATTGAATTATTTTAAAATTTTAAAATTATATATGAAAAATATAGATTCCTGAGATATTATGTATTTCTGTATTTCTCAAAGCTCTAGAAAATAGGCAGATGATACAAAGGCTTATTAAAAATATAAATGTAGTGTGTCAAGTGAAAAATAATAGTGATTATCTTAACAGCATCTTGGTTATGTGTCTTTTGTAATACATGATGTATTGGGAGTGTGTTTTACTCAGGTTACAGAATTAAACCAGTAGGAGGTCTAATTTGAATTAATACACAGGTTTGCTGGGAAATATTGAAGGGTTTCAGTATGATTCCTTGTAATATGCTGGTTTACACATCTACAGTTTGGTCAATGGGGAAAATGAACTGCATAGACTAAAATTATATGGTATTCTTGAAACACATTTAAAAGAGGTTTTGAAGAAAGCACAA
This sequence comes from Elanus axillaris, assembly GCA_026212715.1. NCBI lineage: Eukaryota > Metazoa > Chordata > Aves > Accipitriformes > Accipitridae > Elanus > Elanus axillaris. The sequence goes on along the minus strand of JANZLQ010000041.1, from coordinate 12,046,065 downwards.
CACAACCATTGCTTTCATAAATCCAGACCCCAGTTCATGTGGCGCATGAAATTGCTCTGATTTTCTTTACTGTGCATTGTATTTTTAAAAGTCTAGGAGGTGCCTGCCATTTTTCAAGACAGACTCAATGGTACACACTGTGCTGTCTAATCTTTGTGTCTAAATGTCTAAAATTTGCCTTTGTTGTTGTTTTGTTGCTTTTATCTCCAAGACACATTATGCATCTCCCAGCAAAGAGAAACAGACCACATGAGTGGCAAAACTAAGGCTATCCAACAAGTGTCATGCAGGTCCCATGTCAGGGCCACCATATGAATTTCTAGGTAACCTGAACCCCTCTGGGGTGAAACAAACTTAGAGAGACCGTGAAGGCTGATACACTGCTCACTGACCCTCAAGCATCACAGAGGAGCCCATGCAGCATGGGAATAGACCCCAGTCAAGTCATTGGTGTCTCTTTCCTGAAACCTCTGTCCAGACCTCCCCTTTGCCTTTCCTCTCTGATCTCTGTAACACATATTTTGCACCTATGAGCCTTCAGAGGATTTAGATATGCAGCTCTGAAGGTTAGTTATCTCTGAAGGTTGGTTACTTTGCCAGGACAGTGCCGAAACCCTTTTTTCCATCATAGGGATCACATTCTTCTCACAGTTCAAATACGGGGTATTAGTACACACCCACTTCTTGGCACTGAATACCAAAAGGGCTTAAAAATCAGACTCCTAAAGTGAGATGGCAACAGAAGTAACCATTACCCTGTAAAACACTTTTAGTCTTCTAACTACTGGGAAAAAAAGAGCATCTGGATAGCAATGAGCTCTCATTGGCCCCAGAGTGCCAAGTGACTACATCAAGTTATAGTCAATCTGCAGCTATAGAGAAATACTGCAAATTTCCTCCAGCAAAATGTCCTACTCAGCATTAGACAGCCTGGCTGAGTGTTTCTGGTAGCTCCTTATGCTTGTGAGTGCCATTGTTATTTGGTGAAAAAATGAAACCATGTTAAGTGCACAAGTAAAACGACAAGCATCTTACTGTTCTCTAAAAACCTTCCCTGATTGCATGTCACTCACTTTAAATTCTGATTAAAAGAGGGGATTGAGAATCTCAGCTGGGAATGCAAAAGGATAAATGGACATATCATCAGCTAAATTTTGCACAAACTGCCAGGCTAGGTAGCATTCATTTCAGAGCAAACCGCAAGGGACCACCAATACCCAGATGTTAGCACATGGTCTCACATTGCATCATTTGCAGTAAAGCATTGCAAAATATTTTTTTTTAAGGAAAAAACACCTCTCATGCAAATAGAAGTGCTCTGTGTAAAACTAAGGGTAGAATTGACATAGAGCAGTGAGGGCAGCTTTATTTATAACCTTGGAGATGGGGAAATAACAATATATGTCAGAAACTGAGAAGTGTAGTCAGCACTGAGAGGTTAAAATTAGGAAGACATGGTGAGTCATGTCTTGGCATTACTTTGAAAATACCTTGTTAGACTTAGAGGCTAAAGCAGAGGGGAGGACCAGCTGAGGACAAAACAGACTAAGGTAGGACACAGTCATGCTAATAATCAGTGTGAAAGGAGTATCTGCCCATTTTTCATTTTCAGATGTGTTTCATCAGTTATCTGCAAAGACAGAAGAGCTAGTCTTCTGTGTGGTGAAAGCCAACGTTGGAAGATTCATCAGCCAAGAGGAACTGGGACAAAAAATAAAAATAAGCCTGTTACTGAAGAAGTGTTGGTGATGTCTGAGGTGCAGGATAAGAAAAGTAAATACTGAATGCCTACACAGGGTCTTGAAGGTGAGAAGAAATACAGATTGTCTTCCTAAACGTTTAGAACTTGCAACAAGGCTTAAGTGTTTTATCCTGGAGCAAGGGCTTCTGCATATTCACTTGATCTCAATCTCTTTCTATGCATTATATTACTACACTAAGACCCCAGCTGTATTTGGTGTTCATTGTCATTTTCTAGTAGTGAGCTATGAGACTGCTATAAAACAACGAGCTGCTGGTGGCACAGTACAAATAAGTATTATTCAACATGAATTATGAATGGCATGGAAGCACTGAAGAAAACTTTTCAAAATACATGTGATAATGCATCCCAACTTTTCTCCCATTCCCAGCTGCTGACTCATCTCTGAACACCGCCTAAGTGAGAGAAGGGGCCAGCAAAGAGCTCTGGTCTTGTTTGGATGCCTCACGGCAGGTTGTGTATGTGGCACTCGAGCAGTTCACTGTAGCACGAGGTTGGCAACACATCACACCAAAAGACAGATGTTTCTCATTCTAATTAGCCTGCATGCCACCAGAGATTTTTGTTAGTATCACACCCACCTGTGGCTGGGAGTAGATAGAAGTGGTATGAGGGATCTGGACCTAAAACTATGGAGTCCCTAGACTATTCTGCAGTGACCAGTAAGGGAACCATTCAGGGTAGCTCTATGCAAACTGGCCTAGCAGGGAAACACTGTCAGAATTTGAAGCACTCGTCTTGGAGAAGGATTAAAAGGGAAATCTAAATCCACCAGCACCATGGAACAGGCATGGAAGACAACAGACACGTTGCAGAATAGTCACAATCCATCTCTGAGACTGTGATTTCAGTAGAGTTTTGCTTGGGATTCACTGGACTGCACTAAACTTGACACTCAGCTGTGAAAATGGTGGTACAAAGTGGGGGAAAGGGCTGTCTGCTTTTGTGTTGGCAATTGCCACAGTGAGGACAAAAGAAATCCTTGTCTATAAATAGTTGAAATAAGGATGCATTTAATTTCTGTAGCTAGCAATGATATTTTGGGGAAAACTAAATATATAGGACTGCATCTACCTATATGTAGCGTGCTGTAAGGCCAATGCACCTGGTGATTTCTGCGAAAGGTCTTAGCATTTTGTAAATAAATATATAAATAAATTAAGATCTCAAGAAATGTATGGTTTGTTCCTGGACAAGGGGCTTTTCAAGATGCATAGAGCTGTTTGTTTGGGTTTTAAATGAAATCCTTTTTTAGAAAGGTGGTGAGAATTCAGTGGAAAAGCACTGAACTGATACAGTCAGAATACAGCCTCATTTAAGTCTTCGAAAAGCGGAGCCTTTAAGTTACACACTGAGGCCTTCAGCCTGTACTTCATGTATATACTTGCCTTTATGCACTGCAGTTAGTGCCACTGATGTCAATGCAATTATTTTCATGGATAAAGTTCTATTCCATGTGTCTCAATAGATCATAGCCTGCAAATGTGCACAAATACTGCATCACAATATCATTTATATATACAAATGGTAAAATGATTCCCTGTTCACACATTTAGACAGCCAACTCAGATGAGCAAATACTTGAATCAAGAAAAGCTGAGTGTGAATGCAGTCTTTTACTAGTGCACATCTCTAAAAAAATCAACTTATTTATAATTGAAGTTGAAACAAGCACTGCTCTTTGTTTTGGTAGCACATAAATGGTTTCCTAGGAGAAAAGAAGGTGGGTTGTTTTCAGATAAGCAGGTATAAAATTACCTCCAGCATGGAGCTGTAGAGGAGGAATGCTACCTTCATCTGTAGATGCAGGAGCTTTCTGAAGGCAGAACAAAGTATGGGTGCCCTCCATTCCACAAGAGACATAAGTATGGGTTCAGAAATCTTCATAAAACAAAGCAGAGCTTGATTACCACATAGACGGCACCAGGCTCCCACTAACTCTAGCATAGTTTTTGTTATTATTATTGGACCACTGGGGTACCCAGGAGTCAGGGAATTTCAATACTCACACATCCTCATTGAATATTAATGCCAGAACCATAACAATAGTGGCTAATAATGCAGCTTTTCGCTGCCATATGAATTACACATCAATATTAATGAAGCCTTTGTTAACATTCAGTGTTCTTTCCTTTCTGTGTCTCTGCCAGGATTTTGGACTGGTTTATGCCAACACACAGACTTAGATGTCAACCCTGAGCATATCCTAGACATTTCAGAAAAGGCTTGCTTTTGCAAATGTACAGTTAAATTAAGAGGTATGCCATATCAAGGTTGCTTTAAACTGACGGTTGTTCAGTTCTTTCCCCCTACAGAGGACAGATGTGGCTTTATATGTTTGCATATCCTAAAAGTATCGGAGAGAGGACTGTCTTTTATTTCAAAATGTTATTACAAAAGCCTTTGTATACAAACTCTAGCACAATCATTGACAATTATATATGTTCTCCTTCTTCCCAGAACCAGACATATCAAGAAAAGGCAATGGTTCTGTGATAAGAAATGAAGACAAGTAGTTTCTAGTTCTGTAAGAAGCCCATGGTACAGATTGCTACGTTAAGTTCACCCTGAATTCTACTACTCTAAACAGGAATTTTTTCCAGTGCTTTGAACCTTCATATGAAATTTAAATGTAATTGCCAGAAGCATTACCTTATTAATAAAAGTAGAAAAGCATCATTACTAATTATTGTGAGCTTCATTTGCATTTTCTAAACATTTACATTATCTAATCTAACTATGTAACAGATGCTTGCATGATTTTCAACTCAGCTTTTTTCCAAAATGAATACCCAACACCAGTAAATAATGTGTTGTTTTGGACTACTCCTGTCAGATGTAGTGTCTTACTCAAAAAGGAATTTCATCAGCCACAGAAGCAATACATTTTTTAATGAATACCAAAGCACTTCATTTCAGTACAGCTGATCAACCTTGTTGAATGCTATATCAACTGATCCCATTTCAATGGTAGATCCTGCAAGATATCTGCAACAAATTACCTCTTTGAAAGAAAGATTCAATTGATTTGCACTAATCTAATTTAGAGGAGGCCAGAATAAAATCATACTGGGACTTAATCTCATCTGAATACAAACAGTACAGAAATGCTGCCGATAAGTAGCTGATGTAATGCTCTAACACACCAGGGGGCTGATGTACCAATCCCGCTCCCATTGAGGAGAGCACTCCGCAATTCCCAATGCTGCCTCTCGGATTAAGACATGAAATTGCATGTTTAGCATAGAATATCTGGAATTTAGTATCACAAGGTTAAAAAAAAAAGAAAGAAAAAGAAAAAGCAGGCTATTCTTTGCAACAGTTGTCATGAAACAGAAATGACCAACTCCTAGAGAGATCTGCTATGCACAGCACCAAGTCCCTGGTGAGATAACACCTAGAAAGGAAACCTTGTTTTTCTTCTCACACTAGCAAGGGAGCAATAAGGAGTGCAAGGAAGCCAACACAGACCCACACCTGACCAAATCACACAGTAGTTCTCAGAAGAATTGTGTTTTTCTAAGCTTAGGGTGAGGATGGGCTGATGTTGTTGCTAGTAATCATCAAAAGCAAATGAAACCACTAGTGTTGCTTTTCCTTCCTTCAAAACAAGCCCTCCAGGTTTTGGTGGACAGTCAGGCAGCTGACTTCCAGCAAAATCATCATTTTGACCTATGCCATCAAGTCCATTGCAGCAAAGAACAAAACTGATTTTACAGCACAAGACAGGATGCTCTAAAAACCTGTATCTAGGGTAATGGGACTTTGAGTTAACGCATTTCATTTATAGACGTTTATTTACTGATTTACTGTGTGGATTTAGGGTAAGTTAGCCCTCCATCTTACTGCATCTGTAAAATGGTGATAACAATGCATGCTCCATGGGAAGCTTGAGGTTGAACTTACTAATGTTTGCAAAACACTCTGAGGGTGCTGCAATTCAGGCAGTAGTATAAATGTAAAATGTCACTGGCTATTATGGCTATTATCTTTAAATTCATCAGCTTCACCTGGAAATGTATTTTTTCTAAGGGGAAATACAAGAATTCTTCCTTATTCTATACTACAAAAAATAACTATGTGAATATGTTGGGAGTAATTTAAATTAAAATAATTGCAACTTAAAGTTAGACAACTTAAAACTTGCAATGTATTCTGGTCATCTGGAACAGCAAACAAAAATAAATGGATGAAAAGGCAAATACATACAAAGATGCACAGATGAATCAAATTAGAAAAGTAGTGGAAAGGATCTTTGGATCGTAACTTCCAACCTTACAAAACTGCTTTGTTTGAAATTCACTTTCTGGTTGTTCACAGTTCTGTTACATTCACAGAATATGCTAAGAATGCAAAATTAGGTAGCTGGTTAACATCTGCAAGTCTGGGCACCGAGTGTGTGAAACCGTTACCCACTAAAAACCTCTTCAGTCTCTGAGCATCCTTATTCCTTCAAACCTTTGCAAATAAATGTCTCAGCTATCACAAGAGTATTTCCATGTTTGGATTCCTTTGTCCCTAAATTAATGTAAAGTTTCCTGGACGATTTGAAATTTTATGCCATGTTTCACATCAAATGCCTGGAATGAAGCGAAACGGTAGGTCAACTTTTTATATAGCCAACAGGAAGACTGGAAACAAAAACCCTCATCTCTATAGTTCAAAAATGAAAACTTACAACATTTGTCATTACTGTAGCTGCAATTTAGTGAGCTTCCCTGAGTGTGAAGAGAACATGGCTTCTGACAACAGGCACTGTTTTGGCATTAACAGCTGTCCAAAACCACTTCCAGTTATAAGCTCTTTATAAATGTCTGTCTTCTGGGAGTACTCACGTCTGAAACCTGTATTTTACCTTCAACTCAATTTCACCAGCTGCCTGGAAGTATACACCCAGCAGGCTGACTTCCTGCTTTATGCTATATTCACATATTTAAAATATGCCACTGGAGAGAAAAGAATTCATGGATTAAGGTATTTACCCCATTTTAATTTTCTCTCTTCATGGCCTCAAACAGAAAGCAGAATTTCATGATAAACAAACCCCAACATGGGCTAAAACAATTCCCACTTATTATTCACAGCAGAAGTAAAGCAGGATTTCAAAGGCTAGAAGATGCCCTCAATTTGCATCCTGCTTCATTTGTCAGTAAATCTGTTTGCTGTTGGGAAGGCGTTTGCCATTCTGTTCTATTAGTCATTCAGTTAAAGCAAGACTTGTAATTAACACTTGTGATAATTAGGTGCTGGTTTGGTTTGGTTTGGAATCAACCTCTGTGTTTTAATTAAATCTCAGGAATTGACAAAAACGGATATGGGGTTTTGTTTAGCCAAATGATTAAGCGGTATTTTTTTATCATCTTTTTGAAAAAGCCATGCTATTTTCTACCCCGAGCAAGTAGGAATGTTTCATTGTGGATTTAAATAAACATTTTACAAATAATTACTATTTCTCTATTTAATGTTAATAGGAAACTCATTCTAAAAACAAATCACTAACCTCCCGCAGAATGCTTCTCTCAACAGACATATTGTCTTTATGACAACACTAGGTCAGCCAACAGTACCCTATATTACACATGACTTCTTATTCTTTATTGGAAAAAGGGGAAAAAAATACCCTTGCATTGAGCTCAACCTATCCCAGTAAACCTGTTATGCAAACATTTTGTCCACCAGCAAACAGACAAGCCAACCTGCCGTGACAGATTCCAATTACAAGAAAGATATATCTTAAGCAAATGAAACCCTTGTGTACCTAATGGTGCAATACAATAATTACAAAGACGATTGGACCATCTGTGCATCAAATTTATGGCCTTATCATGTACAGTCAGACCTTCCTAAAGTAGCTTGTCAAAGGAGAAAAACTTAAAAGGAAAGAGCTGAATGAGTGTGTGCCTACATCTTTGAGTAGCCTGCAAAAAGTTAAAGACATTGTTTTGCTGATCAGTTTTCAGAAGGTGAAAATTCCAGGTCAAAATTAAGATGAAATTAGCACTCTGGTAATGATGCCATTTTTTTGTCTGGCAAATGCCTGGTGGTGAAAGGTGAACAGCCAGGAGGAGGGGCTGTATCCGGGAGTTTCTTTAAGAATATCTTACAGGTCAGCACTGGGGTCCAAGCATTTGCCTCTCCTGTGAGTGGGGATGCTCAGGAGAAACTACCTTCATAGAAGGGATTTGAATAAGGCAGGGAAAGGGAGGAAATAGTTGTTTTGGTGGTGGTGGTGGTTGTGTCACTGAGGACGTCAGAAGAGCCGGGGTTTAGGAAAAGCCCAAACACACCCTGATTACTGAGTGTGCAAGAGAGGAGCTGGCTATAGGTGATTCACAATAAGGAATGAGCAAAATGGGAAGCAAGGGGTGGCTTGAATAAAATAAGAGCATACTGTGTATTGCCTAGGACCCAGTCCAGGGCTTTTCTCAAATAGAATGTTCTTGGGAGCTGCATTGTCAGCAGGCAGAATTAAAATGCTTAAAATACATTTTGAAAGAATCACCAAGCTTTTAATTTTAAATTTTGGAGGAGCCAGCTGTGAGAGACTGGAAGAGTTAATGTCTCAAACATTGTGGTGGGGCAAGTTCTGCTTAACAACTAACTGCATAACAAGGAACTCTGCCTAGCAAGGAACCCCAGGTGACAAGAGACCATCAGCACCCATCAGCAACAGGAGGGTGGGCAGCTCCCTGCTCTCAGGTGCTGAGCAGGGCAGCTCACAGTGCAGGGAAGGGGAAGTTACTCCCCAGTCGACCCCCACGTCCCAAAGGCTCACAAACTGCTCGTGACACCTAATTAGCCTGTCTGCCCGAAGGAGGGGCAAGGATGATAAAAGGATGCAAACTGAAGCTCCCCGTTCACAAGCCCACCAGAACCGGGCTCCTCAGCTGACTGAACCAATGCTGGACCCAGGATCAGTGAAAACTTCCTTTCTCTCTTCCTTTCTCTCTTCCTTTCTCTCTTCCTTTCTCTCTTCCTTTCTCTCTTCCTTTCTCTCTTCCTTTCTCTCTCTCCATCTTATTCTGTCTTTCCTTTTCCATAATCCCTACACCTCATCCCTTTAGACATAAACTGTTGACCAAGTCTGGGACTAAGAGCAGACCCAGCTGCCCCTCGGCTCCTCTCTGAGAAGGATTCTAGAAAGCAAGGAGGTCTGCTCTGAACCTCGGGACTCAACAGGAGGGCTCTCATTGCCTTCCCTGAACTGATTCCCAGATAAGCAAGGCCTGCACTATATATTTGGCGATGCATGGTTAGCATGTTACATGGTTTACTGACATAATTTCATGCCAGTTATTGTCGTGAGCATACCAATTTTGGTAGTGAGCATGCCAATTCTTGTTGTGAGCTAATAAAAGTTGAGGTTTGTGAATTAAAGGATCCCTGGTGTTGTTTCACCTTAATCCTGACCTGGGAATTAGCAAACCTGAGTCATCATCCTGATAAATTGGGACATGACACCAGCATATTCACTACTTTAAAACAAAAACATTACAAAGGAATGTGCTGAAAAAAGTGATATGTTGTAAGGTCCTTTCCTAGAGATGCATCTTTCCCAAGTATCAGCTAGTTCAGAAATCTGTATATTCTAAAACCAGACGGTGCCCCACAGAAGAAAGCCAGAGCAGAAAAGCCAGTCGAGCTTTTACAGCAAGTTCACTGTCCAGGATTCATTACTGAGCCTTTTAAATGACTGTAGTGGACATATGAAGCCCACATAGAAAGCTGAGGAAAAGCTGTTCATCGTTGAGAGAGACTATTCTGCAACATCAGGAAGGAGTCCATTTACTTCTGTCACCTCCCCCCTCAAAAAGAGAGATTAAATGGTATTATTTCATATACATTCAACTGTTCCTTGTCAGGCAATTTTAACTCAGAAGTTATAAATATGCCAATGGATTAAAGGACACACAGGGGACAGAAGAACAATGACACAACAAGCTCATCTATGTACAGAGAAATTAATAAAGACCATTTAAACTCATTGGAAAAAGACAAAGCAAGCAAAGAGTTGTCCCAGCCTCCACTGCATACATAATGAACATAAGTATTACAGGGAAAAAAGTTCTTAAAGAAACTCAGTTGGCTGAGTTTGATGTCAACTCTACTTCTCTCAGTAAAGTTAGCGATGAAATGGAGCTTTGAAAGAGAAGGAAAAGAGAAGACACTGTGATAAAACTAGGGGCAGAGGGAAAAAGCTAAAACCAAAAAATAAAATAGAAGTAGGGAAAATACAGGAAAGTCAAAATACTGAGAAAATGTACAGAAAAATTGGTATAATAAACTGGAGATAAGAAGAAAGAGGGCGCAGAACTCAGAATCAGAGATAAAGCACTAAGGTGGGAGAAAAAGGAAGAAAATCTGGTTTGAATGAGATAGGAGAAGACACAGAGTGCAAAGCACTATATTAACGCTGATGCACTCCCACGCCCAAAAAAATTCAACATTAAAAATCTTGAAATCAGTGAAAATGAAAGAAAGAAAAAAAAAGACAGCTAGCAAGTTTTAAAAAGGAAAAGAAGTCAAGTTACAAGCAGCATGTCCTGAAAATAGCATCTTTTTATGGCATGCAAGTCCTGTGCTAAGTGAAGTAAGAACATTACTCATATAGTTTCGCATTGGCAAACTGAGGCATTAGGCAGCAAGGAGACTTGCCAGTGTCTTGCAGTAGCGGGAAAAATGGGACTTTTTGCTAACAAGTCCCAGTCCAGCTACCACCAGCATGCCTTTAGGCTGGGACTTGCCAAGAGGATATCATTCTTACACAAACTCTTATCTGAAAGGGAGAGGGACAACCACGAGCTACTCTATGTGAAAATGATCCCACCCAAAGGTGGAAATAACTTAATGCTTTCTAGCTTCAGGCTGGTCATGAGCTAAGCCTTAGTCCCACTCAAGAAGAAAAAAGAACTAAAGAAAGATACCAATACTGTGGAATGAGTAGAATCTAAGTCTGCTTTCCTGCTTGCCCTCTTCAGCAAGGAAACTGAATTCCAGGCGTTTAACTTTGGGCAGAGGTATTTCTCATTCACCTTTGTTTCACTCAAGGGCTCAGTGCTGGGGATAGATGGGTTTTTCCAACTGTTCATTAGTGTCACAGAGCTAGTCTGGATTTCTGTGCTTTCCACCCCTGAATTAGACAGCCATAGTCTTCTTCACGGATGAGGTCATTTTTTTAATCATTTTTTTCTCCCCAAAGGACAAGCCTGTTTTATTATGTATGAGAAAATGAAGAGGCCTTCAAAAACTGCAGGAGGCTGACAGGAGTGGGTGGCTTTTATATTAGATGAAGTCCCACATACAAAATAAACTTCCCACTGGTTGCAACAGAAGCAGGATTTCAGCTAAGGGTCATTTCTGCTTTTACTTTTTCTACCTCCCACTTTCTCCTTCTCACTTTCTCCTTGATACTCAGATGCCCAGTTAAGCTAAACCTCAGACAAAATCATTGCTCTAAAGCTGCATTGAGATATATACACAAAGAAACAAAAGAAAAAGACCTGTAGACATTAGTGAAGTTTTATATATATTGTATAAGAACTTCTGCATGGTATCCCCAAGGTCCTGTCCAAAATGCAATGAATTCAATGAGACTTTTTCTTTTGCCTTTGAAGCACTTTTGGAGGATGCCTTAGAAGAGCTGTAAGACTTTCAGCTCTGCATCTCCAGTGTAGCTACAGCAAGAGACCATAACTTTTCAATCTGTCCTGTTTCGGCTGGGATAGAGTTCATTTTCTTACTAGTAGCTGGTGTAGTGTTATGTGTTGGATTTAGTAGGAGAATAATGTTGATAGCACACTGATGTTTTCAGTTGTTGCTAAGTCATGTTTAGACTAAGTCAAGGATTTTTCAGCTTCTCATGCCCAGCCAGCAAGAAGGCTGGAGGGGCACCACAAGAAGTTGGGAGGGGACACAGCCAGGACAGCTGACCCAAACTGGCCAAAGTGGTGTTCCATACAATGCAACGTCATGGCCAGTATATAAACTGTGGGGAGTTGGCTGGTGGGGCAGATCACTGGTTGGGAACTAACTGGGCATAGGTTGATGAGTGGTGAGCAATTGCATTGTGCATCACTTGTTTTGTATATTCTAATTCTATTATTATTATTATTGTCATTTTATGATTATTATCATTACTATTATTCTTTTCTTTTCTTCCTTTCTGTCCTATTAAACTGTCTTTCTCCCAACTCAAGAGTTTTACTTTTTTTGGTTCTCTTGCCCATCCCACTGTGTGGGGGGAGTGAATGAGCAGCTGCGTGGCGCTTAATTGCTGGCTGGAGTTAAACCACGACACAGTCGCTGAGTGTATCTTAGGTTTCCTACAATGAGGAGAGGAAGCAGTTGTGACCATAAAAACAGAGCATGGGACAGAGTGCCACACATGCCACATGTGCCACTGTTTGGGTCTTGGCAAACAGAGGCTTGTGAAGATGGATGGTGGCTGAAATCCTCTCCCTGCATTTAACATTTTCAGTTTCAGCAAAAAGCAAAATGTATTAGGGCATGGAGTTTAGTCTTAGAAGTAATGTTGCAAAATCTAGCCATTTTTTCTTAACTGTTGCAATATTTTGGGGGTGTTTTCTTCTCATAATCACACTTTTACCTGTGTTTCAGTAAGAATTTGTGATGCTTTAAATAAATTTTTGCACTCCCAATTGGAAAGAAACTTTTGGAAACTTGAGATAACCATGGCACGCATTTCCAGAAAGCAAAAAGTCTCTTGAAATGACTGATATTTTAATAGCTCCTTTGTTTCAAGTCAGCTGCAAGATTTTTTGTGGCTTTAATACTAAATATTACTAGGGAGGAATATGAGCCATTTTCCCCTTTCTCTCCTTATAGGTTCCAGGCCACAGCTTGTCACCACACAGGCTACAGAAGTAGGGGCATTTCTCACTTCCTTCCCTGTAGGGACCACTGGGACAGAAGGACGCTGTTGGTATAAGAAACAAGCAGAGCCTCAGCTTCAGTCCTCAGCTGTGCCCAGTGGCACTGGCTGGAAGGAGAACGGCATGGCTGGGGGAAACTCCTGCCTGCAGGGACCAAGGAGGAGAGAGTGGTGAAACCGAGTCAGACATGTTGACCTCAGCATCTCCCTGCCTGCTGCAGCACCAGAGCCGATACTGCTTTTGCTCTGGGTTCTGTCACAATCAAGCCCTATGTGTTTGTGCTAATCCCTTCTGACTGAAGTTTCCCTTTGTCTAGCTGCCAGAGCTTCTGAAATATCTTTTCCTACCCTTAGTCACTTGAACGTAAAGGCACAAGCCCATAGTTCATGGTGCTTTGTTACTTGAAGACTGACTGGAAGGCAGTACCACGTTCTGGCTAAGGCTGAAGTGACATCCATCACCTCACTTGTCAGAAATAAGCTGAAATTTCTAGATGGACATGTGGATACAGTGGGGGAGTAGAATTTTCCTACCCTGGGGAAAAGATTTACATAAAAAGAATCATAAAGCAGAGCAAAGATTTGAAACTTCAAATAAAAAATATCAAAGTATATCCAAGGATTTGGTCTTTGGATCATCTTGTAGTTGCCTTTTTTTCAGGGTTGCTACACCTACTTCAGATCAGCTGGGCAGATTGGCTGTTTTCTTCAGCTATTTAAGTTGGTCTACCAAAAGATGTTAACTCGTTTTATGTATTTTGTCTCACTGCAATGATCAGAGCATTCTCTCTTCTGGCATTTTTTAAACTTTTGTAATATTCTGACTTAAATATTTTTAAAAAAATCCTGCATTTGATTTATATATCAAAGCAAAAAGTTATTTTGAAATAAAATCATACATGTTTTCTTTTCAAAAACTGTCATACTAGAGTAATTTTGCAAATTTGGAAAATTTATCCCAAAACACTTTTAAAATAGTATGCTTTCTAGAGCCACTGCTTTCTAATAAGCAATGAACTGATATTAAAAACAATCAAACAGTAAAAAAAACCCAAAAACCACCACATCAACAAAGGGATTTTTGCCATAATGAAAGAGGCAGTAAAGAAAGATGGAAATAACCCCTCCATCATCTTCGGAAGTAACAAAAAGAAAGGAAGGAAAAGAGGGAGGAGGAATCTCCAAAACTTGCCCAAGTAACGGATTACAAGGGAAAAGTCAGTAAAGTGTGTTAATGAATAAACAGATGCTTCCAAAGCCAGGAAATCTCCTTTTCCCCTCAGCCAATTTCAGACTAGAGTGAGATCCCCTTCTTGCTCCCAGTTCATTGGTACACGCTGAATACTCAGTCAGATGATTTCTATATGCCTCTTGCAATGCTTATTAAAACCAAGGGAAGTCTTTGCACCGTTTGGTTTTGGAGCAGTCTCCAAGCATAGTTATGCTGTGGTTAATGCAACACTTCAGTTTGCTCTGAGACATGACACCACATTTTCCATTACAATAAGCTTTCTTTTCATGTGGCCATTTTAATTATATACAGAATAAACTGTTCTTCTAGCTATTGAGCCAAGGTTTCCAAAAGATTTAAAACAGAATCCCGTATTCATTCAGTCAGTTACTTTTCCAAATTCATGTTGGATATTAAATCAAATGATCACCCCACCACTTTGGTTTTGCTTAACTATTGACTTCAGTGAGCCTGTTAAGTTAAGTGTATCCCTACGTGTTTTCGGATCAGAGCCTCCATTTATAGTGAGACAGCAGTCTGAGGAATTAGCATTTCCTCATCCTCTTCTGAGGTTCAGCAGACAAGATGGGTCTGTAGTATAACATGTCAGAGAACTACAAAGTCCCTTTGGACAAGCTTCTGTGAGAATTAGATCCTTAGGATCATTTGACAAGCGTTGTTTCTTTTTCTTTTGTTCCTCCTGTTGTCCTCTATGGCAGGTAGAAAATGAGCAATTAGAAGGATCTTACGTCTTCCTGTATTCGATAAAAAAGAGATGTGTAAGAAGCTGTCATTGTGTCAACCCATTTCTTCATCACTGCCTTAAAGACATGCTTTCTCATCTCCCACCCCAGCCATTAAAGGGGCAGGAACTAATTTCCTCTACAAGTTCTTTGGCCAGGCCTAAGCGACTTAAAAAGCAGTCCTGCAAATGCGCTCGGGAAGAAGTTGCACAGCTTCTGCTGGGAAAGAAGTTCAAATAAATTAGAGCTCGTTGAGCATTATTACAGCTTGTTGCCCATGGTATTTCCTCCCCCCAGGGTAAAGGAAATAATCTTGATTAATGACACCCCAAAAAATCATTTTTCTCTTTAATTCACTAATTGGTTAATCTTTTATGACACAAAGAAGGCTGCAGCATTTGCAAAAAATGGTCAATGCAAAAGCCAGATTTCCTGTGCATTTTCCATGTGTGCTTTGTTTCCTGATGTAATTTCTAACTGAAAAGGAATGAAAAATTGAAATCTCCAGTTTACATGACGAATGGCAGTTTTGAGCTCCCTATCAGACACCTCATTTTCTCTACATTAGTCACAATCAGACAGACAAGGCCCTGTCTTGTTGAGCTACATTTAGCAGTCTGTCTGAACTGCAAATTTAGATGACATCCAAATTACACAGACTCAGCCAGTAGGTTACACTAATGCAAACTAGGAGAAAAAGAATCAAGACTATTGATTTTTTTGGTCCTTTTTCTGTCATATTCCCTTAAAGGCATTTACCAAGGCTTTTAAGATCTTCAGCATTTTCACAAAGGAACAAATTACGTGCAAATAAGACTGCCTTAATCTATTCTTCCCTGCTTAGATTGTTCCTTCTGTACAGTCATTATGCGTTTTTTACGCTGCTGCTGCAGTTTACTTGATCCACTTTCATGCACCATGTGGTCAATACATATGTTGAAGAGTAACTGTGGAAAAGCACATCTCTTGCACCTGCCTATGATAATCAAAACCTTGTTTGTTAATTCCCTGCAATCCAAATACATCACACATCTCTCTGCTCTTTCTTGCTGCTGTTTCAGCAATTTGATGTCATATACTGCAGAAAGCTCTTCTGATCACATTTCCATTTTCGGACAACTTGATTTTTGCAATGAATATTTACAGGGTGTTCACAACAATCTCGCAAATGTGAAAAGCAAAGATCACAGATTCTAATGACAAATAGAGCTGATTTCCAAAGTACTGAACCTTCACAACTAGGTCGCAGCCTAACATCCCTGTCCTTTCTGACTCACGCTAACATGACTCCACTGAAGCCATGAGTGGCTCTACTGAACTTATACAGCAAGCTAATTGGCTAGTGTGAATTTCTAAACTCCACTGAAGGCAACAAATGTATATATTATTTCTTCACATGGAGCTACAGCCAATATCCAGCCCAATAGTATGTAACTGAGAAGGAAGCTCTCAGAAGCACTCTCTCTGGAGCAGTCTGTCATTTCAGTGCAGGTACAACACCTAGCACAATGGGCCAAAGACTCAAATTTCTAGATGCTATGGCAAGTGTTGTGGTTTAACCCCAGCCAGTAACTAAGCACCACGCAGCCACTTGCTTGCTCCCCCGTGGTGGGATAGGGAGAGAATTGGAAGAGTAAATATGAGAAAACTCATGTCCAAAGGGTCCAGGGTTGGAGACTGTAATGAAAATATCTTCAAACTGTTGTAACCCGGGATCTGAGTTGCATGCTGTGGGAATTACTATAGAAAGAACCCCTTGTTTCTAGCCAGGCTAGGAGCAAGGGAAGGAGTTCATTGCAATGTTAAATAAACCCTATAACCTGGCCCGAAGGGACCAGGGGTGGACATTGTAGTGGAAAGACCTTTAAATTGCTGTCACCCGTGATTGAGTTGCACGTTATAGGAATTACTATAGCAGGAACCACCTGAGCCAACGGAGGACAAGCCTTACAAGAAGCAGTGCAAGTGCAGCAGTGACCTACCTTGAGCTGGCTTTGGTGCCCAGTAACTCTTCTTTGAACCAGCTACCCACCAAGAGAATTAGGAAGAGCTTTTTCTAGCTGATCTCACTAAGCAGCTGTATAAGCTTTTTTAGGCATAGTTAGCAAACTACAAACTCATTAACCACTACATATGGCACTGTCACTTTCCATGAAATCTGAAACTCACATACTTTCCTTTTAGGCTGTGCACATGCTTCCTGTCGGAGTCTAACGTATGTGCCATCAGGCAGTAGTATGCCCCTTATGTATTACCATTTGTGTTTGTTTGATTTTATTTTTCATAGGCTCCTAGGCTTCTGACATTTCAGCCTTTCAAATTACATGCCTTGCTTTTTTCCTGCACCTACAAAAAGGAATCGATTCATTTGCCCTTTTTTTTTACACGCCCACTAGGGTTCCATCATTCATTTTCTGTTCCTTCCAACAAGTTACTAATTCAGACAGAAACTGAGGTTCATGCTGGCTTTTTGTAGGTTTTTTGCTCCTGCCTGTTGCAGGGTTTGGGGTAAGTAAGTTTCTCACAGGCAAGTAAAGTTGGCCAAATGTTTTCTTAGCCCTTTTTTCCCTCCAGGAAGGCAAAATCTCTTTGCAAAGCACTAAAAAAACCTCTCATTTTTCATTCCAAGCCAGGTTAGCACGTTTTTCTCCACCACCACCCCCCTTATAAAACACAGAGACATTTCCATTCTTCAGACTTACATTTTCCCTATCATTGATTTATTTTTTCTGACCTTTCTGTACTATAATTTTACTTCTGGCCTATCCCTTTGCTGACCCTGATGGAACAGAATTGAAGCAAAGCCTCAAAATTCCTTGAAGTTTATATCTCTTCCTTCCTTCTTTCACTTCTACCTCTGACAATCTTTTAACAATTTTCCATTCCCACTGATCTTTTTCTTCTAGAGCTCATTCAAATCACAGAAATTGCCTGTTTAAGGTACCTGCAAATTGTGCTGGTTTCCTACGTTCCTTTTTAATCAAAACTTCAAGTTTATACCATTGCTATGCGCTCATGTCATCTCAGAGTCACTGCAAGATAATACAAAGATTGAGTTGAATTTGAATGAGCCCTAAAAATTAATTTGAATTACAGAAGCATGCATGGCCATCCTCTGAATATTTCTCTTTCCCAATCAGTTTAGTCTGTGTATTTCCATTAAAAGAGAATTTGTGTAGCTGGAGAAGACAGATGAAGAGAACAGAGATATTTTAGTGTCTAGAAATGGGATAAAATGTGACACCTTCAGCTGATTTGACTGGGAATAAAATAAAATAAAATAAAATAAAATAAAATAAAATAAAATAAAATAAAATAAAATGGTTGCCTGCCTTCAGTAATGTAAGTATTCAGAGGACTACAGTAAGGCCAGTAGTTTAAGATCCCTTCTTAAGTTAAAACATAACATTCAGTGCTATCATTTGCTATCACCACACTGGTAACTACTTAAGAGATGGGAAAGAGTGCTTCCACAGTGAAAAGCAAATCAGAAATCAGCTGGCAACAGGACAGCCTGCATGGAAGCACAGCATTTTGGAGATGCAGTTTGCCACTCTACAGAGAGATTAGAAACAAATCTTGCTTGGCTCAATTGCAGATGGGGGACACCCCACCGCCTACCATGGAGACAGCAAGTGTCACAAATGGAAAAATAAGGCATTTAGTGAGCTGCTAAGGATGATATTATTTTCTAGCGCACCATTTTGTGAGAGAGGATAAGCCTCTGAGAAGATGGTCAGCATATCCATTTCACTTCCAGCTTAACACACTGCTAGACATAACTGGTAGAGGTGGCTATTGCATGGGACTTAGATTCTACCCATATCTGCTCAGCGCCAGAGTCGATGATAAACCTCTGCTTCAATACCAGAAGGCCACAGTTTAACTCCTGCTGAACTATGAAAAAATGCTTTAATTTTTTTTTTTTGGTAATCACTCTTCAGCACTCGCAGAATATCCCATTTTATACTTTCAAAACTCTTTGGGAAAAGTAAGTTTATACTGACTTGCATGTTCTCTAGAGACAATTACATGTTATTAACCTCTTTTTACCAGTGGAGACAGTGAGACACAGAAAGGTGAAGTGATTCTCTATAAGCCAGAAGTTTCAAAAAGAGAATCACAGCTGAAGATCCGAGGTTCCTGAAAAACTAGTTTAACTGTGTGTAACAAAACTCCTGCCACAAAAATCATGGTCTTTCTGAATTTTGTGGAGCACTTTTAGGAAAAGGGATGACCAGAAGCAATATTTTACAAATTACTCCTTGCAAATTTTAGAGATTGCATGCAAAACTTGCTGCTGGAGCACACAGCATGAGTCTTAGTTACCATGCTCCATATGTAAAGGCAGTTACCATGCCATGAAAGAATGGGAGTGGGGAGTACAATGGAAACCCATGAATGCTATATTATATTTTAGATATCCAAATGTGAAAACTAAGTCCTCTGATGACAATAATTGGTTGGCCACAGATCTGTACAAGAGACTCCTATTTCATGGAGGACACCAGGTCTGTGACCAGAATCAGTCAGCCAAATTAAAGGTCAGGCTTAAATAAATAGATATGATTGATACTATATATACTGTGTTATCTTCTGTGCTTCACAAAAATAATAGATATTTGTATTAACCTTGGGGAAAAAAACACATCCCTTTCTTTTTCTAAGGTAAAATAAATCTGGTCCTAAGTAAACATTCACATTTACACTTGGTGGATGACCTTTAGTATTAAAAAGAGGTCATCTGAATCACATCATCCATATTTGAATGGTTATATAGGACTTATTTTACACAGAGGTCCCTAGGGTATGAATTATTTCATATCAGAGCTAGGAAAGTTTAGTATCTGTATGCAGTATGTATTTACACTTCATGCCAATGCATTAAATAAAATTCTATCACATTCTGTCTTTGTCTTTGTATTTTCTTCTTTTCAAAGACATACAGTACATGATCAGATTGCAAATTCCCTCATAGCCTGAAAGGTTCTCTCCTGCTATTGTTAAAACAGCTAAGAAAGATTAGGCCAAAACTGGGAAAAAAGTCAACAAAGAAGCTGAGATCGTTTTAGAAGAGTATACATCTTCAACAACCATTCTGTCATAAATGAAAAGGCAAAAAGTAAAGGAAATGCATTACACCATTAATATATACCACACATACTTACATGCACACTAAAAACAGGACTTAAAACTTTAATGGAAACCTTAGTTAAGAGAAACAGCTGAGAACTGTTTAGTTAAAGGCCAAGTTCAAAACCCTTGGAAGCTGATGGATATTCTTCAGAATAACTTACACAACACTTTGAGATGTGGTCAGCACAAAAAGAGGAAGACACACAAATTGAATGGCCTGAAACACAGGATTTTAAAGTCCTATTAAAGGGATTTAAATTCCAAAGTTAGAGCCAAAACCAAAAGACCGAAGAATGACCTTGAAACTGTAGTGTTTGAAATCTAGATCTGGATGCATCTGGCTTCTGTGGCCAGTGTGTACGCAGACTTGTTACTTGAGCTAGTTGAAACTCAATACAATTTATAAGGAGGTTGACGTAAGTGTCTTTTCAAATTCTTGATACCTGAAAATCCTGAAGCCACACAGCAAACTGCTTGGAACAAAAGCACAGCTAGTTAAAATATAAGAATCTCTTCCTGTGACAAATGTTGACATAAATATAACATTTTCACATTTTCAAAATAACTTCTACATTTCGTCCAGGAAGGAAGTAGTAGAACAGTGGTTAGGAGGTTCTTTCTCCCTTCCCTCTGCTCCACTTTTCTCACCAGTTTTCAGAAGTTTCCACATGGAAATAGCTTTTTTAAAAAAGCTAGATTTTTTTTTTCAGAGCTTTTATCTCCTCTTTCCAAAGGAAATTAAAAAGGAAAATAGGAAGGGGGGGTGGGGTGGGGAGGAATGGAAAAAAGACCAGCTCTGTCCAAAACAACATACATTTCCTGTTCACAAAAAGCCACTGAGCTTTGCATGTTTGCCATGCATTTCCACAAATCAGCTTCAGTCCTCTCAAAATTTGGCTAGTGGTCAGCAGTTGGGTCACAGCGCTTAGCCAAGCTCATCTGGAGGGAAAGGGGTCGTGGGTCTAGATGCTCTGCAGGGCCTAATTCACCCGAGCTGTTCAGAGGGGCAAGGAACAGGCTGCCTCTGCAGTGTCCCGTCTGTCCCCCCATCGTACGATGCAGCACTCCCCCCACCCTAATGGAGGTGTGGAGAGGGGAAATGCAAACACTCCTTTGGTTGAAAAACCCCAAGCACGTTTCTTTTTGTATGACAGTAGAGGTGGGGTCCATATCCAGTTCCTACTTCCCATCTGCTCAAGAAGTCTCTTCCAGAATAACAGCATAGGCAGGACTCCTAAGCTCCTAATTCAGGTTCATACTGCAGCAAAACCCAGGTGGTAATGCCTAAAACACATGCAGTCCTCGTAAAACACAATTCACCTAAAGAAAGGCCATACCCCAAAATCCAGCTGCTTCCACTGGACAGTAGCAGAAGTCCCAGGCTTTGGAGTCCAAATGTCTTTTCACACTCATTCCAGCTGCTGTGTACTTTGGAAAAACAGGAGTCCATTTAGCACAGGGCTGGCAGGATCTGTTCCAGAATGATTGGAAATGGGAAAAGAAAAGGTGCTGCAGGTCAGGACGGAGGTACGTTTGCAATGTTGATGTTTGCACTGTGCTTGCCAGCACTATGCCTGTTTTAAGCCAATACCATTAATCATTCACTAAACTCTCTTGAAAAAAAAACTACAAATAAAAGTAATTAAATAGTGCCAAGTCTTTATATTTTTATACCACAAGCTTTGACCTTCAAGTGCATATTACATGCAGACCATGCCTGCTTAAATAAAGTTCTGTAGCAGACAGAACATCTGTTAGGTCTATTTTATATTCATGTTTAAGATGGGATTACTCTCTAGGCTTTGTCAAATAATGAAGAAAAACAAAAGGGGAGAAAGAAATTAAAATCTTAATTCCCCTTTGATTTTGTGAAACAATTTGAATTTAAGATAATTAACACAACTGCTTACAGGAAACTCTGTAGGATCCTTGCCTGAAATCTTCCAACCTTTCTGAGATTAACAAAGCATCTATAGCATAAAGCCTTATTGGAAATGCAGCACGTGTATGACTCTGAAGAATTACGAGAAAAGTTACTTTTAAGTCTAAGTGCTTATGTGGTGTTACCTGCTACAGCTATGTTGGAAGTAACTTTGTAAGACCTGTTTTACGCTAGACTAGGAGCTGTCACTGGCTAAAATATTTTCTGTGTTTTCCTCTGGTGTGCAGAAAGCATTATTCTCCTAAAGTCACTGTGATCAGCAGTGATGCCAGGCTAGAGCCATCCTCATTTTAAAGTAACAGCCTCTCCACTATCATCACTTCAAAATGTTACTCAGTGCCAGAGCATCCCCTTTGAAGGCTTCACATGACTGAAGACCTTCAGCAGAAGAGTATCTGATCTCTCAGCGGGTGTTTCAGTGTAACGAACACTTCAAAGCTGGTTGCAGGAAAACTGAGTGACAGTTGAGTCGCTGAGCATCATTCGGAGCCCACCCATGGGTGATGGAAGCTTGGGTCAGAAGCTGAGGAGCTTAGGCACTAGGTAAATTGCACGGGCACCATGGAGTTTGTGTCTGTAGTAGGACTGGGAGGGAGGGCAGTATGCACTGGCAATGTTGAGTTCAAAGGTAGCCCAAGTGCATACCGACAATTTGCCAGGAAAGGCACTAAATA
Organism: Elanus axillaris; assembly: GCA_026212715.1. Lineage (NCBI taxonomy): Eukaryota > Metazoa > Chordata > Aves > Accipitriformes > Accipitridae > Elanus > Elanus axillaris. The sequence goes on along the minus strand of JANZLQ010000041.1, from coordinate 12,023,686 downwards.
TCAAAAGCATGAGACGGGAAAAAAAGGCCTCAGAGAGAGAGATGTAGGTAAGAACACCTGCACCCAGTTGAGTGGGGAGCTCATCAAGGAGCCCCGAGTCAAGCAGAGAGCTGGAAGGACAGGAGGAGCGAGCCATCCACAGGTCATAGAATAATGAAAGGGGGAAGTATGGCTTGAGTAGTGGTTATCCATCATCCCCGGTGTGACTCCTCTTCCCATCAACTGGGAACTATCTCCATTTCAGCTCTACAGGCTAGGCAGGGTTGCTGTGCGATGTTACTAGTTTGCTAAGCTATGGGATATTGAGAAAAGAGCACAAAGAAGGAATGAAAAGAAAGCTATTATTTTAAACCACAGGCAAACCATACAGGCACCCACTGTACTACATGCTGAGAGGCAGTGCCAGTTCCTGGACAAGCACAAATCAACAAATCAGAACATATTTTCACTTCCATAATCTTTTGCATGGCAGGACTTACTGCTTCTGCTGCACACAGAGCACCTGAGTCAAATCTTTTCCAAGATCTCCTCTCCCTACTGAAAACCAGACTGGGTATTCCCCAGTAATGGCTTTTACAGCAAGCATATGACAGCCAATTTGGAGGGGTCACTTCACTAGTGGGGAAACAGATGGGAGTGAGCAATTACGGACAGAGAAATACTGCACGTAGATAAATATCAACTGATAGGATGACACCAGCAGAGCTCTCTTAAGAGTTAATCGTGCCCCTTCACCTTCTAGAATGTGTTGCAAAGGTTCATAAAATAGTGGGTAAAGGGGATGTGGTGAGTGTAAATTATTTGCAATTTCAAAGGGGTTTGACAGAGTCTCTCACTGGAGATTATCAGAAGGAAAAATAACCATAGGATAAAGAGCAATGTCATGTTAAGGATTAAATCCCAGTTAAATAATAGGAAACAGAGTTATAACTAATGGGGTTTTCTCAGAATAAAGTGAAGTTAATAACAGGACACCCCAAAAAGCATTACAAAAACTATTATGGTTCAACCTAGTTATTAATAGAGAAGGAGCAGAACTGTGGGGTCACAGCATATGGCTGGGACAAGAATAACCTGGGACCTTTTCTGCTGCCTTTTTTTATCCCCCCAAAGCCTCCTGTGAAATTAGTGGGAAGGCATGATCATGGTTCATAAAACCAGCTCCCACTCTCAGACCTCTGCAAATAGCTAGTCATACTGGGACGGGCTGTAAATCAGTAAAAGTTGCTCCTGAGCACTGCTGCTCTAATAGCTAACAGCTTATCTGTATTTCAAAATATCTCTGGGTAGATAGTGATAAATGGAGTGTCATAGTTGCTTGGGAAAGCATAGCTGAGATGTTATATACCACAGCGTGAACTTTACGTCAACACAAATGATGCAATAAATGAGCGCAAGTAACTTTGATCAATGATTAAACTTAACATAAGAAAAGTTAGAGCTTGCGGGGGGGGAGGGGGGTGTTTCTTTGCTTTTCAGTGCTTGAGGAATTGATTATTTAAATTGCAAAGAATTGTTTTTTCTCTTCTCTGATCCCACTGACAATGGCAAGACAGTGCTCTGCAGGGCTTTTGTAACCAGATACTTCACAGTGATTCTTGTCTAGCACTTTAGGCAGTTGATTTTTTACTTTCCTTTCACATACCTAAAGCTTCTTTGAAGGCACCAGCCTCCCTTATTCCCTTCTCCTGCTATTCCCAACCTTCTGCCTTAGAGAGACTGAAATGCTAGAACAGCTGCTTGCCACAAATAAGTTTTTGTGTACACTAATTTTAGTGTAGAAAGGGTAAAGTATCTGGGCAAGACAAGCTAGGCATGACCTCAGATGTCACAGGCCCTGTCAAGAATAACACCAAAGAAATGTGGTCGCTTCTGCACATCAACCTCTACATGTACAATCTCAGACAGAAGAGCACCAAGAGGAAGAATTCAACTCGCAATCAGTCTGAAAACTAATCTAAATTAGAAGCAGGGAAATATATTGGTCTATAACCAAGAGAAAAACCAGAAGCGGGTCACAGCCTTCTGATTTCATCGGCAAAAGGAAACGAAAGAATTTTAACAGGAGCATTCCCAGAAGCACTTACTGGTGCCTAATTCCTGTTTACATCAGTGATAAAAACATCAGCTCCCACCAACCATTTCTAATATCTTGCCCTTGGGATATCATTTATAATGTCCTTGTTATTTAGAAACAACACTTCCTAGAGAAAATACAGCCCACTTAAACCCACAAGTCTGGGTCAACAGTCAGTGTAAATCATTGTTGCTTCACTACAGTTCTAATGCACAGCATCTGAAATAGTGAAAAATTCATGTTTTTGAAGCATTTTCTTTGTCATTCTACAAAACTGGGGGTAATCCTAGTCTAATTAAATCAAGAAAAGAATGTTTGTAAAATCTAACTACATGATTCAGAATAATAGGGATAGCAGTATATTCCTATACATGCCTGTCTTGGCTTTAGCACTTTTTAAAAATCAGATTACACTGCTTTTGACAGTTGTTAATTTTGAATGAAAGAGAGATGGCATTAGCTTGGAGTGCCTAGAAATGACTGCTTACAGTTTTCTGTTGATTGTTTTTATTATTAATTGAACAGCTACAGAGAAAAAGGGACGATGATAGTTTGAATTCTGGAATGCTAGCCAGGGATTATATTTTTAGCTGTGCAAATAGGTTTATGATACTTAAACAGTATCAGTACAAAAAAGAAAAAAAATGTTCTCTTTGTAAATCTCTTAATGTACAACACCAAAGGAGAAATCAACTTTAATTGACTCTCCTATCTTATATCTTGCTTTCCAACCAATCACTGGAAACTTTAGATTGAAAAACAAAAGTCATTCACCAGAAAATTGAGATTCTGGGAATCATATGATAAGATTCTTTTTTTTTAACCTTTTGGCAGAAAGTTGTAACAGCAAAGCTTTCCTTTCTGTGTCATGCTGCATGTTGCTGCAGCTGCTAGCCTCAGCTAGTCCGATTACAAATGTTGGGCTGTTGTACTAAATAAGAATCTGGCCTTCACATTAATAATTTATTCACATCACTTCACTAACCAAACAACCATTACATATGCACAAATCCGCAAAAGGGTCATGCAGAATTAGGAAATGTTTTCTATTGACCAAAATAAAGCAAGCCAAGGTAGTTCCAGAATAAATTACCAAGAATGTGCTGCTTTCTCCATAAGCACTGATCTTCACCTCTATTCAGAAAAGTTGAAAGGTTCATTCCTTCAGCTTACTTAAAATATTTTAAATGTGAAAGACTCTGCAAGATGTTAGCAAAGAAAAGCTCTTTTTTGTGGGGGTGGATTTAAGTAACTACTATTTCACAAGCAGTTACATTGAAATGGGAAGCTGAAACTGTCTAAAGTAGCTGCAATAGCACAGGAATATAAAACTGAAATAGCTCTTGAAAAGACAGAAAAAATTTAGGAACTGGAGTTGGAGGCATTAAAAATTCATAAGCTCCAGCACTTTAACTCTGATGCATTTGGAGCACTGAAACAGTTAAGGTATTTCACCGAGGCACAAAATAACCTCATTATCATTTCTAATACAGATCAATACTCAACACTGCCCTTTGAAAAACACAGCGCTTGCTAGTCCATGCATTTATTGTGATCCTTGCATTAGCTCACTAACATTAAAGCTTTCACATAAGCCCTTTGCTAGCTTCTGAAACATGCCTCTTCCCCCCCTATTTGATCAGCATATCAAATTGTAAGAAAAAGAAATAATGCAAATCAATATCCAACATATTGATTATTTTTTTTCTTTTTTCCTTGTGACATTTTGTCAGGTGGGTTTCTCTGCTCCTTGGGGCTGCCTGGTGGCATTAGAAGGCTGCTCAAGTCAAGACTAATGGCACAGGCTCCGTCCCAGGTGGACACAGGGTATTGTTTGAAGTAACTGATTGGTGTGAGAGCCCTCTAGCTCCCTCTCCCCAGCATGTGGTCCAAAGCACAACATATGCTTCCTGCTTGCTAGATTTGTCTCCAATAATAAAAACAGGATTTCTTTTCAATTTTAGTCTTGTGCCCAATTTATCAAGCAAAATAACATCAAGGCTTCAAAAGGCTTGGTTGGTAATCTGGTTCTGCATTGGATTAGTGGGAAGAGGTGTAACACAGTGAATAGAGAATTACCAAGATAATATCTTTTGCTGTACCATGAAAGGAAAAAAAATATGTGTACGTATATGCGGGGTGGGTGTGCATGTGAATTCTGACCCATTATTAGGGCTTCTCCTGCACAAAGCTGGGAATTGCAACCTGCAGCTCTCAAAAATGAGTTAAAAAAATAATAATGCAGGGGGAGGAGAACTGAAGCCACAGTAATACTGAGATTCTGATATTTGTTCTTTTCATTGTAAATGCTGATAAAATACATCAGCTCCCCGGGGACTAGGGGGATGCAATTGTTTGGTGATGTTTCATTCATGCTGCTATAGGTCTTTAAACAGAACAGGAAGGAAAAGGGGCCCAGCTTTATGGCTGGTTTTTGTTTGTTGTTTTTTGTTTGTTAGGATTTTTTCCTATAGAAGATTGAACCATGAGAATAAAACTCCACCCTCCCAATTAACACAATAGCACAATTTAAAGAATCTTGTCATTGTTTGCTAAAACGGTAATGAACAGTGCTACAGATAAATTTAGTGCTCTGCCTGACAGTACCTTATAATAAATAAGATAAGACAATAATGGAAACAGCCAACTTAATCATATTAGAATATAGTATGCAAAATATTTAACCAAGATTTTCTTGTGAAAAACAGATTAGACATATTAAAAGCCATTGTTTTGTGTAAGCAGTTAAGATTTGCATAACTAACACAAGATGTATTCTCTTTCAACAAAGATTTTGATTTGTCTAGAAATCTCTCAAAATACTTTGTGTTTAGATCAGGGAAAAAAAGAAAATAATTTGTCTTTATTGATAGAATAAATCTGGGACCAATTAGACTTCTTTTTCTTCTAGTAGAGCATGCAATTAACTGTATTGCTTTAGGGGAAGTTTTAATGCTGGTTGCACATTAGGTGAGGTAATGCCAAGCCAAACACTTTAAAAGCTGCTCTAGTCACAGGCTGACTTCACAGCCACTCTGCTGCGAGAATATCTCAGTCTTCCCATACAGCCACATTTGGCTGACTGAAACCTGGAACCAGCCCTAGACATTCAGTAAGCTCAGTTTTAGCGTGCAAAGATACCAGACATAACTCCTGCAGAGTATTAAGATATTCCGCGATTTATGCTGTCTTTCGCCATATGATCTGTCTCTGTTTGAATGTCGAATTTACTCTGTATCAATTGTCCTGCATGATAAAACTTTGCCTTCCTTATTGTTCTTACAAAGAGAACTGATCCATGCATGCCCATGCGGAACACTCTTTCAAAATGGCTCCATTTAAATGGAGATTTGGACTTAGTGCACAAAAGGACTTGGAAAGTCTTTACTAAGAAATACTAATACAGGATTATATTCTACATCATACTTTTCTCTCACAGATGAGAGGTTTTCCTTGTTTTTCTTAAGGATTTTCTCAACTGCATCCGATAAAGAAATGACTGCAAGGTAAATGGGGAAAGTCTTAAATCTGAGTCCATCCATATTCTGCCAAGCAAGCACAAATATCTGAAAGCTCCAGGATTAATGTTCCTCTCAAGAAATACTTCGTCTTATCGTAAGACTGAAGATAAACACTAGGCTGTTTGAGAAACTATGGTGATGCTATTGCTAAGTTTCAGAAAATGTGCAGAAAATTCTGAAGTCTGGATGCTTTGGAGCATCAGTCTCTTCCCAATTTAGCATCAGGGGATTTCAAAAGAGGAGCTTCTCCTGAACACAGCACTAAGCAAAGCAACATAGAGCTGCTGTTTTGGGCCACAGTAAGGGGAGATAGCAGAGCTGACAGGGCAGTATCCAGCTTATCATGAGGCAAAACAGTCCAGTCTGTCAGGGGGTAGTATAGAGATACAGGTGCATACAAAAGGGGTTACAATTGCAAAAGGCTTAATATTGTGTAGGCTTATCTGCATCCTGCAAAGTGAAATAATGTGATCACATTTCTGTATCATATATAAATAGCTGCAGTTCATCCCAGCGTATCTGCTGGGAAAGGCAGGCAAAAAGTACAAATTTGCAGATGCACAATCAGATGGGAATACTACACAGTGAATACAAATATTCTGCTTTGTCTGCTTTGTTTACATTTTAAAAAAAAAGCAGAGTAAACATTACAGTGACTGAGTTTTGATCACACCATGTGATCTATATACAAGTTATGCTCAGGGAAAGGATGTGTATCACATTCATCTCAAATGCAATAGAGCATTATCCAGTAACGCAACGCAGTCTAAAGCAAGAGCAGTGCTCTTGTCTTTTATGTCTCCTCAATTCGTACATGCATCATGCAGAATCATGCATCAAAGACAGGGTCAGAGAGAAATTTTATGGGGGCAAAATGATTTATTTGTTCATTTACCATGAAAAGTAGAGTATTATGTTAAAACCTATGGGATATAGCAACTCCACTGGAAACAATTACTACTGCCCGATATGTGATATGCATTATACTTAGTTAATATAATTATTTGTTCCTGAGCATCACCAAGGAGAGACAGAATGATCCCTGCATGAAGGAATTTATGGTACAACAGCTACTTTCTATGATTCTCAGGCACATAAAGTTCCCACTGAGGCCTATGTCTGATGCTCTGTGTAGTTAGGATGCACTTAGGGATTCAACATGGTTTTATTATAGGCTGTAATTCTAGGAGTAAGAGTTCTTCTGTGAGGTCTTACAGGGACTACAGGTTTATATTACTGAATATTCAGAATAAGCCTGTGAGAAATGGGCAAGAGTGTATTTGCTCTATAGCTTCTTAAAAGCATGGTTTAATCGCTAGAAGAAACATACTAATTGCTCTGTGTGCATGCCCACACCCTCCTCTTTGTACCGCAGAAGCTGCAGAAATGAGAAAACTCAGCTTGTAGAATGAAAAAAGTCAACAAAGTGAAAAAACAAAAATAATAAATAAATAAAATGTGTGGGCTGAGGAAGCTAAGGAAAGAATAGGTGTTCCAAGTTCAGTCTGGTCACTCTTATATAATACTTGACACTGATGATCCACAATAATCAATTAGCTTCTGTAATGGGTAAGTCATCCTGAAGAAAAGTAAAAATGTGTACATACTATGTGATAAGAAAAGAAATAATTTTTTTATTCCACTTTTTCTGGCAGGTGCGTTTCCTTGTACATTGGATGAATCTTACCTTAGAACAGTTAATCTGTTAGTGGATGTCATTCTATAGGTGAGGTTAATAGAGATAATGCAGGTACACACACCCCACACCCGCTCCCCCCCCTAGTCTTTGGACATTTGACAATATTTCTTTAGAATACAAGAAAAAATTCTCACCAGGTACCAAGATTTTATTCTCTCTCCCCCCCAACTCCCCC
>JANZLQ010000041.1:12002734-12015199 GCA_026212715.1 Elanus axillaris | reverse complement strand
GGGGGGGATAAAAAAAAATAAAACCCAGGCCCCTTTAATAACTGGTTACTCTTCCAGCTCTGCTTACAGTGTGGCTAAGGTCTTCCCTTTCCTACAGTGGGCAAACTGCAGCTGGGACTGGTCTGAGATAGGGTAATGGGAATTATAACCAAGTGCAGATTTTTAATGGATGCCACCTGTTTCCAGCTCTAAGGCAGTCAGAAGATACCATGCTAGGCCTCCATCTGCATTCAATATTTTGGGGGTTTTGGATGCCTGGTACAAGAATATCATGCCAAGGGATCCTGGCACCTCTATCTTGCCTTCTTCAAAATCCATGGACCATAACTATCTGTATGAAATTATGAAACAAATGTGGAAAACTATTATTGTCATCATACAGAGAGCTGCAGTTTCCATGCACTGTAGCCCAAAGAAGTAGGGTGTAGTGTGAGATTTGGGCCACCAGAAATCCCCTAAAACTTGGACTTCAGTGTCAATTAGGAACTAATGTCTCTGATTATGCCTGCATCCATAAGCATCTGAATTCTGCACCACAGATTTCCTTGCATATCTAAACACAGGTGTTTTCATGCACTGGGAAAGAAAACTAGATCCAAGCAGTTAGATCGTTTAGTTTAGCCTAACGGGCATCACAGTTCAGAAGTAAAGTAGGGAGGTGAGTAGGTAAACCCTTGGAAGGTCCTGATCCATTGGGCATGCTTAGACCAAACTTGGCAAACATTGTCAGTGCTGTATTCAGCACAAAACACTCCATCTCAACATGGATTATGTTCTTTCATTTTTTCTCAGGAGACTCTTTACATTCAAAATGTATGAGCAGGCTCAGGTGCTGTGGCTAGAAAACACAACTTCTTTTCCTGAACCCTCTCACTGAAACACCCTCAAAAACTGCCTGCAGAAACAGACTCTCTTGCTTCCTCTTGCTCTTGAACTCTTTTCTGAACAGCTTCAAAAGGACAGGCAGAGGTTGCCCACCTCACAGCCAGGTCTATGAAGTAGTAAAAGGAGTCCTCTCTGTGGAGGTGAGGCCCTTTTCATGCTGGCAAATGAGCTGCAGGAAGCCTCCACTTTTGAGTAACCACATTAAACACCAGCCCGCCTGCAATGGTTGTTTCTCTTTACTGACAGTATAAGGAGCATCAAATGCCTAAAACTAACTCCCAAATTTTCTTCCTAGGGAAAGGGAGGTCAGAGAGGAGTCTGTCTGTCTGGTAATTTTCCACTGAAACAGTCATGGTGCCTGTCCCTTGAACATCACAATTTGATTTCTGTGAGTGGGCATGACACAGGCTGGTCTAAAGCCCAAAGAAATGTGGCTGGCAGCAATCAGTTCACTATCCTTTAATCAGATCTGATTTCTTTCTTAAAAAAAGGAGCATTTATTTTAAGTAATGATGCATGGATGCATCTGCATCCATGAAAGTGTGTAATCAAGGCAAAGCCAGATTTAGCTAATCCACCTGACAGGAGCTGCAGTAAACCTGTCAGTCATGAGATGCACCAGCTATAGCTACTAGGGATAACAAACCTGAACTAACAGCCAAATGCTTCAGCTCGCTGTTAGGGTGCCAAAGTATGATCCACAGCTAATTGCATGAGTTTTTCGAAGTTAATACATGGGGGAAAGCTTGTGGAATGGGACATAGGGGCATTGAAAGAGATTGAGAGACCCATATGGAATTTTGCTGAGTCCTGATCAGAGAGGCAGTGCCAACACTTTATGTCACAATTATAGAGGACAAAACAGATTTGGGACTACACTGAAGGAACGCGATTGATGAGTGCAAATATGAGAAGCTAGAATAATCCAGTGAAAGTCTTTGCAATCACTCCAGTGAGGCCTGGATCAGTTAGCAACTTTAAAAGTTGTGTCCACCACAGTGCTAATCAACAGTTATTTATTTTTGTCTACATCTAAAGCCTCAACTTATATGAAATAAATGCCACTTAAAACTACACCAAAAATAGAGAGAAGCCAAAGGAACTAAAAAAATACGATGCAGATAAATATGCCAAATTAATTCCAGGTGAAGGTGATGCCTTCTTTGATATATGACAAGAAAAGTAACCATTATTAGGCAGAGAAAAATAGAAGAAAGGATGCTAAAGGCCTTGGGATCTTCCCCTAATTAAGTATAATCAAAGGAAGGAACATGCAGGAGCAAAATCAGAATGGAGCTGTGTGAAATTATTAATAGCATAATCATATCTACAAAATTATTGTCTGTGAACCCTGACCAGGAACAGAGCTCTACCTTTTCAGAATTGTACAAAGAGACCACAATTCTATCCCAGTAGTTTGCCATCCAGATAGAAAAAGCAAAAGGAGAGAGGAAATAAAATTTTATTTTCGTTTTGGAAATGAGAAGTCTCTAGAATTTCTTTGGTTTTGCCATAGATGACACAGGAAGTTTGCAGAGGAGCTGGGATTTAACCCTTTTTACATTCCTCACTTTCTCACAGAGCACTCCTTCTCATATACATGCCAGAATCGGAGTTCTTGTGGAAACTGAGTATTATAGGAATGGAAGGGACAACAGAAAGATCACAGAATATTTTTGTTGGATGTACATCCTCCACATAATCTTATTACAATACTCGTATTACTGTTCAAAAGTTGTTTCAAATGTGTAGCCTGAATCTTCCTTATTTTCCTCCTTACTTCATTTCAAGAGCATCAGTTCTTGTTTATTGCTATCAGACAAGGAGAAAAGATCATTTCCTTTCTCCCTCCAGCAGAAGGAGTTTATGTATTTGAAGACTATTAGCCTATTCCCGTTAGACTTTTCTTCTGTAGACTAAACAATCCCCATTCATTCAATTTTTCATCATACCGTCTAGATTGCTAATTGCTGGTCTCTGGACTTCTTCCAGTTTATCCCCTTCTCGCTTGTAGCACAGAGCACAAAACTGAACAAAGTACTTAAGCTAAGGCTAGCCGAGTGCATCTCCAGGCAACAAACAAAACCACTCAATTCCCTTTCATGGCAGAGGAAGATGCACCATGTTCTTGCTCTTAAAGAAAGTTAGGGAACAAGCTAGTGTTTTAAGGTCAGCATTTCTTGCTCACCTTGCCTGCCTTTAGCACAGGTCAAAGAGCAGCTTGCAACAAGCTAGATTTAAAGTGAACCCCAACAGCTCTACTAAGAGGTAAAGCATAGTACATTGGAGAGCCACAATACCAACACAGCCGTGTTCCTTCCAGCACCCTGAAATAGCTGCATGGTAGCCCTCTGTGCTGTGTAAAGGTGCCAGCATTTTGGGTTTGTCTAGGATCTCAGCACTACACTTCCATTTATGAGCAGAGTGAACAAGAGGCAAAACCTTATGCTGGGTTCAGGGAGAAGCTGCAACATTCAAGCATATGGCTTTAATGTCACTGGTAACTCCCAAGCCTCATTTGTCATATGTTAAATATTGTATGTTAAATATTGCTCATTTTCAAGAAACAAAACAACATTAATGGGCCAGCACAACTTCAAAGCTGTTAGTCAGAATCTATTAGCACATGTTCATGTCCCCCTAAGAATGCATGCATGGAAAATATGAATGTCTTTTATGTCATTGAAGTTTTATTACATTTTAAAATTGTTGAGCAATGAAATGCACATAGGCTGTGTAACCTGCATGAAGTCTCTGAGTATTTAAAATGTGAGTCCATAAGTACTACAGGAGCCAATCTTTCTGCCTTTTATTCACCCTACGATCACAGACTAATTTGACAAGGGTTCTTTGGAGGTTATCTGACCCAACCAGAGCAGGGCCAACTTGGATCAGGTTGCTCAAGGGATCATTCAGTCAAATCTTTTAGTATTTCCAAGTATCAGGATTCCACAACCCCTCTCACTTATTCAAAATTATTCCTGCTGGCTTCAAAAGGTCTTGCTGGATAAAATATTACTCAATATCCACAGCAGGATCTGAACACGACCCTAATATATTACAACAAGTGTCCTGGTCTGCAGCTGTGTCTCTCTGTGAATAACAGAAGTTCACCTTTATTTTTAAGGGCCAGATGATGAACTCCCTGCTCCTGCAGTACACATTTCAGCGCAGTCAGTGCATCTCTTCTGGTGAACATCCAGCTGTAAAAAGCAACAAACCAGTCACACTTTGGCTCCTAAAGGTTAAAGATAAAAATACAGTGTGTGATGTAGCATATGGAAAAACCCAAACAATTAGTAAAGCAGTCCTTTTCATTGTCATTTTAGAGATAGTAAAAAGATGGCAAGGAAAGGATCAAAGAAAAGCCAGTTGAAACATACCTAGGCCACAATTAATAACAGTAATCTTGGAGAAGTATAAAATTCATAGTTCAAGTAATTTCAGAAATTGTACCAACTTTACTAGACTTCTTTTTCTAATTTCCTCTATATTCAGTGCTAGCAATCCTCATTGTTATCCCATTCCATACAGCAATTTTCATCAGCAGAGCTCAAAATATATTATAAAAGTGCTCATTAACATGAGAGGTTCTCATTCAAAATCCACCAAGATCAACAAAAAGTACCTCTACTGACATGTCACAACTTATTTCAGTTCTGCTAACTAGCAAGGGATCTATTGTATCTAGCATCTGGAGAGTGTTAAATGGTCACCCATTGGCCAAGCACTAGAAAACTTACAGCGTGATTCTTCTATAAACGTAACTATTTTTAAGATCTATATTATTTTTTTATGTCACATTTTAAAAATACACCTGGTTTTATTTCTTCAGAGACAGAGGAATAACTCAAGAGTTTTCTTCAGGCAGACTGCAGGAACATCTCCTTCAGCTCTTCTGAGCCCCCACGTTCATTAAAAAGCTTTAAAGTCTCGATCTAGCAGACTCGAACAATAGTCTGATCACTGGATGGAAACTTTGCCTTTTGTCTATTGCACAAAACATGGATCTTCACAAGATACACCATTCTGGAATTCATTCTCATTGCAGACAGTTTGGAGGAGCTACTCCCAGTTTAAACCTTGGTAAGTGAGATCAGAACTAGGCCTTTTCTTCCAAGCTATTTTCATATTTAAGTAAAGGTTGATTCAGGGATAATTTTTTTTTAAATATATATTTTTTAAGTACATGGGGAGCAAAAGGAATTCCCTGAGCACATACCCACTTTTGAAGAGCAGCACATGCTTCTTAAGGAGGAAGATCTGTATGTATCTATGCCATCAATGGCAACACTGCATTTTGAATAAACTCCCATTTTCCCCTTAATTGTTCTGTCAACCTGTTTGGGATCTCATCTACCTTCCTCATTACGGCCTTCAGAGGGAGGGCTCCTACCACACTGAGAGTCAAGAGGAGATCATGTCCCTCATTTAGACCCAACACATCTTTCCACAGCCCACTAATTGCATGGCAGCTCAGGCTCATTTGTCTTCCCAGATCGTTAAAATTCATCACCATGCTCTGTGAGCTCTCACTCCTGCCCTTGGATGGGCAGCTGTAGATTATTTAGCCAGACCAATCCCTAATGTTTTTAACTAGGAACTGACCCCAGCACCTGAGCACCTGCTGGGCTCTTAGTCTCTGTCATGTTAAAAGAGTGCACAGAAGGACCTGAGCCATCAAAAGCATCCTGCTGCATTACATTAAATATTGATAAAAAATATGCAAATTGTTTATTGATCTTCTCCAGGAAGGGCTGAGATAATGAGAGAGGGACTGTTTGAGATGATGCTTGGGATTTTTAACTTTTTTTTTTTTTTTTTTTTTTTACATTAGACTGTTGTTGATAGCTGAAGTTAATGAGGTCTTTCAGTTCACTCAGTATTTCAGACCTTACCACTGGTTTGAAGATAAAAGAGATCAATGCACCTTTATTGTGCATCACTGCCAGCAAGTGCCCTGAAAAGGGCAGGAGTATTTGTACAGGTGCAGTGCCAGCACTCCGTACTAACTTTACCTGGACTGCCCTGGTTAATATTATACTACTCTAAATTGTCTTATCCTTCATTGTATTTGTTTTCTGAGGCTGGTATATATCAGAAGTTGATGCTCACACTGTCTCCAACTTATTAGCAGCTCAGTATATAATTAATACCCAGAGACCAGTTGTTTTTCCTTTCCCCTTTGCTCAGAGCATTAACTGCATTGTATATGCTTCCTACCCTTTATGTGATTGACATGTGACAGCTTTTAGCTGTCCTTCTGTGCCTTCATCCTCATGGTGGAAATTTCTTCACATTCACATCCTTGGCTTTTTTTTTGTCTTTCTTTCTGTTCTATCTCTTCCTTAAATTTTTGGGTTCTCTCTGATGCCTCAGGGGAGTAAGCAACAATAAACCCAAAGCAGCCTGACCAGAGCACTGTTGCCCCTACACCAACCACCCTATTGAAACCACAAATCTGTCACACCTGGTTTACCTGCCGGATGTTGCTTCTGCACCTCCATCAAGCCTAATTCCAGACAGAAATGCTGTGGATGTGGCCACAAGAAGCCTCCCTCTGCAATCAGGCCCCCAATAAACAAATTCCTGGAGTGTCTGCATCTTGTCTAGGAAACAACGAGAGGCAGGTCACAAGGGTTTGCCAACGCAGAGTCCAGGCTGCAACAACCGTCATTCCAGAACAGCACTGATTTGAAACAGAGCCTCCCTTCCCAAAGCAGCCAAAGAATAAGTTTCAAACTGTCACCATAATTATTTAAATTTCCTTAAGATTTGGATGAGCCTGTCTAGGTGGAGATCGGTACTGTGTTAGAAGCTGCACAAAACCATATTAAGCTGCATCTTTGCCTCGGAAAGCTTATTGTCATTAGATGAACAGAACAGGTATGATGTGATCTGAATGTGAGAGAGTGGCTGTTTGGTGGCAGGGAAAGATCTCAGGTTTCTCCTTTGCCCCATGGTCCAACAATGTACCACCCCAAGCAGTGCCCAGGAGACAGGGAGGAACAGGGCTACAACTTTGCCTTTCTTTTCTTTCCCCTTGATAATCTGCAGCTGACAACACAGAAGTAGAATGAGACAGCAAGCAAAGGCATTGAGAAGTAGGAAAACTTGCTGCAAATTACAACTGATCAGTGGCAAGACTACAAGCACAACCCAAATCTTATAGGTTCCAGTCTGCTGCTGCTGGGCTGCCAGTGTCCCCATGGGCAGTTATGCAGGTGCCTGCAACAGGGGATGCCACCCTGACCTGCACTTCTAAAAACAATGGTCTATTTTGCTAATGTTACCAAGTGGTGTTGTCACAGAAAGGTATGTCCTAGGAAACGTATTTCCAGCACAAGCAGACAGCAATAAATGCAGGTGGATAAATACTGTCAGTAAAATATCAGAGTGGGGAGAACACCTGGGGATGATGTACCTAAATGTGATAGCCAGATAAAATCTTGGACCTGTCATGCCCAAATTCAGGTCCCTACTGTGACAGTTTAGGAGTAATCTGCAATTTAAAACTTGGTTGTAGCTTGGTCCATCGACCTAATCCTGGATCTACTTGTGCTCTCAGTACTCCTGCCACATGCAAACACAGCTTACAAATGCTACCAACTCTCCTGACAATCTACAATGTGAAAAAAAAACATAATACCTTAACACCATCATATTTGTGTTTAAATATTCTACAGATTTGGATATAGAAAATCTTAACTACAAAATCTCAGGTATGCTATTCCTAGAAACAGTTACTTGCCAGCACTGTTAGGAAAAAATCTCGGAGCAATTACTAAAGATATTTTAATTCATACACTGAATATATTCTGAGATTTTTTTATCATTCTACATCAGCTAAGACTATGGAAGAAAAGATTTTACTTGAGCTATGCTTTCTCAAGGGAAAATACTCCACTAAGACCTTGAAAAAGTTGGTTTTCCGGAGCAAATCAGAAAAATAGAAATAAACAATTATTCAAAATTGGATGGAAGAACAAAGTGATTGATGAACTGTACTTCCCTGTGTACAGTTTCAAGATTGATGCCATATTATTGTGTATGTCAGGCTACAACAGACCTGAATTATTAATTGCTCTATGATTCCCATTCTCTGAATGATACACTCCCTCAGTGCTTCTCTGAATGTATATTCTGTACATGTAAAGCAAGAGCAAAAGCACTGCTGCATTCCCAGATAAACAGAAGCATTTTTAGATTTGCCAGTATTTCGCTGCCCCCACCAACAGAAAGAACCAACCAATTTTAGATTGCTAAGCAGCAGGGAAAACATTTTTTTCCCATCTCTTTCACACCAGAGTATTTAATTATGAATTTATGCAAACAAAAATTTCAGAGCTCTCACTGCTCCAACAGTCTCTTGCCCGAGGTGCTTTCAAGCCCACAACTGCAGAACAGAGGGGGCGGAGTAGAGCCCCAGCATTTCAGACAATCAGCTTTGAAAGCATGTTACAGCCTGTTTAGTTGCGTGGCCCTATTCATTTTCTATGTTTCAAACAAGAGTTATTTGCTTGAACACTGCTTTCTTTTTTTTATTATTTTTATTTTTTTAAATTCCATTTATTCAAAGAAATGAAAGCATACAAAACCAAGAACAAAAGCTAAATGCAAGTGGGAGACAATAGAAAGAAGCTGTTAAATATGACCAAGGCAATCTTTTTTTTTTTTTCTCTATTGGCTGTATCGGAACTGAAAACAAGGACAAAGGACCTCTTAGTTACACTTCTGTAGACTGAGAATAAAGCCACTGAAGTCATGGTATGTTCATCTGTTAATGAACCCAGAATAAGCCCAAGGTATCTTTGTGTTTCTTTACCATACTAAATGTATTTGCAGTTCATAACCTTGATTCCCACTTAAACAAAGGCCACTGTAAATATTTCTGGTGCTGCAAACAGACCTCAAGGTAGGAGCCAACTATATTTATATCTACTGAATGACCACTTTGAACAGTGAGAGTGGCATGACGAAATGACAAATTTGTAAAACCAGATGGTTTTAGATAAAGTCTTCCAGACAATCTTCCAGTTTGCAGTTTAGCTTTATGGGAGGTTTAGGTTTTTCTGGTTATTGTCATACACTATGTAACAGGCTCTACAGGAACTAAGGAGCACATTGACTTCACTTCGCTTCTATATCTGTTTGGGTAGAGGTGACTCCACTGAAAGAGGGATTGCATCCCAGTTTGGAACAAACCCTTCAAACCTTCTAGAAAGCAGACAAACTCCGAATATGTAATCCAAGTCGGGCAGTCCCACCAGCTGCCCAAGTCCCCCCAGCTCCAGCAGTAGTGGGAGCACTTCTCTGGCTGTGCCAGAGCCACACACCCGAGAGACCCCAGGCTGTCTGCCTGGTTGGCAGTCGTGCTGGGAGCCCCACACCAGCACCTGAGGTCCAGCAGCCACTGGGAAGCTCTGCTCTGAGATGGTCTCTCAGGGAAGCCAATGCAAAACTACACGCCGTGCGAATCCTAGGAAACGCAACTGACAGCAATCTGTCTAAAAAGCTGATAAGTTCTATGAACTTGGGAGCTTCCCAGAGCTTTGAGGATTTCTTAACTAGAAACAAGACAGCCCGAAGGGAGGCTGGAAGCCCAGCTTCACCAGGAGCTGTGGGAGCAGTAGCTAGCAGTCTGGGCTTTCAGGCTCCCAAATCTTTTAGGAGCCTGTCTCTGAGACAGACATGATCTGCTACCAGTTAAGTATGGGAGCTAAGGAGCTGGCTCCCACAGTCTCCTTGGCACCTGCTGGGCAGGCAAGCTAGCAGGAAAAGAAAAATCATCAAAACCCTTCCAGTGTTCCTCCATCTCCATAGATTATTTTGGATGTGACAAACAGGAATTTTCTGGGAGGAAAGGATTCTTTTGGAAAACACCAAACAGCCCAAATTCCACTCTTTTCAAGACAAAGCAGCGATGTTCAGCAAACACACAGCATCAGGTACACCTGAAAACAGAAAGAAACGCTACTGAAAATGCATTTCTTTCACAGGATTCCCACACTGCTAGAGAATTAGTGAGAAAACAAACCATATCTGACAGATATTAATCACATCACTTAATACACAAGCACCAGGTGTGCTGGAGACGAGATGGCGGAAGAACTCATACAGAATAAAATTAATTCTTTTCAACCGTGTTTTTCACACAAGAAAACCATCTAGCATGTATCCCTGATTTTTTTAATAACTATTAGTCGTTCTTTCATCAATGAATCGTAAGTTAATATTCTGAAGTCAGTCATTTGGAAAGAAAAAATACAAGTATGCTCAGGAATAACAAAATGCTGCTCAAAGGAGAGCAACAACAACACACCTGCAACCTGCTTTGAAAAATTACCCAAAGCTCACAATTAAAGCTCCTGAGAACAGAGCAGAACATAGCCTGCACCACTTTTAGTGTCAGACAGCACTTCCATATCAAATGCTTTCTCATCGGACCCTGGCAGCCAAAAAAGGAGCATTATCAGTGTCAACCCATATGTGCAGGCTGTGTTTGGGTTACCAACAAGGATGACAGAAGCCACAGCACAGGATCCAAGATGTCACACATTAGCCCCCGAAAAGCAGAAGATGCTTTGCAGTTGGTTTTTCAGCACTCTAGTCCAAACAACTTAGCCCAAATTAAAAAAAAAAAGAAAAAGAAAAAGAGTTACTGTGTGAACATTCCTCCCCACAAAGAGACCTTTCTTGACTCCCTGGCTGAGCACCAGCCCATCTGTTTGTTTTTGTATTTGCAGGTAAGCATGGCAACAGCCAGAGTGAGGTCACTGAAGAAATGTTTAGGTTAATGTAATCATTTCATCCCTTTGAAACACAGCATGTCTTGCCAGCAAGGCCACACACCAGAGAGGCAAGATACTTGTTTAAGAGCAAAGGACCTCGCTCTTCTCTTCATTTCTGCTTGTTTTGCACTAACGTAGCTCAGCTGATTTCTCTGGCATTGTTTGAAGGAAATTTCTGAAGATGGGCAGGAGCCTGGTGATGCCAAGATCAAATAAAATCTATACCATCATTACTGGTGACTGAAGAAGTACGCGTCCGGGAGAAAGCAAGCTCTATCACCTTTCCCAGCCATAGCTGCCAAGAGGAAGGAGCACCTAGCTGACCCAATCCTTGACCTCCAACAGCTCCAGATCAGCAACAGTTATTACCTACGTCCTTGGTTATACCACCCATAGTCACAAAGATAGGGTTGCCCCCTTCCTGCCTGGTCTGCAGCCCCCACACTGCACTGGAAGAGACTTACCGCAGCACTGCCAGACAAAGCTTTGCACCTCTGCGGTGCCAGGACAGCACCCACTGCTCCTGCGGCAGCCTCCTGCCGGCAGGTACTCGACCAGCCCACAGCCAGCAGGACCAGTGGCATGGAGAATTAGAAGAGATCTTTGTAGGACGGAGGAACTGGTTCAGGTGGGACCAGCAGCAAGGTGTGAGATCCCAGAGCTCTCTGAGCTAAACTTCATCTGTTTATAGACCCATACAACTGCCATTGACACCCACAGGAGAAGGAGCCAGGGACTCTGGAGGAAAACTTGGCTTTCTGCTGCACCCTTTGTCAGAAAGAGAAGCACCTACACTTAACACTTGCATCATGGTGCTAGAAGGCTATTTCAGCACCCACAAAAATGAAAGTAGCGTACATAGTCTTCATTGTACTGTCCAGAAGAAACATATGTTATTTATTGACTGGAAAAAGGAAAACTGAAGCATACCAGCCCTATTAATACTGCAAGGACCCAATTCAATATCCACCAAAGTTTTTTTCATTGTCTTTAATAAGATTTAATAATCCAGGTTCATAAAATTACTTCTTTATTAAATCAATGACAAAACTACAAGTTATTTTGCAATAGGTAGTTCTGGGTTTTTTTTCCTCTATTCCTCCTCTTCTGTTATTTTTATATTTGTTTTCAATAGATCTTTTTTGTGCCTATAACTCTGGAATTCAACAAGTGAAAACACTAATGAGAATCAGATACTGAGATTTTAATGATAAGCATAAAAATATTTCCGATTCAATAAAAAGCAGATGAGCCTTAATTTGAAAAAAATAATAATAAATATCACATTAAAGGTCAAATCCTGACACAAATGTCTCCTTTATTACAGCCACTGATAAAACCACCCATGATTTTCAGTGGCATCCAGATTTAGGTCTAATGATCAGATGATAACCACACAAGAGAGGAAAATCAGGATCTGTACTGGAAATTCAAGCTGACACTCTGACCTTAACTCATGCTGTGGTGCTTTTTGAAAGGGAGGGGAAGGAGTAGCTTTCTTCCCAACAGCATGAGTTCAGACAGAAGTGTCATCTCCTATTTTCCTGTCCTTCTTTACATAGTTTTATTAAACTTTCCTTTAATATGTTCCAAAGTGGTTAAATATTTAAAAAGGGGCAATTCCTTGCATTACGCAGAGTGCAATCAAAAGGCAGAGAGCAATCAAAATAATTCCATTTCATAAGGACAATGCTTTTATCCATACAAATCTGCAAACACTTCTTTATAGAGGGAAGGGAAAGGGAAAGGGAAAGGGAAAGGGAAAGGGAAAGGGAAAGGGAAAGGGAAA
>JANZLQ010000041.1:11953672-12002634 GCA_026212715.1 Elanus axillaris | reverse complement strand
GGGAAGGGAAGGGAAGGGAAGGGAAGGGAAGGGAAGGGAAGGGAAGGGAAGGGAAAATCCAGCTTGTAGTGCCTTGGTTATCTCCAGTGATCCTTAAAACAACAGAAAATGTCTTTTATAAATGGTCAATTTCCATCAAAAACTAAGCTTGCCAATATGGAAAACAAAACATTAGTTCCTAATCTTGCAAGATCTAGAGGTCTTGAATATATGTTTTATTTTGATATCACCATGAGTTGCTTAAATGCATAATACTGATGAGATTGTTTGTCTGATTTTAATGCAGGTAATGTACTCTGAGCTCAGTGATCCAAGAGAAAATTTCCCAGCAGGCCATACTTGACAAGCAGGTGTCACTCAATCATGCACGTTTTCACCTCCCTGAGAGGACAGATGGTCCCAGCCTACTTAGCAATTCCATCCTCTGTTGGCAGCCCCCTCTCCAATGCAGTGCTGTAATAAAGATGCTCTGAGATTTGTGTTAATCTGTGGTCTTTGGGGTAAACTGTAAACAAAGTGTGTAGAGTTATCGTTTCTCATTATGAGCTGGACCTCTTATCTTCTTCTCTGCCTATAGCATATAGATATCTTTAATAGCCTATACCCCTGGACTCAGCTTTCATGGAGATTAGTTCCTATCATTTTAAACACCACAGAATTACTTTGCCTGCAGAGACTTGACCTAATCTGTTTGAGGCTTTTACTATAAAGACAGTAAGACAGTCTTTTTTTCTCCAAATTAGGGGAACAATGGTTTAAATTGGCAATAGCTCCTGTTGCTGAATTTTATGCATATGCATCTATTATACTTGCTGATTTCCTGCTCTGAGCTAGAAGAGGTAGTGTTATTCCTCTCATCATCATTCAGAAACAAGAATAGCAAGGACTGGAAGGGGAGGGAATAAAAAATCCTTACATCTGAACACCATGTTGAGGGGGGTTATTGTCGATTCTTTTTTCACTGCTGTGATACGTTTCTACTGCCTCCAATTTCCCCTGTGTAAAACGAAGATTATCTTCTTCTCACAATCTGACAAGTGCAGTAGGGAAAAAAAGCAGAGGGAGAGAGACAGTGTGTGAAGAGTTCTCAGAGTCAAGTCTGGTGCCTCCTGTAATTTGTGCCATTAGGGAATTTTCCAGGACTTTCTACATGCAGAAAGGAAAAAGAAGGTTAGAGGTGCAGAGTCCTTACAACACTACTCAAAACAAAGCCAGAGATGTTTCCAGCACCAGCATGTGCCACAGAATGATGTTGGAAGGATATCACATCATTAAAATAAATTATCCAAATTTGTGCCCTATTACAATTTTAAGTCCCTTAATCTCATCTTTTTTGTGTAATAGGAACTGCATGAAAAACAAGAAGCATCATACTTTGGTTTTGGCTTGTGCCAGTCTCCTAAAGGGGAGTCTATGAAAGATTCACAGTGATGTTAGTGGTCTATGGATCCAATCAGGGTGGTTGGAGGGACAGAGGTCAACTGATGGAAAAAGGAATTTTGTCCAGAGTTTATCTCTGAGAAGATGGCGGGAAATTTTCACCTGTTGAAGCTAATGGAAAGACTTAAACAAGATTTAAATGTGTGTCATTTCAGAAGTTCTTGGGTTTCTCATTCTTACTCACAAACCTTGGCATTCTTACCCAGTCCTTGAAAAGAGGAATGCTTGTACATGGTTTTGTCAAAGGCAACAATAAATACCACATAGGAGTTCAGAAGAATTAGCTGACATATAGTGGAGCTGATTAGATGACAAGGGAGACATCATGTCACCACAGGTCTCCAGGAAACATATTTTCTTGCTTTCTTAGTACCTACATAAGCACTACATTCCTCACAAGGTAACAGACACTTGCAGACCTTGCGCAGACTAGTCCTTACTGACCAGCCACACGAGAGTGCTGGTAACAGCCGGGAGGTAACCATATAACTGACTACATCCTCACCACTGACTCCAACCCATTAAAAGACTATCAAGTAAGATAGGGATGGAAATGGAAGATATTAAAAAGAAAAAAAAAATCAGATTAGAAGACCTGTATTCAAGTTTGACTCAGTCCTGTGGTCAGTAGGACATTGTACACTCCGGTGCCTATCTGAAGAATTGAAAACCTGTGAAAGGCCTTTCCAGTGTAGTGTAATACTTTATTTGCCCATAAACACCGTGACTGAGCCAATGAATCCTCTGTGTGAATAAATTGCCTGGTTGTTATCTGTATTACAACAGTGCCCAGAGGCTTCAGTGGAGGTTGGGGATTCAAGAGGCTCACCAAGGACCCGAATATCACACTGGGCCGAAGGCACATTGACACGGGCACGTTCAGCAGTTGCAGCCTAGCTCTGCCTGACCTCTAAGGCATAACCCAGATCAGGTCCTGAAGTTATGCAGGCACTTCAATTCCCATGCTAAAATATCCTGCTTTCCCAGACTTGCCCATTAGTCTGGGCTCAGAGATAGCTGCAGGGCTGCACAATCAGAGCTGGCTCAGCCTCAGCTGGTGGGAGGGGAGGAGAAAGGGCAACAGACTTTACCTTTCCACAGCTGGCTGTGGAGATGTGCCCTGAGACTGAAGACACTGAGGTTTCTTTTCTAATTTCACTACTAGTCTCCCAGGTCACTCAGCAGACTATCCACAAGTCATTTTGCCGCCTCCCTCACAAGCGGCAATGACAGGGACTTCCTATGGACAAATTACACTCCCTACCCTGGGATGTTCACCAAAGGTGGAGGTAGAATAAGAAATAGCACCAAAGTAGTGAGATATCAATCATGCTGGGCATCAGGTCTCTTGCCTCTCAGCTCAGCACCCCTGTAGTCACAAATCCAGTAGAGCAGTTCCTACATGAACACGCACAATGCTGCTGTGCCCGGTCCCTCCAGTGCCCATCTGCTTTGCCCACAGAGCTCAGTGGTCCCCAGCTCCCCGGAGCTGCTGCATTATTTCTACAGACAGCTTGGTCATATGTTCTTTTCTTATTTCTCCTTCATAGAAATGGACCTTTGCTCTCTTATTGCTTTAAACATCTGAGTCCACAAAGCATCCCTGTACTTAGTGAACTCAAGCCATGTGAGCAGCCTACAAGTATATTTTGGATAAACCACTTGAGTTTTCTCCTTCCCATCGTTAGGAGAGCTCACAGGAAATGAGAAGTGAAGGACTTACAAGCTTTTACCACTTTAAGTTGTTGCCAAATATGTCTGTCGCTGAAAAGAGGAAATTATTATAGAACTATTTCCTGTAAATTCAAACCACTGTCAAATGAAATATGAACATAAGAGTGGCTATACTGGGTCACACCAAAGGCATGCCTGTTTCCAGCAGTAGGCATAAGCAGATGCCCAAGTAAGAATAAGAACAAGGCAAGTAGATGGGAGACTTCTTTCTAAGAGTTTCCCACCTTCAGCTATTTCTGTTCAGGGATTTCCAAAACTGGAAGACCAGAAAAGAGAAGATGAAAACAGAACCAAAGCATAAATCTTAAAAGCAACACATTCATCCTAATAAGATGAGGTAGTATATTTTACCTTCAGACTTGTTTGAAAGGATATTCAGAGCTTAAATTGGCAAAAGAGCTAGCATCCACTCACAGTCTGTCCCAGCAATTATTTTTTCTATTATATTTTATATTATTCAGTACTAGCAATAAGATCTTGGGACTTTTAAAAAATGTTATAAGGGGAATACAGCTGCATTTGAGAGGAAAGGACCATTTCTTTGTTCTGTAGTACTCAAACCATAGAGCACCACAAGTGAGAAAGAACAATGCAGTTTCAAAAGAAACATGAATGAAGGAGATCAACAATAATGTACATGCAGCACTATACCTTCAGCAATAGGTGTGCACCCTCGAGCTCTGACTTAGAAGCTGTGTGTGTATGCCCATGTGTTAACATGCTTACACATGTATGTTTCCCTTGTCCAAAACCACTTTCCATCACTGAAGGAGGAAGGGCAAACATATCAATGATCCATTTTGCAGAGCAACATTTTCTCTTCATCCATACACCCAAGAAACAAGCTATATCCCAGAGCAGTTATTCCCCTTCCCAACTGTCAGTCCTTTTTTTCCATTCTGATTTCTTGACTCACTGAGGCATCCACTGAGAGTAAGACCCTACTGTCTATGATCTTATGTGGCAAAAGCAGAAGGAAAGAAGCAGTGCATGCAGTGATAGGTTACTCAGTTGCATATGCTCTCTGTAGCTGGCACACAACCCTCCTCCCCTCCCCAAACCTCTCCTCAGATCATACCATGGCAGTGAGGAGCCAGGTTGCCATCTAACACAGCTGGATTCAGTGACCACTGTGGAAGTGAAACATGTCTTTCTTCTCAAACTTACAACCTCCCTCCACTTACCTGGAAAGAAACAGCTAAATTCCTCAACGTGTTGGTGTTAAATACCCCCTTACATCTCTAGGAGTCATCACCTGAGGACCATAATCTGGCCTATAAAATAAGGCATAGTGAAACCAATCAATTTAGAAGAAATAAGAATCCTACAAGATGTTATTATCTTTAGGACTGGAACAGAAGGTCAGCAAGCAAGAGAAACATGGTTCCTGCTGCTTAAGGACTGGAAGGGAAAAGAAAACCTGGATTAGAAAAGTGTTAGACAGTCAAGCAGAACTGCGTGCACACTGCTAAATCTCCCAGGGACAACCTGACCTGTTACTGCTAGTAAAAAGGATCAAGGTGAATAAGGGAGGCTTTAAGACACAAACTGAATAGTTGATAGAGAAATCCGCTAGACCAGGGGGAGAGAAGAGACTCAGCTGTTGATTTGTGAAAAGTCATGGACATCTGAGATGATGTATCCGCAAAAGTGCAAGGGAATGCACTATGTGTTAAAGTTTCAGTCTAAAGGGGCAGTCTGGCAAGGACCAGCCTCCAACTGTTAGAAACACTAGTGGGCTTTCCAACCCCCATAGACTGTTGGAGGGGTGAATCTGTAACTCTCAGACATACCAAAATAGCCCCAAATCCAAGTTCTGTCCCCTACAAAGTAATGAAACAATTATGGGAGGATTCTTATTAGAATGAATGCAAGGTTATATATTACAGACCTAGGTTTTGTTGACTTTACAGTTCTGTCGCAGTAGCAGTAAAAACACAATACTGCTGGTTAGTGGGGGAAACATATAATTCCTCTGCTTGCTGACCTCATTTTAGACAAAAAATTACATTACTTCTGGATACTCATGGTCAGTCATGAATACTTGGAGTCACTGCGCCTCAGCATAGCTTCACCCTTTGTCAGGCAGCCAAAAAGTGAGTTTCTGAGGCAGTCCTGAGTGCAAGGGGCAGGATCCTTCACGCAAGCAATTCCAGTGGTAGCTTCTTCATCAGAGACCACAGTCATCTTTGCTGCCTTGACCAAGGATAGCAAAGTGCTCTCAGTTGGTGCTGAGCTTATTGGCCAGATTCCTCAAGTACATGTGAGCAATCACTGTGTATGGCACAACTGGCTGACATTTTTCTTTTCCTTATTCTTTTAATGCAGACTGATTTCTCACACAGCAGGGTGCTTTTTTTCAGTGAGGGGGTATGTTATCTGTGTAATTTCTTTTTGCAACTTTTTTTTCCAATATCTCATTTAGTTTTTACTAAGGAAAATCACATTGTCATTCTCTTCTTATATTTTTTCCTAGTCTTGTTTTTCCCTCAGTACAGAAGGTTTGCTTTGTGACCATATTATCAAAAATTTCTAACAAAAAAATAAGACTTTTTCTCCAAATTACAATAGAAGATAACTATTAAAAATGAGGAAGAACATTGAAATTATTGATAAAACTAATTTAAAACATTTTCCTTCAGCTAGCCCTGAAAACTTGTGAAGTTCTCTCAGATTTAAAATCATTTGGGATTCAGTTAAATACAGTAATTGGCTGGAAGTCCAGCCCATCTCTGCTAAAAGCATTGCTAGAAACTCCTCATGTATTTGAAAGGAAGAACTGAAAGTCAGAGAAAGAATAATTTAGTGCATAGCTCAGAGGTATCATTAGTAGTGACAGCATGATGTTAAGAACAGGGAAATTTAGGTTAAACAGCAGGAAAGAAGGCTGAGTGCAGCCATGGGTGCGATGAGGGGTGAGAGCCACTCTCCCATCATGTGACCCCAGGCACGTCACTACCAGAAACCTCTCCCCACACTCAGCTCTTCATCCCCTTTTTCTCTAAGGATAACTTCCTGACCATGTTAAATTACAGGACAGCCCTCAAAACAATTTTTAAAACTAGATTGCTCAGAAGGTAAGTTGTCCCTCGACACTGAAAATCCATAGACTTGACAAGAGACTGTAAGAGGCAACTGTTCTCTTGCTGCTGCCCCTCCACCAGGATCACACCGGTGTTGACCAGTCCTTGTGGATATCACAGCTGTTTCCTACCTCTAACCAAGCGGTCTCAGGGTATTTCAAGCTCATCTGGCAGCCCTTGTACCTTCTCCCTACACAGACCAGATATTGAACCTTCCTAACTGTATTAGCTTCATATATTTTAAGACATCACTTTAACACCAGACCCTGAGACCAAAAAAAAAAAAAAAAGAAAGAAAAAGAAAAGTAGCATAATTCTTTTTCTTACTTTAAAATTTTTGTATTTTATCACAGGTAAAATAATATTTCACTGTTAGGTCTTTTTTTAGAAAAAAAAAAAAATTTAAACACATCAACCTGACATCCAAAAAAACCTGCTACAGGCAGAGCAGGATTTAAACGCTGCATAATCTTTCCCAGAGACTTTTTCAAACAAAGATGCTGTGGTTTTATTTGGTTTCTATTTAACTCTCCTGAGAGGTCTCTCCTTAAATCCAGGCATGAAAAATACATTCTCAGTCCAGACACAGAGATTTTAGAAAAGAGAAATGCAGTGAGACAGCATTTCATTTGCAAGTCTTTTACATTTTAACAGTGTCTATTGCTTTCCACTCAGCAAACATTACTGAAACTGCTGCTCCCGACAATGAATTTTCTTTAAAATTTTAATATTTTAAACAGTGTACATGTAGTATATATGCAATATAAACAGCTTTAGCATATCTGCAAATGTGGGCACATAAGATGCATGTATTTG
This sequence comes from Elanus axillaris, assembly GCA_026212715.1. Classification (NCBI taxonomy): domain Eukaryota; kingdom Metazoa; phylum Chordata; class Aves; order Accipitriformes; family Accipitridae; genus Elanus; species Elanus axillaris. The sequence continues at coordinate 11,995,561 of JANZLQ010000041.1, read as the reverse complement.
TGTCTGTGCATGGATGTATAAGCAGACTATACACAATATATACTGTGTATTCATATGTGTGTCTGCTATCACTTTGGTTCTAAATATAATGTATATCATTTCAAATAAAAATGTTGAGAAAATGAACAGCCAAAGCCAGTCAGCAAACACTGCTGAATAGATACTTGAGAAAGGTAGGGAAAAAAAGTTAAGTCTAAAAACAGGCTTAGAGCTGACTTGTACATAAGGAAGAGAGACAGATTTTAGTCATCATAAAAAGTATTCAAGTTTTTCTAGTGTTTAGTCATGTTTATTCAGGTTCTAAGAAAGGAAGGGAAATTGAATAGAAATTACTAGGATTTGTTTGCATTTTTTGGTGAGCTTTTCCATAATAATAAATGTAGCTTAGACCCTTTTAAGCCAAGTAATTGTGTCTGGGAGTTCTGTTTTAAATATGCTCTGGGGCATCTCATTGTTCCCACTGAGTGTAAAGTAGATTGTTTCTATGCTTAAGGAACTACAGTGTGTGGGATTAAATAATACACTTAATGAAGAGGCTAAAATGACTGCATTCTTGCTATTTCAAAGGGATTCCAGGAAAGAAAACCACCCAGGATCAGTGAAAACAGACTTTTAACATCTCATATTTTATTAATGCACATTCTGTAGTGCACCCTACTTAAAACTGCACTTTAAGACTATCTAACTATGATATTACACCACCACTGACTTCCTCAGTATAAATCTGAACATCTCATCTTTCAATTTATTTATCTTTCCAACACACGCAGGACCAGTCCTGGCCAGATGAGTACTTGAGTACAGAGAGGCTGTCACATGCTAGAGATCTGTGAAAGAGAAGAAAAGTGAACCCATGTCTCTAAATCCTAGACTATTAACCTAATCATTTGAGTAGGGTTACTGAAATGACACAGTCCTGTCTCAAACTAGATTATGGTTTTTGGCATGGCAAAAAAACCTCAAACCTTTCCAAACCCCCAGACATGTGATGTTCCCCACCATCCCATGGATGAGCACATACTGCCTTCCATAGCTGTAACCAGGGTGCTGTGTTTAGTCTTCTGCATCTTTTGGATAGGAAAGTTGCCACCCATACCCTTTGCACCACTGCACTACCATGCAATGACATGAACATACTGGTCTGTGGGGGTATAGCAGCACAGTTGATTCCTGCAAGCCAGTTAGGAGACCCTCTTAACCTGCACTCATAGATGAACCAATGCTGAGGTAACAGCCAAGTAATGGCCAAGTTTGGTCTTGGAACCCTAAATGGCCTGGCTCCCGACAACTCCAATTTGTTGTCCCATCTGAGCTTTGCTGCCCCTTTGCTTTTGATAACTCACATCAAAGGGGAATTAAGTGCTATGTCATGCCTATTTCAGACACATTCCCACGTTTTCTTACCAACATCTTCCAATGATCCTCTAACATATCTTCCTGCACAGAGTTAGCTTAGGAGAACTCCTGGTTTTGTTCATAGAGTACCAATTCTATTTTAAACCAAGGGAATTGGAGTTCCTCCAGTGCCATGCTTGACTCCATCCAGCTGGAGAAGAGAAGGACCTGGATAAGCAGTTGTAACACCTGGGAGGAGGGATTTGCCCTAGATCAGGCATATGTTTCTCAGTGGTGTTTACTCTTGGAAAACCTGAGAGGATAAAAGCCAGCTCTTGAATCTCTTCTTGTCACTTCACGGCATGTAGCACTGTTTGCTCAAGCTTTTTATAACTGGGCATGTGCCATGTACTTTGCATACCTCCTGTGCATGCCCCCACTGGCATTTGCCATGTTTCACAGATGGATTAGCAGTAGCAAACACACACACACACACACACACACGGCGTCCTGTTTGGAACACAGGTGCTTAATACTGTCTTTGCTACCAAGCTAGCCAGAACCTTTAATTTTTTTGGAAAGGGTAGGGGTGGCTATGAGAAAGGAGAAGCTGCCAAAAAAATCTACTGCTAGTATTGGCACTTCTCTTCCTTGCTACAGCACACAAGCGCTCAAGCCAAAGCTATTTAGCCTTTCTGCCCATCTCTGACTTTTACCCTGTATTGTGTCATATAGACCCAGAGTTCAAAAAACAGCTCTAATGATCTCATTTCTAAAGTTTAATTCCTTTTGGAGTTTAGTCCAAAATGCAGACATCTGATCTTTATGTCCTTCTCAGTATGTATACAGAAGTAAAAGTTTTATTTATGAAATTCCACTTTTAAAGCATTTGTGTGTGAAAAATATTCAAGCTCCCTCTCCAGCATTTGCAATAGCCTCTGTAATTTGTCTCTGATGGCCAAAGCTATTGCAATTAGCAAAATCAGACAGTAGGATGGAGCCAACAAAAATGAAACTATCTTCTGCTGCCAATGCTTGCATCATCCTGCTGAGCTCATCTTATAAACTACCTAAAAGGTGACCCAGTTGCTTGGAATCATAAATTGTGCACATCTCTCCCATACCAGCTACCAAAGTGCACTGTGGACATTGCACTGCCTCTGTTACTGTAGCTTTTACTCGCTCTTTTTTGCTTTTTTCTGCTTTCCCGGGGGCAGCCTTGGAATTCTTGTACTCCTCCTGCTGCAACACATCCTCTGCTCTGTGCATAGTCACTGGCCAATAATCTGTGGTGATGGAAGCAAGGACTTTTGGAAAAAAAAAAAGTTTTCTGCCTTATGTCAGCATGCTGCAAGGACTGCTCAGACCCAGAGAAAAAAGGAAGCTGAGCATAAAGCAAAGGTTCATACATCACTGTCTCTGTGCTTACATCTGGGACTGACCCTACCAAATTTTTCATTAATATTCCCAGGGAAGTTATAACTTCATACAAGTGTACCTAGACCTGAAACAAACAAACAAACAAAACCAAACAAAAAGCAATCCTCTACTTGAAACTCAGCAGACTGGTGAGAGCATGATGCTATAGCTGTTGCTCTCTTGCTCCCACATCACTCTTCCCTGTAGAGCTTATGCCAACATGTGATGGCTGCCATAAAAGCTGGCTCAAAAGGCTCTGTACCAACTGAGAGCCACCTGTTCTAGAGGAATTCATTGCTAGTTCCTTATAGACAGACGCTAGACTCCTTGTGCTTCCTGAGCCAAAGAAAGAATAAAACCACACAGGCTCACATGAAGCCACTGATAGGGTCATTCTTACAATTAGGGGCAGCACTATTTTCATTTGGGTTTTCAGGTTAAAATATCAGAAATCTGGGCAATAATCTCCACTATAAACAAATATATTCATCCTCTAAAGGAATTATGGATCCTGACAGGACTTCATGTACCACTCTATCATTAAACTGAGACATTCAGTGAAAGAAAATTCCAGCCTTAATAGTTTCAGAAAGCATCTGTAGCTGCAACACACCATCACATTGACTAAACCTTGCCAGCTCTGACCACCATACTATCTGTCACTCTAAAGCTACTATGGATGTATTGCACCAGCTTATCTGTTCCCTTAAAGCTTGGGGATTTATGGACTGCAAAGTCTATTTTTAAAACCTACAGGAGTTTGAATGTGAATTCTTCACAATAAATTTTGCTTTCAGCACTCTAGGATTTTCTTGCTACTTTTTTGTCATATCCTGGACATCTTCAGTGAAATGGAGCCCCATAATATCTGTCCAGAAGTGGAAAGATAACAAATATCCAATCCCTGACTAGTGAGATTCATTGTGTCATGCAACTCCTCTCTAAAGATTATCACCTGCTCTAGGAAGATGCTGGATTCTCCCAACCATGGACCTTTCCAGGGCAAAGACTCAGTACAACTAGAATAACATCAGTTGGCACAGAAGAGAAATAAGCAACATAGGTGACAAGATTCTCAGTTTCTGGCACCTGATTTTTCTGTGTTTACTCAGACATGTCATCTTTATTTACATGTCTAGCAGTGGTTTTGTCTGTGTGGGACAACTGAGTATGTCCATTGGTCCTCTTTAAACACCTTCAGTAAATAAGCATCACTATTGACTTCAGGACCTTTTTTAACTGATAGGGCTGTTAGGTGTTCTGGTGTCATCCTGGAAAATGAGCATGTAGAGGAGGACCTGGTGAGGAGGTAAAGCAGAAGGTATTAATAAGCAGGTGTTTTCTAAGGGTGACAGCAAAGCACTAGAGGAAACAGAAGACAAGTCTGTATAGAAGCATTTTTTACATAATTATTACAACAAATGAATATTTGAACTCTTTCATGAATATTTCAATTGAAACTGCTGAAGGTGCTTATGAAGTAAAGTAGTACAGCTAGAAAATGGGTTTAAACATGGATACTTTACATAAAACACCTAATCAACTCTGCACATGGGAGAGAGAGACGACTGGAGCATGGTGGTCAGTAACACACAATCTGCCCTGCTGCAGGGATACCATCCACCCCTACAAACTGCGCTTTTGCCTCTGAAAAAAGACCTGTTGACCTGAGGAAACCTCTCTCTTGTTTCTCAGCACCTTTCATTCCTTTCAAGCTGTATTGCCAAAGCTGCACCCGCTACTGTTTTTCAACAGGAGGTCACACAACCAAATGATAAGCCATGGGCAGGTGGTAGCAATGAAAGATATCCTTCCAGTACTTAAAGGGGCCCTACAGGAAAGATGGGGAGGGACTTTTTATCAGGGAGTGTAGTGATAGGATGAGGGGTAACAGTTTTAAATAGAAAGAGGGTAGATTTAGATTAGATATTAGGAAAACATTCTTCAGCCTTTAGTGAGGGTGGTGAGGCACTGGAAGAGGTTGCCCAGAGAAGTTGTGGCTGCCCCATCCCTGGAATTGTTCAAGGCCAGGCCGGATGGGGCTTTGAGCAACCTGGTCTAGTGGAAGGTGTCCTTGCCTATGGCAGGGGGGTTGGAACTAGATGATCTTCAGGTCCCTTCCAACCCAAACCATCCTCTGATTCTCTATTTGTCTCTTCCTGAAGTGATTAATGAAAAATTAATTAAACTAGATGCAGGTCTGTCTGAGAGGAGCACTGCTTCAGCTGCTTCTGCCTCTGCTTGTGACTGTCCTCCTTTCTTCACTCTGCCTCGTCAGCAGGAGGTTAAAGCTGCTTTCCACAGCTCTTCTCCCCAGTGCTAAAACAGAGGGTATGAACTGCCTTTTTCCAGGTTAGAGGCAGGAAAAGGGAACAGAGCTGAGCAAGAGAGAAGGATAGCATAATAAAACAAGTGTGTGGGGAGAGAGAGGTTTCATTAGCCAGGGTGCCAGCTTTGAACTGTAGCCTTTAACAAGGTAAACTCCAGGCTTGGTCATCTTCTGTCATTACCTCAGAGCAGGAACCACGCAGGCCTCTGCATGTGTTCATATGTATATGGCAGGGCGGCATGGGAAGCCTTTAATAATTAAGTTCAAGTATGTTCCTGTTTATTCCTGAATATGCTGTTTAAATGCATTCATTTTTGCAAAGCTTCTGAACTCCCACCAGTTTCTTTTGGTGCCCTGACTCCATGGCAGTCCCCAGTGCCTCTGGGCTGGCTTCTCCCCTTGTCAAGGCTGCTGGCTCTCCCCAGCTCCCCTGCCTCCTCCTCCACAGCAGCAGATTTCTACCTTCACTGAGCTATGGCAGTGCTCTCTTCTTCCCGTTTTAAGTCATTGCAGTTGCAACTGCTGCCACCACAGACAAGTGCACATTATTATTAATGCACTATTAAATTTTATCTCACATTTAGAGCCTTGTCGATGGTGCTCGCTTATAGACACTGTGGTGATAAGCACTATAGGAATGGCTATAAATAATGAATACTATCCCTCTCATGTCTCTCCCAGTCTCCCAACCCAGTAGGTATTCACTACAAGGAAAATGCAGATCAACTCAATTTTATTTTTACTGATTAAAAGTATCATCAGGGTGGGTAGCTGCCACAAGGTAGGCAAAAGACTGCAGCTACTGTGGGAGGCAGCCCAAGATATTTGAGCTGCTTCTGTTCCCACCAGGGTACCTTTCTCTAAAAGCAAAGCACTAGCTTTAATTTGCCTGCTACATTCCTGCTCTTTGCAGAGCTCCGTAAGTCGAGAGAGAGGGTGAAAGATAGAGAAAGGGTCCTAATACTCCTGGTGTTTGCTCTTTACAGCTCATTTGCACAACGCAATTTTTAATTAGGAAATGCATCATCTCCAACATTTGCCTGCCATCCAGCAAAGTTCAGACACTCATTTGTTCAAAATCAGAGCCCAAAAGAGCAGACTGCCAGTGCTGTCTCAACTGCAGCCTGTCCTACCTCATTAATGTTTGCTACTCATTTTTTCTTTCTTTACTTCCTCTGTAGCTCCTGCAAATTAAGTCTTTAAATGCCGCTAACAGTCCTGTCCACCAGGCTGGACACCAGGTGCCCACCAAAGCCATTCTATCACTCCCCTTCCTCAGCTGGACAAGGAGAGAAAAATATAACGAAAGGTTCATGGTTCAAAATAAGGACAGGGAGAGGTCATTCACCAATTACCATCACAGACAAAACAGAATTGACTTGGGGAAAATTAATTTAATTTATTGCCAACCAAATTAGAGTAGGGTAATGACAAATAAAACTGAATCTTAAAACACCTTCCCCCCATCCCTTCTTCCCAGGCTCAACTTCACTTCTGAATTCTCTGCCTCCTCCCCTGCCTCAGCACAGGAGGATGGGGAACAGGGATTGGGGTCAGTTCATCACACCTTGTCTCTGCCACTCCTTCCTCCTCAGGTGGAGGACTCCTCACTTGTCCCCTGCTCCAGCCTGAGGTCCCTCCCACGGGAGACAGTCCTCCATGAACTTCTCCAGTGTGGGTCCTTCCCACAGGCTGCAGTTTTTCACAGACTGCTCCAGCATGAGTCCCTTCCATGGGCTGCAGTCCTTCAGGAGCACACTGCTCCAGCATGGGTCCCCCGTGGGGTCACAAGTCCTGCCAGAAAACCTGCTCCAGCGTGGGCTTCCCACAGGGTCACAGCCTCCTTTGGGCATCCGCCTGCTCCAGCACGGGGTCCTCCACAGGCTGCAGGTGGAGATCTGCTCCACCATGGACCTCCCTGGGCTGCATGGGGACAGCCTGCCTCACCATGGTCTTCATCACCACGGGCTGCAGGGGAATCTCTGCTCTGGCGCCTGGAGCATCTCCTCCCCTCCTTCTGCACTGACCTGGGGGTGTGCGGGGCTGTTTCTCTTACATGTTGTCACTCCTCACTCCAGCTGCAGTTTCTGTTACGCAGGTTTTTTTCCCTTCTTAAATCTGTTATCCCAGAGGCACTGCCACCGTTGCTGATGAGCTCGGCCTTAGCCAGCAGCAGGTCTGTGTTGGAGCTGGCTGACATTGGCTCTATCAGACACAGGGGAAGCTTCTAGCAGTTTCTCACAGAAGCCACCCCTGTAGCCCCCCCACTGCCAAAACTTTGCCACACAAACCCAATACACCTGTGCATCTCAGTTTCTGATCACATAGCTATTGAAAGGTGCAGGGGATCTTTGCTATTACCTGAGTATCTATAGGAGCTTAGAGAGAACAATTTGGAAAAGGAAAAGTTTCAAGGGAATACTGAGAGGTTTTTAAATAGGTCGTGCAAACCCTTTGGTTTTGGTCTCAGAGGTGCCCAAATGAAAATCTAGATTAATGCTCTGGAACAAGATACCTTAATCTCTTCATAGCTTTGTAATAGACAAAAGTGTACCACATGGTTCATATCTCAAAGGGAATTCTGGAATCAGAATAGATAACAAAATCAGGCTTCACTCTAAGTATCGCTAAAGTTAGGACTGTTTGGAGTTACTGATTAAATTTGGCTCATCAAACAGGTTTTCAGCTGGCAGTCCAGATAAGATGCCAGACCTAAAGCTGAAACAGGCAGAAAACGGCTTTCTAACTTGCAAAATTATCTGAGATACCATATTTTTTTGTTCAAATGTAGTTAAAATGTCAAATGAAAAGTTATTTTCGTAAGTAAATGTCCACAGGGAAAAAAAACCCACAACAGTTTGTGTCACGGCATTTTTTTCTGTTAATGTTGTAATGTTTAATTTGTATTTTGACTTGGTTTTCAGTTGTGTATAATTAGCTTATATTTAACAATAAAATTTTGTTTTAAGCAAGGAAATGTGCAGGGTTTTTTAATGGTGAAAGTGTCCCAACATTTTTTCAAATGAACAAATATATTGGGGGGAAAAAAACCTTTTCCAGTTAGAAGAAAGTCCCATTTTAGTACACCCTTGGCTTTAGCTTATCAAAACTACAATTCTGTGAAGAAATTATCATCTGCTCCACCTCAGATACAAGCCCTGAAAGCCAATTATCTCCCCTGATATTAAGACTAAAGTTACCCCTGACTTCATCAGGGCAGGACTAGACCTTATCACAGACTCCTTTAGTCTTTACCACATGAAGTCTGAAGGAATCCAAAATTACCATGGAAAAAAAACTTCTCAGATTTCCTGTGCCTGAGACCTCCTGACTTCACTCCAACCTAGAGTCATGTTTGCCAAGCATTTGACCTGGGGTCCCAAAAGTTTTTCACTTAATACCTCTGCTTGAGCTGCTTCAAAACTTGATGTGGGCTTGCTTAAATCTCACATTTCCCATTGCTGTGCTCTTTTCTGACAGATGAGCTGAATTTTATAACAATTTTATAACATTATCGTAATGAATGGATCTACCTCGGCAACCATACTTTGTAGTACATGGCTGTCTCACAACACACAAAGAAAATGTCCCACCCTGATAGGTTTAATCACCAGGGTACATTGTATCATCACTAAGGGTGTATCCTCCTGCGGAGCTGGGTTTAGATCTAACATGGTTATACAACTTTTGGTCAGCCTAAAGTAGAAGAAAAATTAGTTTCTGCCTGCCTGCAGAAAACTCTTTGGATGCACCCTCAGGAATATATAATGAAAACCACAGAGAAATTTGATAATGAACCAAAAGCATTTCAGCTTATTTAGCACATATATTCACCCTGATGTCATTTACACCTTCTGTCATTGCTTAAGTACCATATAAATTTATTCATAAATGTTCATATTTGAGGTTGCTTACATTTGTGGACCCTAACCTCAAACCCCCAGTATCAAGTCTGATTTTCAGGGGCACTAAGCACCCACATTCCCCTTTAGTTTCTATTTTGCCAGGGTCTCCCACCAATAGATAGAGCTTTGAGAGTGAAAAAAACATCAAGCAGACAGGGAACAGTTATCACTCAGCACTCCCAAGACCTGATTCAGGGTTACTATCAGCTGCCCTAGAGTTCCTCCAACACCGCAAAGTACTAACTCATCAGACAGAAGAAAAAAAAAAAAAAAAGTAGTAGCAGCTGGGCTCAGTGAAATAACACTGTCAAGATCCCTCTCCTAAAGTGGAGATGGCAATCAGTCCACTCCAATATTTACTTTGTTATCTGCCTATCACAACAAACAATAATTAGATTACCATGGGTCAGTTTTTTTTCTAAAGAGGTCACGCAATGGTGTAAGATGCTGTCTTGACAAGACAATACCAGCATTTTCCTTTCAGATTAGAAGCATTTTCCATGGCAGTTTTACTGAAAGTTTCACCATCTATAATTACAATACAGTCATTACACCACAAACAAACCGGGGCACACAACACAGGGCCATAAATTACAAATATGAAGGCAAAAAATATCAACAGTCTTACACACCCAACTCAACGCATAAAGGACAAGTGGCAAATGTATTTTTCAACCCAAAAGGGGAACAGCAAACTTCTCAAAGGGTCCAATAACCCTCCACAGCTACCTCTTGTTTATCAGAGCTTTCCCTACACCTACACAGTGTTTCTCAGGATTAAAGAGGCTTAAGTAACTCCTTCTATAAAGGTTTTCACCAGCTCACACATGTCAGAAGGCCTCAGAAATCATATCATAAGCTGTAAATGGTGATGCTCCCAGTGCTGTACTTTTGGGAGGCAAGCTTGCCTGAGATAAATGTTGCTTGGAATACAAGCTGTTTCTCCTCTTATCAAGGAAAAATTTTGTATCCTGAGGATTCCCCTGTAAATTAGCCAAGCCCCACTGCTACACCCACTGCTTCCCTACAGCAACACAAAGAATATGGTAACACTCATTAGAGCGCACCACCAGGGAAAAGTCTAATTGCTGGATTTACATTTTGTAGGCAACGTGTATTTATACTAATAATTCTATTTTGTGCTGCTTTACTAGTCAGAGAAGAAAAGAGCATATTGTATTAAGCTCCAGCCCCCAAGCACTGAAATAACACTAACAGATCTAGAGAGACGGGCTTTCATATAATTGGCATCTACTCACAGAATGCAGTTGATGATGAAGCATATTTCCAGAAGTTCACAAGAAGGGCATGTGATTCCCTGAGGATTTTCAACCTTTAATATTTCTCTATCTTTGGGAGCATCTACTAGTCTCATCATTACAGCAGTGCTAGTCACTTCACTGATTGAAGTGGGACTGGAAAAATCAGCACTTTAACCTTGCCCATTTGGATCTTAAGCATGATTGCCCTCAGTGGTCACCTTCAGGCTCCCACAGATACTACAGAAAAAAATGTCCTATCCACTATTTATTGAGAAAATAACTTTAAGAAGGAATAAGAAGCTGCAAAATTAGTCATTCAACCAGAAACAGTACCCCAACCTGACACATCCAAATATTTCTTTTAAAGAGGGATATGTATTTTTTGTTCATTTTAAAATGTCCTCCATACTTGGAGGACATCATAGAAAAAATTCCTTCTTCACAGTATTCAAGTGTCTCTGCTTCCAGCTCCAGCTGAAGGGAGGAAGTGCTAAGCTGTTAGCAAACTTGACTTTTTTTTTCTCATAATGAGTGAGTTCATCAAAACATTTTGCAACCTGCAAAAGTGCTCAGATTTGATTCAAGATTTCCACAGGCTCTTATTTTGTCTGAATAAATTCACCCAGTTGTAATATTTTCTTTTCCTTTAATACTATAAAAGTGGGAGTTCTAGATCCATCAAACTGATGAAGGATAAGACAAAACTTAAAGCCAGTATGAACTTTTCTAAAGATCAAAGTTGTCAGATGCAGGGGTTTGGCTTGGGACTGTCTTGACAACTGCTAATAAAAAAAGTTAAAAGCAAAGAAAGAAAGAAATACTTGTCTTACTCATAATAGCTTCACATAAACTTAAATATACATAAAACGTAATTAAAGGCTTCTTCTAAAAGGAGCTGGAAGCCATGGTGTTATGCCTCGCTTCATACATTTTTATCTGATTGAGCAATCTCAGAAAAGCTACTTTACACATCTTTCTAAGACATGGTTGCTTCACATTATCTCACGTAGCTATTTTACCAGAGCACTGCACATCCTGCTTCTGGCCTCTTTACCTGGAAACGCATTGCCACAAATTAACACTGCGCTATTAATACTTTTCTATTTGATGTTCCCCTCACCTTCACTTTATGTAGCATTGCCGAACATAAAGCATCTATTTGCATGGTTCTAATAGCAAATCGACCCGTTCCCCTTTTAAACCCTCTGCGTAGGAGAAATTGTAAATGAAAATAGGTGTCAAGCTTCCCACACACTGCAGTGGCTACACAGTGCTGGAAGACAGGCAGTCTGGTCTGTTGGAGACTGACTGGGCTTTTCACGAGCAGGACCTCAGCCTTAACTACTCTTCCAACTCACCCTGAGCTGCCCAGCCATGAGCCTTCTGAAAGAAGGCACTTTTTTCTTGGGGGGAGGGGGGGGGGAAGGACACAGTTACACAGTTGCAGATTCCATGTTGAGCCACAGAAGCGCAATAGCACAACTGCCAGTGAAATAGGTATGCGCACCAGAGGGGTTCAGGAAACAAAGCTACACGAATTGCAGGCAGCACTGGAGGAAAAAGGCCACTGCTGAGCAAATGCTGTTTGCTGTCAGAACACTGCATGACCTTTTCACTAGGTACAAGATGGGAAGACTGTGGAGCACGTACTGATTAGGTGTATGGCTCCAAAAATACCATTTGGAAAAAGAAAATCCTTCATTACAGTGTAATAGGAAATATGCTGGAACATAAGAAAGCCAAGAATAACTAATTTTCTAAAAGTCCCTATCTTTCCTTTTTTATTCCTCATTTAAATACTCTTTAAAGCAGTCACTCTGGTGTAGAGAAAAGAAAAGGAGAGCAAAAAAGCTCAGTCTTTTTTTCCAGCTTCTGCTGGAGTGGTGACTGCTAACAGCACCTCCCCGTGTTCTGTGCTCCCGTGCCACATAGCACACACATAGCCGTCAGAGGCAATGACACACTGTAAAACAAGCCCAGCAGCCAAAGCAGACACTGTGGATATTTTTGCTGATACTGTTTGGGATGGGCTGGGGTGTGGGTGGAAGTTTTACACCCTTATTTGATTTTGGGGCAGACAATCCTACGCAGACTTAATTATTTCCTCATTTGTAAAATAACTTGTTTCCCGGAGACTCTCCAATGTTAGTTATCTCAGGCACCCTGCATCCAACAGGGATTACTATTTGGTGTTTTAAAGAAGGAAAAAAAAAAGTAGTTCATTGTAGGCTGTTGTACACAGTGGGAGAAGACTGGCAAAATTCTTACTTGACCTCCTGAAGCATGCATAAGGCCAGCACGCAACCACTAGTCCACATTCACCCTTAATCCAACCCTGCCAGTCCCACACACCAAGCCCAAGACAAGGACCATTCGCAGGGCAGTGGCATGACTTCACTTCCTAGGAAGTCCTAGGAAGGTGGAGACTACTATGCTGGATTAAATCCTTCCTAATTGAGTGTATGACTCCTAATAGCGCTTGACGTTGAAGGAGGTCTCATTCCACAGTCACAGGCTCATACCATGGCCCCTGCCCAAGACATGATCTCGGACGAAGACCCACAGCTATAACCTAACCCACTCTCTGACATATTTTCATGACATGCAGAGTGGAGGTCTTATGCATTAAGACAACAGTAGGTTAAGAGATCTGTCCAAGTCCTGGGCTTGCTATTGATGCCAGGCTTTAGGATGGGACAGACCTAATGTAGTCAGTGGCTGACATACGTCTTGAAGAAGCAATTGCTCTTATCCAAGCGTGTACTGTTGCAAATCCTTGGCCTGTTCCCCTGGCTGACCACTGACTTAATTAGGAAGGCAGCCTATTGCTCTCAGCATTAGCTGATACCAGAGTGTTTCTAACTGGGCCACACGCTATTTTTTATATTTCAAAATTTAAGTGAATTATTTTTGTTAACAAAAATAAATTCCATCAGAGTAGAGGAAATAAAAACACAACTGCTTTCCAAAAGTTTCTGGACCATCATCTCTTATTCTGTTAAAAATAATTAAGACCGGGTGCTTGTCAGTGAAAAAACCTCATTTGTGTTTGTCCATAAGGAGCTCTGAATAGCTAGACAGTATAAATACTGCATAAAAAATAAAAGTAACAAAGGGAGGGGTTTTTCTCTGTTTGTTATTTTTGGGGAGAAAAACCAGCCATCTGTGTTCCAAATGTGTTGCTTTTCAATGATCCACAAGCTGTTTCTATGGTTTTAGATTATTTTACTTTGCTCTTCTTTCAAATGGTTGCCTTCACTATATTAAAATACAGTGCCTCATCCTGCTGAGTGCTGTGTTATTTGTCTGGCTGCCCTGTTAGGTAAGCATTGTAGAGGTCTGGAAGTGATAACCTACACAAGAGCGCAGTTTAGTTTTCACTGCAATAGCGCAGGAAGGAAGAAAGCAAGGAAAAGTTCACGTTGCTTTGGTGAAGATTTTACCTGAAGAGCAATTTTATATATTTTTGGTGACAGGGAAATTGTTTTACTTCCTATCTGCAGCCATCATGAATACAGTTTCTCACTTTTCCTCAGCTAGCTCTAAAATGCCTAGAAACTAGGCATTTAAGAGCTTTAAAATGGAAAAAAGAAATGCATGTATTATAAAAAAATAATCTTCCATATACATTGCTTGTACAGAAAGCATTTTGTTTTGATTGAGATCACATTGTTCACTCCTAGCCCCAATTTGAGATTGGGCAGATCACAATGTGTGCCCATTTTCACAATACAATGATCCCTATGTACACACAGATGTACATAAAGACATACACATAGCACTTTTAATTGTTTTGATGTTCAGATTTATACTTAAGAGTTAACATGTGGATTCAGCAGTTATTTATTAAAAGTAGAGATGCAAACAAAAAAATATTTACATAAATATCTGCAAACACTATGCATCATTCTCTTTGTCTTCAGGAACACAGCCACATGCCAGGTCTTTTGTATATTAAATGACCAAACACACACTTAAATTAAATAGCTGTTCCATTCAGTCTATGCTTTCCACAAGTCGTTAGACATGCTATCTTGAAAGGAGTGACTTAGTGCACACTCAGCTTTTTCAAAGAAACATCTGTGATTTAATGACCAGATCTAAGCCATACAGAAGTCTGAACTCTGGGAAACTTGCTGCCTGAGTGCCATCCACCCAGGAAACTCCTGCTATAAAGGAGTCTATAAAGATGCCATTCACACAGTCACTGGGGCCCTGGTGCATAACAAACCTAAAAACTTTTCTGAGGACTGTCCTAGAGAAACCCAAACCGTTCCAAGTATGAGAGTCACCGAGACTGCTGAAAACACAAAGAAACACTTCCTCTGAGACAGGCATCTTTTAATGAGAGCAAACATTCCCCTCTCTGAAGAAGGCAGCAGGAGACGGATGTATGCAAGGACCAAGCTCTGTCTGTCTATTGTACTTCCATGGTTCCCATTACCACAGCATTTTAGAGTTTCACAGCTCAAATGCATTTCTCCCTAAGATGCCCTGATGAGAGGTGGAAGCGCTATCAGCATTTGGGACAATAATTCTGTCCACAAGAGGAAACCCAGCATAGAATCATTGGAGCCATTCAGCTCAGACTAGGAAAATATAGATGATGCTTCTGCTTTTCAAAGGTCTGTTTTTAAGTTTCTCATTAACTTCTCAAATTTACATTGAATATCTGTCAATGTTTAAGAACATTCAAATTTAATTCCAGAAACATAAGCACAACAGAGATCATGTACAGATGGTCAAGTATTAAAAGACTTGTCAAAAATGTTTTATACTTTTCCCCACACCGTACCCCTTCTTCCAAAACCCTTCTTCCCACCCTGAGTTATTTTCTATTTTACCTGCACAGACCAAAAGGGCTTAGATTCACTTAAGTCTGAAGCACTAAAAACATTAAGAGTTTTACAGAATCTTATCAAAACTATCTAAGCAAGCTGAATCTGTAAAAATGGGCTGGAAATCTCACCAAGGAAGGAATACATCCTTCTGCCCTTTGTGGCACACCAGGCATTCCTACAGTATTTTAGCTCAAGAATGGAAATGAGAGAAATAGTGTTTCATGTCCTGCAGAGGCTTGTACATGTGCCTGGCTTAGCACCCTCAGGGGAGCAGGGGTATTCCAATAGACCCCTCATTCAGGTGCACTGGCTGGCCCTCTCCAGACATACTTCTTCTCCTGGAGACTATACTGAGACCTCAACACACAAACCTGTTTTTTCCAGTTGCAGTACCACCTATCTCCTGCCCCGAGGTTGCTCTCTCAGTTGTGCCAGCTCAGTTTCCTACAGGGTAACGCTAAACTGCATCAGGAACTGATCCAGCTGAAATATAACCTATACTTTCATCATTTTTCCTTTTATTTTTTGCAAAAATATATTTATCTTTCAACTGAATCAGTGCCCTGATGCATTTCACTGCACATCCATACAAACGCTGTGCTGGCACAATAGAGTGGAGAGGCACTGGGCAGAGACCGCCAAAACCAACTTGCACAGCTCTGGTCCTCTGAATTGCAACCAAATTAGATACAGGAAGTAAAGCAAACAGTAAAATCTCCTGCATCTCAGTCCAGGGTTTTCATCACCACTCACCAAAACAAGCTGGAAATATTTCACAGGTTTGTCCACATTCCTCATTCCATTTGCTCAAGTTTGAAATGTTGATAAAAAGTGTCAACAACAACAACAACAAAAAAAAAACCTTGCAGGGAACTTTGACTATTTCTACCTGAGCTGCTGCCTGAAGCCTGAAAGTTTATCAAAGCAGAGATATGGCTCAAAAACAGGTTTAATCCACTGAAGTCAGTTGCAAAGCTTTCAGCAATCTGTGTACAGTCATACAAATATTTATTTCCAAATACATACAAGCAGATACACATTTGCCTCAAGTTACAGAGATGGGAATCCTATCATTTCCTATTTACAGTTAATAGAAATATGACTCCAGAAGAATGTGTTGTAACCTGGCACATCAGTAGACTCCTAATGTTCCCAAGAAGAATTAAGTAATTTCATGACCAGATTTTGCAAGGTTTAAATCTTCAAGAAATGAGCATGAAATATAATTTCTTACTTGTACTTAACTTCTGCAGTTTTGCAAAAGATTTATCATCACAGTGAGCATTTGCGTTATAAGGATAAATAATATTTCTGTTGTCCTTTTATATGCAGTGACAAATGGTCTTGGCTCTTGGCCTATGGTTTCCACAAGGATTATAGCAGCAAATGAATTTGCTTCAAATACTGTAATAAGACCATGGACCCCTTCAAGCTCACCATAAGGCTGTGATAGTGCATCAAAAAATACACACTGCTGAGCTGCTATGCAAAAACAGTTTTCAATTCCCAAGCAGAATACAACAAAATACAAAGCAAAAATTATCTTTGCAAATAGGACTGATTCTGTGTTTCAGAAAGGCTCAGTCCAGGGCAGACAACTGTTTCTCCCCAGAGCTCTCTGGAAATCTCTCTAACTGTAGTCTTCCCTGGCCCTCCAGTCCCATTCATCCCTTCTCCATAGAAAGAAGCCTAAAATACTGGAATTATGCTATTTCCTATGTACAACCTTATGCATCTCCCATTTTTAGTTCAGCTAATCTGTACTGCATTTATGGCCCTTACAAACTACTGGAGAACAGTAAAAAATCAGTATTGGCCTCTGCGCTGAAATGTGATACACTGTTTGAAAGGCAACTGAAGAAAGACATGGTTCCTAGCAGGTTGTATGTTAAGGGCAAGTAATATCATACCTTCCTAAGACTGGACAGGAGAACCAACAAGGGCAGGCTGGTCCTTTGGCACTGTCTTTCCTTTGAAGTCTTCCACTAAATGACAGGGAGACACTAAGGAAAAATTTCAGTGACTATCAAAGAGCAGACTCAAAACAAGCAGGTTTTCTGCTGGTGAATGAGCAGAAAGAGAGGTTTGCCAGATCGCTCTGCTTTGGGCCCCTCTGTGCAGCCATATATGACAGCATCCACTTCTTTCTCTGAAAGATCCAATGCTGGTGCCAACTTAGGCATCCAAGACCAAAACAAAAAAAAAACAACAAACAATGGTCTCAGGCATACACTTAAGGTCATAAAACCTATTCCCACTTTCAGTCCATTGCTAATTCTTCAGCAATCCCTTGGTACCAAACCACAGTTGATCTCTTTTCCACTAAGTCATACTTTTATTGGATGCTCTCTGCAGGCAGCAAATCCGTTTTATGAAATCAAAAGGACTTTAATGGTGAATGATATTCAAGAGCTAACAATGCCATCCTGGATCTTCTTTCTCTCTGATCAGGAAAGGAATCTCCAGAGTTCAGTGAATCCCTAAGAAGTTACAGTACTAATTTTACAGCAACAGCTGTACCTAGGATTTAAGAGCAGGCAGATGTCTTTGTCTTTCAGTAGCCTTCGGTGATGACACATCATTTGTGTTGCCAAAATTTTTTTTAAAAAGAGAGAGAGCGAGAGAGCGGATGGTGCAAGAAACCTAAGTGTTATTCATTTTTACTGTCATTTGCAAAAGGAAAAGAAACTTTTCTTTCCTTTAACAGAGATGTTCCCTGAACTGGAATGCAGCTGTCTACAATTACAGGAGATGTAGTTTCAGGGAGAAGGTCCCTGTTTAAACATAAAATTCCTTCAGAAATTAGCAGAAATTACAAGCAAAATGTATCAGAAATAAAAGTCCTGTGTATTTTTCTTTGCTGTAATCTGGGAATGCTCCTTTCATAAGATTTCTGTCTTTGTTGAAACATTATTCATTTTTTATTGTAACAAATGTTTCAGAAATCAATTTGCTCTCCAGAAGGGACCCTCAATCACCATAAAATCAAATGCAAAGAGTGTTTCCCTAAAATTCAGAGGGTTTATTTCCTTAACCTGCCAAATTTAACAGGGAAGAATTTGACTGGGATAACAAGCAGTTTCTGTTCTCTTTAGCTGGGCAGGAGCCACTCCCTTTCAGCAAATGTCAAGGTGTGAAAGTCTAAGGCTTCACCATAAAATGCACAAACCACATTGAACATTTAAAAACCAGCTGTGCTTCGTGCTGCCTTGCTATCCAAGTCTCCCCTATCACTCCTCCTCCCTCCCCACCTGATATCACCAGGCAGGCATTTCTTCGGAGAGGGTGGGAAGCAAGAAAGCTTTAACACTCCCTTTGGCTCCATCCACTCAGTATGGCACAACTGTCTGGGATTTCTGGACACCCAACTACCTCCATCTCCACCAGGACCTCTCTCAGGCAGCTGCACGCACCCACCCTTCCCCACAGAAAAAGCCCTCAACTTCTGCAGCAGCCACCAGTCACCCTCCTGGTGCAAATGTGTAACACAAGCAAGACGAGCACAGTTTGCACGGTAACAGCCCCACAAAGTCATACAAATGTATTTTTGCTTTAGCCTTTCCTTCCCTCAAAAATCAAATGCCAACATGACTCCCTGAGCTTGGAGCCTGTCAAAGCAGCTTGTCTTATAGACCAGCCTGCACAGACAGGTATTGAACACCAGTTTCTCAGTCTGTAGAAAAAGTAGTATATACCAGAAACCTGTTAAGCCATTACAGTAAAAAATAGTGATGTGTAAAGATGATCCGAAGAATATTTTACTGTTAAACTCATCTTGTCATAAAACTGCAGTAGGCTCTAACTCATAAATTTCCCAGATTCCACATGCACTCAAGGTAATTTAAAAAGCCCTGCTACACAGGACATCCATTTCAGCACAGGAGAGCATTTTTGTTTAAAGCAGCTAAGGCAGGGAGTCAAGATGGGGCAGTGAGAACTGTGTGAAAGAATGTCAGCCCTGCAAAGAGAAGGCTCTTACTAGTCTTTCCTGCCTAGGATTGATGGTGACATAGAGTAAATAACAGCTACTGCATGTTCAAAGCTTCTGGGTCAAAATCTCAGCCAACATAAATCATCAGCGCTTTTTCACTGTCCCTCTGATTTTATGAGGGAAGCTCTTTTTATTCCATACTCTATGAACTGTGGTGATCACATCATCCCAGAGGGAGCTGGTCAGAGAACTGCGTGTTACTCAGACTATGCAACTCCAGCAAAAATGAAATACTGGAGTTTTACTTTGAAAGAAGGATGGAGAAAGATTGCAACACAGGTAAAAGAAAAGACACAATGTATCAGAAAGACACATTTAATGTTTTCATGCCATTGCATATGGAAGGATGCATTCTATATCATTATTTACACTTCAAAAATTATATATCTTTCTAAAAAGAACCTTCTTATTGTTCATACTGGGTGTTCAAGAGAACACAGCCCTCAAACTACCCTCAAGGAATCACAGGAATCACTATCCAAATACACAAGAATAAACAATTTTCACCTTCTTTCTTTTTAAAAAATAGGTTTTATAGCACCTTCCTTCCCTTCCATCCCTCCATCTATCCCACATTCTTTTTTCTCTCTACTTCAACATCTTTCTTGGCTTTTTTTTCTCTCCCCTGTTCTGCTTTGGAAACATCATAAATCACACAACCACCCCCCAGCTTTGACTTTTCCACCATATATTTGCTGACTATTCCTGCTTCTCTCCTTCCTCATAGGGTTGCTCCTCAGAGTGTAGTTTCTTACTCCAAAAGGAGATTAATGTTTTCAAAAAGCCTGTTTCAACCCCAAGAGCGAAAGGGAACTTAGTGCTGGGAGAGATATTTGTGAAGAACTGTCAGCATTTCTAAACTGAGAAACTCTAAAACTATGGAGGAAGAAAAAAACAGCTTAGAGGAGTAAAAGGGGTGACTACAATGAGATCAGAGTAAGATACAGAGGGCTGCTGTAAATCTGTTAAACCTTAATTTAGCATGAGATGGCAGAATCTGTCCCTAAAGAGAAGCTTGCATAGACTGATTAATAATGATACCTCAAAATTTGACCACGATTCCCAAGACCTCAGTGAAACTTGTCCCACCGCAGCCCTGTCCATCCAGAATACACACTGGTCCATAATTCTGGATGCCTCCAATTTGCTTTGGGTGTAGTTACAGCAGTGTGTATTCTGGATGGACAGGGATGTTGTCGCATCTTGAGGTGTCGTCATTGAAAAGCAAAGGAGCCCTTATCAGTGACAACTGTTACCTAGCCATCATGACATTTGTTATTGGCTCCAGCTCATTCCTGGACCCCTATACAATATATTTTCCACACCCACGAAGTGAGGTGGGTCCGGCTCTGAAGACATCACAGCCAGCAAATAGACAGAAGCAGAGAATAGATGTATTCTACCTGTGAGAAGTGAGGTACAAAGAGATTAAAGGTGGGATTTTCAAGAGTCCACAGGAACTCCTCCCTTCACAAACTGCCTTTGAAAATCAAAGACTATGGCTTGCTCAGAGTTACATAGGAATTACACAGCAAGGCTTGATATTAAATTCTAGTTTTTGTGAATTGTTCCTCCCCCTAGGAAGGAGTCGAGACTCCTCTGCAGCAGTCTCCTCAGAAAAACAGGCTTCCCTGTCTGTACTACTCTTACTGGACTTTTCCTTACAAAAGCCACCATGTTTGTCCTTTTCTGTCATCACAACCAACCACCCAGATCACAGTTAAGTTTCACAAGTTCTTTCCTTTACATAGTTTTTAAAGATTCCTGCAGATATCCGTCTTCCTTCTCTGTATCAGCAATAGGCATACGCGGGACAGAGAGCTTTAAAACTGCTTTACTTCCATGCATAGGTCTCAGGATAATTTTCCAAATGCTTCTGGGATGCTCCCGCCCATGCTTCCCAGCCCCAAGTCCCATAAGTTTTGCCCAGACTGTGTGGGCTCTTTTCTCCCGATATTGAAGTAACCTTGCCATCCTGCTTGCTTCACCACGTTCTTTGAAGGCCCATAACAAACATATCATAACAGCTTTATATCTTCTACTTAACCTTTGGAGCTGTTTAAGCTTCTCTGAGATGGAGACTCTGATTTATACTCTAATGCCTTCCAGTCTAAACTCACGTAATTCTTTCTAAAATGCCCAAGTTTAAATAATGGATCACAGTATCCAGAACGCTGCTGCAAAACCTCTCACTGAGCTTGGCTCAAGCTCACCGAATGCTTTTTCTCATGTTGCACTCATCAAATTGCCTTCATTTTTTGTGTCCATTTTTAAATTCTACTTGTGATATTTAAACATCTTTATTACTTCTATTTTCCTGACAAATTTGATCTGCAGGACAAGAAAGGCTCTGGGCTTGCACTGTTCTCTCAAATGTTTTGTCAAGCAAGTTTGCTTGTTCCAAGACACTATTGAAAAAAGAAAATCAAGGTAAATTACTACAGTCACACCTGACTTATTTTAAGTCAAATGCTGTGTTCATGGTAGCAACAGTCTTGACAAACAGGAAAGCTAGGACCCTGGCATAAGCACACAACTTAAAATGCCAGAAAAAGAAAATGGACGTTCCCCAGATCAAAACTTCTCCTAGGACTATTATAGTGTGAGAAGTATGGTCCTCATTAAGGCTGTGAGGGCAATGTGCAGTCCTTTGACTTCTGTACTACAGTTATCATTGCAGACGTTAGCAAAATCCATTGGCAATGGACATTTTCACGAGACTGAGACCAATAGATCAATTTAGAGAAACCACAAAAGAGTCACCAACTAGTGATAATAGCTTTTAAACTCTCCACACTGTGGATTGAAAGAGAAGGTCTAGATGTAAAAGGCTAAAAGTCTCATTACACTGCAAATCTGTCACCAGGCACTATCCAGTTCCCCATGATAGCTTGCACTCAAGCCTCCATTTCATTGCCATTTTAAAACATCTTGTAATCCACTGCAAAAAGTCTGTGAAGTACCTGTCAAAGGAGTTGCGTCATACAACATCATGCAGAGGCCTGAGATTTGAGATTAGATAATTTCAGATTAAGTTAGTCAGAAAAGCCTCTGGAACTTTTCACATTTAAAGAAAGCCCTATTGAAAGGTTCAGCTGCGTTACATACTTAAAATTATTGAAAGTGTCCAATTCTATGTCAAATTGAATGAAACACAGGCATATAATACTGCAGAGGAGGCTGTAAAAAAAGAATCTTGCTCCAGCTATAAACTGATGAGTTAATATCCATGGCCCATTTCTGCAGTGTGCTCCAGGTAAGTAGCCAACCTCTCTGACCTCAATAGGCACAGCAGGCTGCACACACAGAGTTGATTGCAGACCAGGGCCCACTGTATGACACCATATCAGAAAAAAAGAACCATCCTGTCAAGCAGAAAGCAGATAAAAAAAAAAACCACAAAAAAACCCCACACTATCAAAAGAGAAGGATATGAAAATGTACTAGCCAAAATGATCATGCATTTTGTCCCCACAGATTTTGTGGGTTTAGCACAAACTTTACTTAGCAAAATTTGATGGAGGAAGGAAAAAGAAAAGAGAAGAGTTAGACCCATCCCTGTAGAATTCACTAGCTGTTGAAAGTTTTCCCCCTTTAAAAAATTCAAATAAATTGGTTCTGTTAGCCCGTATACAGACCCCGGATGTAATTAGTGTGATAATCAATATATCAGTAGGAAACAGCTACTTAAGTGCACCCAGTGCAGTTGTAGATTTAGGACAAGTGAAAGGGGCGTACTCAACAACAGCAGGGAAGAGTATAAATGCAAATGAAGCTCATAAAAAAGAATGAGTGGTTCTGGCTGTGCAAGCTGCTCAAAATTCATCTAGGTTTTTTTTTGAAACAGGGAAAAGAATAGGCTGCTGTGAGCTACGCATACTTGGCTAACAAACGTCAGTATGTACCATAGACCTTCATTTGTTTTCCTGCTTACTTGAAGGCTTGTTAAAAAGTGCCGATAGCTCTCTTCTCTCCACTAATGCACAATAAAAAAAAAAGTTCTAATAAAATGTGCACCTGTCACACTCACATTTTTAGTGTTAAAAATACTCCCTGTTGTGTACAGAGTACCAGCTGTGCCAGCAGCTTCAGTGCATGACTGACATGCTCAGAGGCATCAATGGCTGAAGGTAGTTTGCCTTAGACTTGGCTCTGATTTTCTCTCCTTACAATAGGACTTCAGAAAATGCAAGCTAAATGCTGACATTGTGGAAGATCTCTGAAGGAATGACATCTCAGAGCCCCATTTCCTTTTTCTTCTCCTTTGAATATTGAAATAAATATTTCAATACAAAGGGCAGTTGGGATTTCCTCTAGAAAACTAGAAACAGGTTTCCAGAATAACCTTAAATAACAGCTGGTTTACTGCTTTCCCTCAAGGGAAAGAAAGAAATCAGGAACACCTAATGAATAAAATGGAGATGCAGGTTTTGTAGAGTTTGGGTCTGGCTGGTTTTCTTCAGCGAGTGAATTGTGGGACACCATTTGACAATGTATTTGTGACGTCAGAGCAAACTTCACCACACCATCCTCTAAATACAGGAACAGTATGAATATAATGAACCGAAAACAGCATTATGTGTTGTATATTATTCTTTAGGCCATGATACTCCTTAAAGGACAGAGGCATCTGACTTCTGAGACTTTCCCCACCACCAAAAGCAAGGGGAAGATGGACTTTGGGCATGAGGATGAGATGGTAGAAATAAATATGTCTGTGGTTGAGATTCATCTTCATTGTCCCACTTGTAACTCATGATTCTCTGAGCTATGTACAAAAAAAATCGGGGGGGGGGGGGAGATATGAATGAGACAGGGAAAAACTGATTGGGATCAGATTATCCATTTCTCTGCAGGGAAGCACGAAGGGCCATATTTTACTTAACTCACTGGCATTAAATAGTTTCTCCAGACTTGGTTCTTAGTCACATGTAGAGGAATCTTACACAAAATACCTATCTCGGTGCTATTATCAACCACACTCATCAGACCTTGAGACAGTGATGTGCTTCACACAAACCTGCAGATGGCAATAAAAGCAGGAAAAGACCTTAATTGTTTGATCTCATCCTCTAAAAGTCCAGTAGCTTCTTGGCTTTGAATATCCCATAATTCTTCATCTAAAAATGAAGTTCTGCATTTCCTCTATGCAGAATTTTCAACTCTGCATTTCTCTTGGATGATGGATTTAATATCACTTTGGTTTCAATCCCAACTCGGTAGGCATTTCAACATTCATCTTTCACAGCAGTCACTATCACTAAAACATGGTTTGAAGTGAACAATTTTGTGTGAAGAACCCCCAGTGAGATTTACAGGAACACCTCCACAGCTTCACAAGTCAGGGTCTGCCTTAACAAAACCTTTAAGCACGCGCTTAATTTTTGGTCTGTGGGCAAACTCTACAAATAAAATTAAATTAATGCAACTAAGCTACCAGATTCATCCATACATTCTGGGATAATGAAATGAGGACCAAAGGCTGGCTCAAGCAATCTGCAACCAATGAGCTGGTACCAGGCTGCAAAATCCACAAGGCACTTATCACCACCAAAGTGCCTCAGACACCCTCTCTTCTATGAGTGGGTGTTATTCATGGCAACACAGAAGGGAAGGTCAGAGATGCAAAGCAGAGCGGCTGTTGTTTTGGCCATTCTACCTATGAATTTCTATATTTTCTAAAGTTTAAGAAAGGTCTTCCCTAAGAATCCAGGATTTTTCATATACAGCTTTTTTGAAGAGAATGCATGCATTCTTTTAAATATTCTTTACCCCACAGATACTGATAAGGTTTTATCAACTCATGCAAAGCTGAATTATGTTTTTGCCTGGAAACATATACATCCACTAGAGAGAAACAGACGGTGTGTATTCATATATTTCAAAACAGAGGATTTAACCTCTGAAAAGAGATATCAAAGTGGCACCAAAGCATGGACCTGCATTCAACACTTTCACATTTGGTTCACAAATACCCAATTAGGTTTCTGTCTGAACCACAGTACCTCAAATTTATAATTAATCATCTGTCAAAGTTACAAGGGCAGCAGAGCACCATATTATTTTGAACAGTGATAAAAAAAAGATGTTGAGGTCTTATGAGAGAATTTCTTAGCTCTGAGCAGCAATAACAGGCTCTTCTTCAGTGAAGAGTTAAAAAAGACCAATACAATATCTCCATAGCTCTCAACAGTGTGTTTTAGCTCAAAATAAAGACAGAAGGGGGACACAATATTTAATGTAAACTCAAAATGGATTTCTGTAAATGATAACTAATTTTGTAAAAAGTAAATGGTTAGGAAAAACATTTCTTATCCAAATCCAATATTAAGATTGATTCTTTAAAAGCTCAAATAAGTTTTGAAACATACTTTTTTCCCTTTGTTAATTGCAAATGGCTAATGACCACTCTTTATTTGTCTGGGAATGTAAGAGCCTGTAGTAAATTTTAACAATGTTAATTAACACCACCATATAAAGGAACAAATGTTTCTAACAGCTAAGGATGCAGAAACCCTACCAAACTAAACTAAAACTCTTTTGTCCTAATTGGGGATATAATTGGAATGAATCCCCTAGGAATTTTGCTATTCCTTCTACATAAAACCCTATTACTGGTTGATCCCAGAACAAAGATATGTTCCTAGAGATTCCCATAACCCTAATCCATACAGTTCTGTCTCCAGCGGGTACACAGGTGCTCATAAAAAGTGAAGGTTCCCATCTTTTTAAAGAAGCTTTAATTGATAATACCCAGACAGACTGCCGACAAACACAGCAGCATAGTAGGAAAATGACCTCTTTCCCAGTTTTCCAGTGGGAAAAGATAGAGGTTACTTGGCTCAAAGTGTAGCTGTAAGGTTAATTTCAGAAAATGGGATTTGTCTGAAGGCTGAAATGATAGTCTCTCGGTATCAGCAGCCACATACTGCTATAATTTGGGACCATATTCTACTTGCTGTGTATTCTTTTAAACATATCCACTGTACTCGAGGATGGTTGCCAGGATTTATTCCCTGATGTTATCTGCCTGTGCTATTTCCAGTAATTCTAGAAACGCAGCCGCCTTCTTCCTCGCAGTGTTGGGCAAGTCTAACACAGAGCTCAGTTTTACACTGCACTTACATGCGAGCAATCCCACTGAAAGAAGTGGATCCATGACTAGGAGAGGGAAAAATCTGCAGTGGGAAAGAGAAAAGAATCCAGGCCTTGGAACCAAAACCTTATTTTGCATAAAAGTTCAGAGAACCACCAAAATCAAATTCACTTTTTAGCAAAGCAAAACATCTCAGAACTAGTCCAAAAGCCTCCCTATAAAGAGGCACAGACTTTTATGCTTCTTGTGGACAATGTAATCACCTCTTTGCCCAGTCTAATATTTTATACTGTAGCCATATTTAGTAGGCAACTGGAAGAGACAATCATCAAACTAGTTACCACCCACAGTTCTCACTTTCAACTGCTTTCTATGCACAGAGACAAAACACATCCAAACTTTGGGCCAGCTTACACTGGCTGGGAGTCTCCCTCACCAGAAGTCTCAAATCCAGCTGCAGCCCAGTTTAAGATGGTGTTGCAGCCTCATTTTTGAGATAGAAAAACAAGTCTGAAGGGATGAGGTCTACTAAGCTATTGAAGCAGCAGCACAACTAACTACACTGTGGTTCAGAATGTTTTTTTTAATTATTATTATTTTAAATTAGATTAGCAATATTCAGTCTTTAAAACACACTGGCAGTGGCAACAATCACTAAAAATAGGATGTAAGCGTACCCTGTTAATACTCACAAAACTCCCCTGACCACACACAGAGGCAGACAGGAGCAGACAGACAAAAGGTGTCTTAATTAGTTTATTGTTTTACGACTCTCTCAAGCTATGAAACACAATTTGTTTTACAATGCATCATTAAAAATGCACCCTCCAAGGATTTCAAATTGTTTGAATAATATAATTATCAGTGTTAACACTTCCTTTTATTGTTTTGACAGTCTCAATTCTGCTATCATCTCATTTGAGCATCTTCCAGCCAATAAAGGAATGAACATTTTTGACCTGCTCTCCTTCTCCAAATTAGGTGCATAATTTATAGAGACATGACTTAAAGTTTCACACACTTTTAAAACACTGGAATTACACTAAAAGATTTTAAAAAAATCTTAAACCATAAGGACAAAAAAGGAAAAACAGCAAAATGAATGGTTTGGGGCAAGGCTGTTTCCATTCAGGCCTCTTACATAGCTTGAATATATACAGGTGCATATTACAACCCTGTTTTTGACACAGAGCATTTTCTAGGGAAATAAGGCAAAGCAGGATAATCTAAAATTTCTCAGGCAGTTTGCTATCAACTGCTAGATCTGTTGTACGAATGAGTGCCCCTGTAAATGAGTTTGCTAGGATACTTTGTGCCAAATCCTCGCCTGGTATAGCACAGCTGCTTCGTTAGCACCTTTCTGCTGACATCAGTGAAATCACACCAGCAAACACCAACAAAGCAGTAACATTTTCTCATCAGTTTCAACTCTCCCCTCCCTGGGCCACTCTTTACCTGCTCTTAGGTTAAGTCACATGAGGAGTAACTTTGAAACAGATACTGGCATTTGCAAATCCAATAATCCCCTCTATTTCCCTACTGTGTATTTGGTTATTACATACTAAGCGTCAACAACAGGCGCACCAGTGAGTGAGAGATGGGACTCTTGTTTGTTCAGCATCACAGGCCTCTCTCCTAACTGCACAGCCATCCTTCTCCCTTGGTCAGTCATGTCAGGGCCATACATGTTTCCCTTAGTCACAAGGCTATGCCTGAGATCATTCATATCAAGCGCTTCAGAGCTTTGCTTTTTTTTTTTTTTTCCTATCTCTATACAGCTTTGCTGTACAAGTCCAATCTAGGATGGGCTTCTGAGACCAATGAACCTTCAAAGCAGTGGGAAAGAGCAACTTGCACAGTATACAAGAGAAATGGGAGGTTCAGACAAATATTCCACAGTTATACACAAAGAGTTTAAGCTGCCTTTCAGCTCATCATTTTTCAGACTCAGATAATGGCACAAATCCATGCAGTATCCCTGGGGCAGGACGGGATGTGAGGTTTCTTAGCTAACCAGCCACATAAAAAATACAAAGAATCAGCCGGGAAATGAGAACTAGTGGATTTACACTCAAATGAAAGGAGTTTGGGAAGAGTTAGGCCCAAAGTCTTCAGCAGCACTACATACAGACCCAGCCTCCTAACTCCCAGCCTTGTGCCTGATCCATGAGCATGGTCTGCCTCCCCATTGCGCTCTGCTGCCAGCTCTTCACACAGTGGGCTCTGAAACAGTTAAATGAAAGGGAGATTAGTAACCTGGCGCTAAATTATACTTGGAGGACTTATTGAATGGAGGATATTATCAATATCACATCTGTCACAGATGAAAAACTACATATATGGATGAGTACTGTATAATCCATTCATTGTTTTATAGATCTAGAATTCCCCAGAGAAGAGCATGAAATCCGTGTGACGTCCCCAAGTGTAGAATTTTACATTCAGATGTCCGAGCTGGCTGGATGTGTAAAATCACAGCTAGGCAGCCAGCTCCCAAGGGACCACACCTCTGAGGAGGCTCCTCTGCCTTATTTATTCCAACAAGGATGTGAAGCATCTTGCACTCATAAAATGGGTCACTTGTCTGCAGTGGCACTTCTACGCACTAGAGACACACAGGACAGAAAGCTTCCAACTTGAGGGAAATCAAGTCTTTTCAGGATATCTGAACAACACACATTAGATCCTTGGATCCAGCCATGGCTTTCAGAACTGATGAAACTATGCACAAGCTGCTCCCCTTTTCAAGGATAAACGCATGCAGAACTGAGCCATGAAGTATTTACATACATGGGGGCTCTTGGCACATTAGGTGGTCAGCATCTCCCCTGGGAGCACACTCTACTGAAAGGCTCCAGCTGGCAAATTGCTAACAGTGGTGCTATAATTTGCTGGGTTTGGGGTTTGCTTCCTTGCTTTGAGCCATGCAAAACTGCTTCTGCCTCCTCTCTGCATTTCTTCAAAGAAAATCAAAGTAAATAAATAAATGGAGATTTGGCTCTAGGCAGTGTCTTACACTTTGGGGCAAGAAAGAAATACAAGAGCTAGGTTATATCTTCTACTACTTTGGGTGGTATGCTGTTTGGCCCTGTGTAAATAAGGTTCTCTTTCACATGCAGAAAGCTAAATAATAAAGGTTATGCTATCCAAAGTCCTGTCTTAACTACCACAGAGATACACCATGCAAACAAGGAGCAAGGACTTATCAGAGTGCTGGAAAATGAAAAATGTTTCCTAATACATACCAAAGTAACATGTCAGAGCTGTGTGTTTCTTGATCCTTTCTAAAAAATTCAGTCAGTTTGGGTCCCCCACTGCTTTGCTATACCACAAGTACCAGTCCATGCCCAACCAAGAGCTAAGCAGGCTCTGATAAGGACTCCTCAGATCCTGAAATGACCTGGCCAAGCAACTGCCTCCTCAGCTCCCAAAAGCCACTCAGATGCAGTCCATAAACACCAGCAATTGACAAAAGTACAAGGAACTGAAAGCTATAGCCACCACAAAACAGCTTTTCTGAAGACAGATATTCTGTTTTAGCTGAAATATTTCAGCTTCATAAAAGTTATTCAGAGGTTTGAGGGTTGTTGTTCTTGGGTTTAGGTATTTTTTTGTTTGGGTGGTTGTTGTTTAAACTTTCTGTCAGCAAATTGAAATTCTCCATAGAAAGAGTTGAAGTTATATTTTATTATCCTTGATACTTTTGATGGAAAAATACATCTACTTTCTCCAACGGGCTCTTCAGGCCAGTTTCTACAGGATGCACACTGCTTTTAGGCTTCCCCTTATTAAATTTATATGGCTCAAAACTACCTTGGTGTGAAGCACAGACCACTCTCAAAATAAGCAGAACCACTCAGAAATACTAGCCCAGTATTGTGTTTGCCACCATCTAACTTAGTCCTCCTGGATGCTGCCAGCTAGCTTAGTTTTCACAAAGGGCATGGACTCACTCCAATTCATGTTACTACTACTGTGGTCATTTTTATTATTCAACTTATAATTTCAATCTCTTTCCTGCTGACTACAGACTTGATTCCTGGTGACATTTAGGACTGCAGAAAAAGGAAGGAAATTTATCTTTAAAAAGACCTTCAGTCCTACCCTTTTTAACCTTCTTGTATTTCAGATGTGTGTGTTCTGTTCACACACACAAACAAAATTCCTAAATGCAAATATATTGATAATGCAATACAGTCTGGCATTTTTTTTAATGCCATAAAAAAAGGACACTTCTTTGAGAAATAACTTGCAGCACATAACAGATGGGGGGGTCCATAATTTTTTAGGAAAAAAGACCCCTGAAAACCACTTCAGCCCTTAAATGCGCACATTGCTAAATCTAGTTAATCTACTGTAAAATGCAAGTGTGAAATAACTGATGTATGAAGGTCTGTTTTGTTCTAACAGTTTATCATCTCTTAATATTTATAACAGCCTAACAAATGAATTTTCTTTTAAATTAATTTGTTTAATTATCAGAAGGAAAAGCTTCCTATGTAACTGTAATAATTGCAGCCTAAGTGCAAATTCTGAAGCACTGCCAAGGATAATGTCAAGGGGCTTACTATTATTTTTTTTAAAGCAGCAATAGTTAGACACCATTCAATTCAAAGGTAAGTTTTACATATTTATCTTTAGCTTACAGGCATGTCTCAGACAGGATTAGCAAGCCATTCTATGAAATATAAGTGGAGGAATTTTAACAGAATACAAAAATATGAGTTGGAGATAAAATTTTAGTTAATGAGTTCTGGATGGGTTCTTTTTTGCATCTATTGCAAAGGCAAGAAAGAAAGATTTCACAGTACAAAAGTTAATGTGCTCAAAGATTTCTCAATATGCTTTTACAATTCTCTCATCAGAAAAACTTGTGGCTATTCAAAAAAAAACTGGGATAAAAGGTTAGGGGGAATGGATTAACAGAGAAAAGACAACCAAAGCTGGTTAACTCAGTCCCAGTTATATTACCACACAATTATTACTTTATTGATTCCCCAGTAAAATTCACTTACCTAGTTTTCTTGCTTTTATAGCTAAATAAATTGCTTAATCCATTTCAGAAGAAAAACCTTATGCTGATGAGTTTATGTTAAAGATGTCATAACCCCTTGGGTGTCGCTCACTAACCGTTCATTCACGACTTCTCTCCCTTGAGACCGCAGTACAGACATCAAAGGCACAGCTGGATAAATTGTATAGATTGGATCCTGAGCAAGAATTATCATAAACACTATGAAGCCACAAAGAATGTGGAAGGAATGATCATTTAGATCCAGAGAGTTATTAAAATTCTTTCAGTCCATCTGCTTATGAAGGTATGCGACATTAACCATCAACCACATTATCACTTGAAGTTCAAAAACTGCTTGGGAGAAGGCGATTTCGCAAGAGCCATTCCACAAGAAGAAGAGGCCATACTCAGTGCTGGCTTAGTTCTCATGAAATTTTGCAGGCCTGAGTGGGATTTCATGACATGTACAATCACAACATAATCATAGTGACTGAATATATCTGGTCTTTCAAAGATCTGGCAGATGATGGAAAACTGACCGTTTATTATTCACACCACCACATTTACCACTGATGGACTACTTATTACTCACAGATTTCATTAGAGTCCCTAGGGAATTTCCCAAACCTAGGCCAAAAATGAAAAACATTTTTTGTGAATATTCGTGCAATATAAAAGAGATCTGCTTTTCCTGGTCTCCAGTCAGCTCTAACAGCAGCTCTCTTGAAGCAAAAACAGAGCAAGCTGCATTAATGAGAATGTTCTTAATGACTCTTATAAGAGCTAATAGCATGTATAATAAAACAACTTTTCAGAGAGTATCTCTGTTTATCAGGACTGACACTAAGTTTTTAGGAAAATTACTTGTTTCTAGCACATAATTTTCTTCTTCTATAGAAAAATGCTAATGGAAAGGTTAAAAATCTGCTATTTTCTATCACTACTAATCTTACCTCCTTGCAGCTTGCAACATGTTAAACGCTAATTTTTCAAAGCTGTTTAATAAAAGAGTAAAAATCCTTTAAGTTCTATACATGAAGTACACTGATTAACCTTGACTTGACTAAAACCAGCTTTTCTTATTCCTGAGTGGTCCATCTATTTTATTCATTCTAATTATTAAGCAATACAAGCTGAATTAAGTCTTTTCCAGTGTACAGAAACTATAAAATACTAGTTTTCTTGGATACTAATGTATATGAATGACCAGCCCGTTCTCTCTGCACTCACATTGTGTTCCACACAAAATGAGGTACTGTTAACAAAGTGATTTTCAACCTGTCTATGGGCCTTTGGGAACTAGCCTGTGGGCTATTTCTAAGTCTTGTGAAAGGTGCCCAGAGAAAGCAAGTTCAAGCTTGTGCTAGAGTAATCCATGTACAGGAAAATACTAAACCTACCCTGGAAGAAAGTTAGGTACCCACAAATCAAAGCTAGTTGGAAAAAATATTTCCTTAAAAGTATTACTTAACAAAAGGCAGCATAGCAAAATCTAGCACTACATGGAGATTTTCAGATTATCCGCTAAATCATACATTCTTCCATGTAGAAGAGAATAATGACAAAGACCCAATTACATCAACTCAGCAATGAATGCGTAGTAATAGATTATTAGGGGAAAAGGGCACTTTTACCTTCTGTAGTATAAAGATGCACAGTCAGGCTGAAATAGCTCCCCTATCACCTCACACATAACCATCAAAGTGAAAAGGAAACAGAAATACTGTGATATCATCAACAGCAAGAATATTGATCTTTGCATGTATTAAACAATAGGTACCAAACACCGTAACTGTGTTTAAAGTCTATGCAAATGAAACCTCTACTGTCAAAAGAGAAAAGCTACTATACCACATAGAAAACAAAGACTTACACAGCTGTATGTTAATGTTTAGGAAGGCACTTTGAAAAAACATCTCCAGTTCTCTGCTCACAAGAAAAAGACCCATGGGAATGCCACGAGTGCCTGTCTGTCTGCTCCTCTCTGAGTAAGGAGGCTAATACATGCTGCCCACTGACTGGCTATGGAAATGACTTTGTTTCTAAGCTCCAAATGGTCCAAGAATACGCTTGGGAACATGCTGAGACAAAATATACAAATGTTCCAAACAGATTAAACATTAATAAATCTCACGATGGGGACACCCACCTTTCTTAGATAAAGACACCACCCTATTTTGTTGGTCTTAGCCACTAACTTCCAATGTTACTTATCTCACCCAAGTAGGAAGGAACTGCAAGGAAAGGGTGTATCGCTGGATTGCTCAACAGGATTACCACCTCTCCCATTTCCCCTTCAGTCAATGCCTGTTCTTTTCCCTTCAAATACTTGGAAAGAGGAATTACTTGTTTTCAGACCATTGCAGCTTCCAAAGATCACTCCTGGAACCTGAAGAATTGTGGTCTCATGATCCTTGAGAGACCTCATAAGGCAACTCAGTTCCTCATTACTCTCTTTCTCTTGACGAGAGGGTAAAACAGAGATCTGTGTATTTTATTTATTTACGGTTCTTGGAGAAAAAAAAAAAAGACTTTTCTAGAAAAACAAGGATCTTTTCTAACAGCTAAAAGGAATTGTGAATTTGAGCCAAATCTAGATCATGGTTTGGGACTCTCTCAGACAACATTTTCAGGTGACTCTACTACTTGCCAGAAGAAATTCTCCATGATTTGGCTCCTGTTTTCCGAGTTAGAGCTGGTAGCCATCAGTCAAATACATCTGTAGTTTAGCAAATTATTTGTTGAAGGAGCTTGACAAGCATTTTAACATTCTTCTTGGCATACAGGCATGAAAAAGTGGTAAGAATTTTTACCAACACAGACATTACTGGGTAACATTTTCAAAAGAGCCTGATCTGTATGAGTTTCCTATTTGAATTAGGCACTAAAATTCCAGTCTCATTTTTTACTAAGGCTTCTACATAGCTTAGGGCTTTTAAAGTCCCTTTCCGCTACTGATGCTATAATTGACTATTTTTCCTCAGTGCTGTTAGTATGGCTGTACACTGTCATACTTGTATTGGTTTGGGGAATTTGGGCCAACCATTTCAGAAACTGGAGCCAAGAGTTACACTTCCTAAATCCATATGTGACTACCTGAATAAGGGCTTTGCTTTCCAAAAGCCGGAAGCACCAGAACAGCTACCATTCATTTCCAAGGCAGCTCCTAGATGCCCAGTGCTTTGGCATATCACTCCAACTACTCCAAAGCTGTAAACAAAAATCTGCAAAAACTTGACCTTTAAGTGGTTATCTATAGCACCAAGCTTAACTGGTAAGTCCATTAAATCCATTCTCTCCCTTCCTCTGAGACTGAGTTGAAAGGGGAAGGGGGGAAGAGAGTTTGAGATAATTGAAATACATAAATGATAAAAAAAAAGCCATTTGTGACAAAGAACGCTGTGTGTAAAAGATGTTGATGCTGTAGGGAGCAGTGGTGGGCTGGGTCTGCCTGGGGACATCTGTTTGTATTTGTGAGGGTCAGGATGCCAGAGGCTTCCACGCTGTAGCGAGAAGGAAGTTAATATCACACAAGCATGCAAGCTGCCTGCCACGTGCCAATACCAGCAGAAATCCTCCTTTTCTTCTATCTCCCTTCCCCACTCCCAATGTTTGTTTCCCATCTGACATCCTCTTTTCCCCAGCCCGCAGCCATGGCAGTTTTGTTTTCGACAGTGATAGTCTCCATTCATCTCAAGCCCTCTTTGCTGAACAATAGATCCCAAGCTACCGGAGGCAGAGCAAAAAGGCTGGAGTAG
Organism: Elanus axillaris; assembly: GCA_026212715.1. Lineage (NCBI taxonomy): Eukaryota > Metazoa > Chordata > Aves > Accipitriformes > Accipitridae > Elanus > Elanus axillaris. The sequence goes on along the minus strand of JANZLQ010000041.1, from coordinate 11,960,611 downwards.
CCAGGAAAGTAGGTCCTGAAAATGGGGGCAGATGAGGCACACAATTTGCTGCAATGCTAATAGAGAAGAGAAAACATTTATACACTGACACATTTCTACCATGTTGCCTGGGGGGTATTGCTGAAAACAGCTAGGTAGCACAATGGTGGAAACTGCAGTTAACCAAGTGTCTTTTGTTGCTTATTTATTCTCTGTAATTTTTTTTAAAGATCAAATCCATCAACTTAAAACTATCTAGGCACTCTACACGATGATGTATTTGTTAGACCTCCCTCCTTCCACTACACAGTTTCATGTCACCTTTAAAGTGGCTGGCGATCCCACAGAAAAAAACAGCCAAGACAGCAGCAAAACCACCTTGATTTCAGCAGGGCTCCCAAAGAGGCATGGACTCAGTCAAAAACCTCTCAGAAGCAAGACTGAAGGGAGCTAAGTTTTTTGCAGTATGTTGTTTTTCTTGCTGTCTGTAGCATTTGTCTGACAGGAAGACCAGGAGCCCACCTGTGCTCTGAAGCCAGGTCATTTACACATCCAGCTCCAGGACAAAGCAGATACACCTGAACCCAAGGCCAGCAGCCTTCTAGCCAGAGCTCAGGGACGTCTCTCAAACTCAGCTCCACTAACATGTTGGAAGCTCCATGCCACTGCAGCTGGACTGCAGTGAGGATCTCAGCTAGCCTATCTAAAGCTCATGTGATATAGAAACAGAAATTAGCCATATATACTTATATCAAGCCTGGCACCATGGGCTTCTTCTCAAAAACCAACCTTTTGCACCCTGATGTAACAATAGAACCATATTTGCACCATTCCCTCTGTAAGGGAGATTCCTATTTTACTACGAGATGCTGTTTTGACCACCGCACATTATGTTGGACTGTCAGATGGTGTCTCAGATTTCCCTTGGTAACCAAATGGCTTTGCGTCAAACCTGCTATGCACTAGGTCCCTGATCCAGCATGAACAGCCCCATTACTTCCAGTGGGAATATCTATAAGCCTTAAATGAAAGAGGCATTTTTCTGAGTTGGAGCTTAAACCACCAGCCTACAAAGCTGCTTAACACATACTACTTCTAGCTATCAACAGCATCATTAACTTCTCTCTCAAAGCAGCTTTCTGACAGTGGAGATACTTCTGTTCTTTTAAAGACCTCGATTTCCACTTTTACCAAAAGTAATTGGAAAGAAATTGTTACACTGTATATGATGTTTCCAGTTTACAGCTTATGTGGTACATTTCAATCAAGCTTTGCATTAGGTTTTGGCATTCAGATGCTGTATATATATCCCTGCAGGTGTATGTCAACCCACTTCCCTTTACTCAGTACCATGCGTTCAAATGATCTTTATATTATTGATGATGCTTCTTTAGATCAATGGGGTACTCAAAATAATCCATCTTCTTATTTTTCTGGCAAGCCAGGTGTTATTCTGGATCTCCATACTTTTAGTGTTTGCCTCCAGGTGTTGCATCTATCAGGTTTTTTTATAACTCAAATCTAGCTTTTTTTTTTAAGGGGAAACATAATAACTAAACCTAGTAACTGTCGCCTGAAGAACATCAATAACAATGTTTAGTCTACAAGACTGTTTCTGTGCCAGACAAATTTTGGAGGCCCTGGCTCTTTCTAAATTGAAAAGGCTAAATGATGTTGATTTAGTCTTTTTCTGCATGAGTTACAGTTTCCCACATGTACTTATTTTGGGCTTTTTGGTAATAACATTTATCTCTCTCCCAAAGTAATAATTTTGTATAATATAATTTTGAAGATCTCTCTGACTGAGGTTTCTGTCTGTAATACATTTTTATCAAGCTCAGTGTTTGTTATCAGCTCTAGAATCTATTGAGGTTGTGACCCGTTATATTCTTTCCATGATTCTTATGCATATTTTTATGATGACCTCATGGGATTACAACAATTTATTATTTATGAAACTCCCAGCCATTTCCCTCTAGCAACTGCAGATTCTGCAATCTCAAGCATTAGAAAACTTACTGCAGGTAGACGGTTGACTCTCCGAGCTCTTGTGCTTAAAACCCAGGTTTTTTTAGCTCATAGTGAAGAAAATTGACTTATCCTTAAGGCTTTGTGTAGGCTTGCTACTTCACACCAAAGAGGGCTCCTTAATTTATACCTCCTGAGGTGATCTACAATCATTCAAAAGCTAAGGACTGTTGACCGCCTCTCTAACACCAGCTGTGTAATTTTGTTTTAGAATTAGAATTCCTTCTTTTTTCATGTTATTTACCTCTGCGGAAGGGCAGACAGCCTGTCACCTATGCTCAAACTAGGAACTATACTGGCTTCAATTGATGATGCAAATCCAGTACACAGGCATCAAACTTTGCTCCCTTCCCCAAATCTCGTCTTCTTGGTGAGGAAACCAGTTTTCCACATGTAGGCGATGGCCAAGCAACAATCACATGGAAACCTTCTGAGGCTTATATTTTAAAATCCAGCTTCTAAACTCTGGAAATTAATCATACATATTAATCAAAGTCTCTATCAGAAATAACATTTTTCTTAATTATAAAATCCTATTAAAATATCAGTGCTTCAAAATCAACCACCAAGTGCCTTTACATTTCAAGCACAAGCAATAAAATGCCCTGCATCACTAGCACCTTTACATGAACTCTTATTTTTTGTTGTGTTTCAATGCCACCTAGAACACAAGGTGCGGGACAGTTCCTACTGTCATGGTCACTATGCACACATAACTCCCTATCAGTCAAGCAGGACATAGGTATGAACTTACTGGGCATCATCAAGAGCCATTTGGCTATGGTGGTGGCTTGATAGCCAGATGTGAAGCTAGATGACTCCACAAGCATAAAGACTGTAAAGAACCATCACATTACTCTGGGACCAGACACAAATGTTCTCTGGCTGGATCCAGCCCCTGGAGCACCAGCTAGACCTCCCTGACCTGAGTAAGGTTGGCCGTTTGTAATCAGAATGAACACTCTCTATGCCTACCAAAAAATGTCTCCTACTGAGTTTCCATACCTTTACCAAGTTGAGCCCATTGCCTAAAAAGCACAACGAAGCCAGCCCATGGCATTTTTGTAATTCACAGCTCCTCAGTATCCTACAGATATGGCTGGAACTAGAAAGTTTTCAGGGTTCAGACCATCTTTGGAGGGCAATCCCTCCTTTGCCTTGCATTTACACACATGGTAAAATGGAGCTCCATTCCAAAGTGTGAAGTTACATGCTGCACCATTATAAATTACAGTAAACAAGAACGTCCCAGGGCTACCAAAACCAGCTACACCGAGCTGTGGGGCTATCACCCCCAGCACTCATCTCTTTCTGTGAGATGCTTCATTTCCAAGCCGCCTGCCCCTCATGCCAGCTCAAGCAAGAGATACCATCTCCGTGCAGGTGGATTTGCAGCCCTCGGTATGCTTGAGCGACGCTTTGAGCGCTGCAGAGCCCTCAGTGGCTTGCAAAATCGCAGGCAGGTGACGGGCAAACGCCACCCTGGAGCTGACACCTGTGCAGTGGAGGCTTGTGAAATGTCTGACACCTTGGGGGGCTGTGACTTGTTTTCCTTTCAACTCCTCAATCAACCTGACAGGAGCTCGCTTTGAGTTTTCAGTTTTGGCAGTGCCAATAAATTCCCCTCGCACTGTTTGATTCCAGGCTCTGTCCCTGCTCGTTCTTGACTGCTGCCTTTGTGGCACTGCTCCGCACCAGGGCAATTACTGAGACTGTGTGGGATGCGTTAAATTCCTCGTCAAGGAGAGTGCAGTAATATTGCCACTGCCGCCACCTCTGCATCTTCTCTGTAACAGAAGATGCTCTGGGGCCTAGAGCTCATTTCATTCCTACCCTTTAATTAGTTCAGACATTTTCCAGGGGTGATTTTCATGTTGTTTTAGGGACATCTTTCTAGCCAGTTCATCTTGCCTTCTGTTACAGAAAGAGCAAAGCCGAGAAAAGTGTCAGAAATGTGACAGTATTTCTAGACCTCTCTTTACCAGCCCTTCTCCCTCTCCTCCCAGTCTTTTCACTGGATATTAATGAGCCAGAGTATGAATTCACCTGAGTGAATGGTATTATACAGCAGACATGCAATATATGTTTTTAACCTGCAATGAAACCTCTTTTGTCACTTGAGGCCAATAAGACTTGAATTCTAGGGTGTCAGGGAAATACAGTTTCCCCTGAATTAGAGGGATTGATCCACCCTCTTCCAAGCAGGGAAGGGGAGAAAAGCTGCCTTTGCTAACTAATGAAATCTGAGTTTTCTGAAGCTTGTATTTACTGTTGCAGCTAGTCTCGGTTACCTCTACCTTGAGTCTCAGTCATGATTATTTTGCATTAATACTGGTCAGCAGTGGCATGCTTCATGCTGTGGCCACAGGGTATTTGTTTTAAATAGTAATAGTCTGCTTCCTTTTTTTTCACTTCCTTAATTTCTTCTCTTTTCTTCCCTTAGAATAACCAGATTCAGCTGTCACTGCCTGTTCCTACCAGCAACTCAGGTGCTCTCATCAGCTCTGCCTGTCTGCCCAGAAACCCACAAATTGCCATGGGCAGCCTCCAACAGCTACCTCAGACCATACTTTTCTCTACAGCCAATGTGCACTGCCCTCAGGATTTGTTTTCATCTAAATTCACTTCAGCAAAGAGAAATACCTTTTGCTGTCATAACAAGACATGCTGGTGCATCAGCATTTCTGGGTTAATATGGGAGAAAAAAAAGAATAAAGAACAGTGACATTTAAAACATTGGTAGGAAAAGCAAATACCAGTCTCATTGTTTGCTTAACTGTTATTTGCTTGATGGGATAGATCTATTGCTTTCCATAAGAAGGAAAGTGTAATTTGATCATTTCTTCTTTCTTCTTTTTTTTTTGACCCTTCATTGAGCTTTTCCTCACAATCATTTCCTAATGCTCCTAATTTAAAGTCATTGTCTCATAGAAGGCTGTCTGCCTACCTATTAATAAAAAAAAACAACCCTTCACCTTCTAAAAATACAGCAGGCAGTAAGTGAGAAAAGGTTTCAGCGTTTCAGCATTTCAGCTCAGAGTGAGGAAGCAGTTACACACTCAAAAAAAAACCCAAACAAAAAGCAACAGCAAGAAACTTAAAGCTTAGCAGAGTCATAGCTCTTCTTCCTATTAATCGTTCATAACATATGTATGTACAGAAAATAAGTGCAGGGCCTCATCCCTACCTGTTAAAACTGACCTTAACTCCATACAGATCTTAAAAGCCATGCTCTCCCTACAGCAGACAACGATCTGTCCCAAACATGATACTTACATTGAGTCTCTTGTGAGACAATAGTGTGCAATGATCATTCAGAAAGGAGGCTGACAAAAACATGCAAGAGATTTTGGAGTAGTGAATGAATTGCTTTGTACTGGGTTTTGAACTACAGCCTCAAATCGTTATGATAACCTCCTTCCATCCTTATTAAATAACATCAGGCTTTCAGGACATAAGGTTTCCCCATGTCACTTGAATCTTTCTAAAAAGAATTACATGATTTCCAGTGCAATACATTGTCTGGGGGGAGGGGGACATTCTTTCATCCTTTCTCCTTTACACTGTGTGAAAACACAGGGAGCATGAATCCAAGCAGTTCCAGGCTCATCAGGTTTGCGTGGATTTCTAAGAGTCTTTCTGCCTTCCCCAAAAAGATTTGTTTTCCCTTCACCATCTGTGCAGTTCTGGCAGCAAGATTTCCTTAGCTCTTTCTGTGGCAGCTGTCCCCTCCCAGAGCATTAATTTTACACTTGCACTGAGGGGAGGAGAGACAGTGCTTCTCCCATTGCTCAGTTGCTTGGTTCATGTAATTCTGCTCCAAGTCAAACTTTCCCCCTATGAGACACCAGCTGAGCACTCACTGTCCTAGCCTTTCTCTCCCTTTCAAGGCAAAGCACTTATTTTTAATTTGCGTAGATGTGAACAAACTAAGTCCTGAAATTACACGCCAGAATTTGCCTGCTTGCTTATTTTGCTGAACCATACCACTTGCAACCATTTTTTTTGCCCCCTTTATCATTGAATATTCTATAAGATAAACTTTCACTTGAGGAAGTACTATAAACATCACTCTGCTGACACAGATCCACAAGAGCCACCAGAGATAGCTACAATCTGGGAAATTAAAAAGGGCTCATCTGTTTTTAAGCATTCACCCCCACATTCGCCCTCCTCCATCTCTCCAGCTCCGGAGTTCCCAGCCAGGATCCTGGGTGGACCTGTCTGCCCGCCGGCATGGAGCACAGTTCTGCCATGCGTGGCTCCAGGCACGTAGTACAAAGTGCAGCACTGGAACCTCGCGGGCGGAAAGAGCAAGGGAGTTTTCAAAGTGCCACTGGTCTGCTTTCAGGTTATTTAAAGTTACACCCACAGGTATTCACAATAACAGGCACACAGTTGCTTTTCCAGGACAGCACCCATATGCCAAATTACATCTAAACTGCACAATACTAATTTTGTTTGCTCAATATTTCCCCATCATTACACAGACTTGAAAAAAGAAAAATACTGCGGGGAAAAATATTTTCATTCTAAAATGGTTGTATTTGCAGGCATTAAGGAAGCATGAAAAGAACACTGTAGGACCACTGAAGTCAGCAAGAGTCTTTCTATTGACGTCAATGAGGTTTTGGATCACATTCTAATTTATTGGATAGATTATTTGTTGACAAGTCTTCATTCAGCTTTAACAGGAACAGACCATGGCACAAATAAGAATCTGGGCAGAGAAAATGTATTTGTATAAAAGCATTAGGCCAAATGTTCAGACCAAATAAATTGGATCAGCAGGGTGAAATTGTGACACTTCCGCGGACAGAGACATATGGCTTTTCATATAGGAAGGACTGAAGAAAGACCCAGATGAAAAGATGTGATTTTAACATTTCCTGTGACATCTACAGTACATGGCATTACAGCATGGGGGGGGTG
>JANZLQ010000041.1:11928371-11953572 GCA_026212715.1 Elanus axillaris | reverse complement strand
GTGGGGGGGAGGGAATAAAGGATGCTATCAGCACCAGCGTGGAGAGACTCACCTCACCCATAGTTCTCACTGCAGTCAGTGGTTTGACAGAACTTTTTCTTTTGTTGTGACTGCCAGTCCCAAGCAGTAGTACATGCAGAACCACCTGAAGCATAGCAAGCAACAGGTTAACCTGCAGCAAGGTGGCTTTCAAAAACTGAAGACAATTGTATGCCCCTGTCTAGAAGGTTACAGCAATCTTATTCTCTAGGAGTAACACTTTGCTCCTTGCTCAGCTGTCTGATTTTCAGTGGAATGACACCTCCAGTCACCTACAGACACTCAGATGTAAACAAAATGATAAAGGACAGCAGAATCCAACTCTTTGACAGCTCTGGAATAATATGTCATGTAACGCAACCTGTCTCGGTGCAATGTATATGAGCACATGTGTGTAATACTGTTATCTCTCTATGAAAGTATGTAGGTGCCCATAAACATAACATTTTGAGATCTCAGGGCTGTAAATGGAAAACGGCTGATTTGAAGTGAGTGGAGTAACTCAAGTACTAAATCTTTAGTTACTAGCAGCAAGCAGGTCATCTTTTTATCATTCAGAACTCTTTCTCTTTTATTTCTAGTATTTCGTTAATGCAAGACATTTCAGAGTCAAAAACCATGTGTAAAATAAGAATTATATACACCAAACATTCTGCTTTTCTGCAGAGAATTTAGTGGGCAGCAATGTAATCAAAGGGTAAGTCTCTTTTTAACAAAAACTGTCCCCTCCACACATGTATGAGAGTTTCAGTTTTCTACTTGGAGCTGCAGGTCATTTCCCTTCCTTCTCCCCATGGGACACAGGCAAGCTCGGTATTTGAACCCTTGCACATTCCTTCTCACTCATGAAAGATCAAAAGACTTTTCTGGAAATTAAGAAGAGAGGAGTAGGGCACATCGGTCAAACTCTGTCTTTCTGAACAAGTCTTGTTAGCACTGGAAATTTGCTGCAAATGCAAGTTTACTGCTCATAGAATTGCTATGAACGTCAGAAAGTAATGAGCCTAGCCTTACTCCAGACCATTCTCACTAACTCCCTGGCATGTCTTCCACTTAAACGGTTTTAGCTCAGCTGTCTCTCTGAGGACATTTAAAGAATGGTTAGAGTACACAGCAGACTTTTTCTTTTTTAAATAGAGAGGCATTAGGCAACTCTCTCCCTTTTCATTTTTAAACCAGAAATAATCCATGCCATTCTTAGAAAAGGAAGTGATAAATTCTAATGTATGCAATAAAATTAAAATTAAATCCAAGCAGAAGATGGGTATGACTTCTAAAAATCAAAACCTAACAAACAAGTCACTGCTCTGGCTACTAAAGCCCAACATGCAATTTAGTATGTAGGGTTTCTCAGCTGCTGGCTAGACTTTCATCACACTCTTATGCCTTGAAAATCAAGACAATAAATTGTATCAGAGTTCATCTTCTCCAGGGAACATGCACGAGTAACTTACCAGAGTTAGTGCCAATGAGCCTATGGATTTAGCCTTTATCCACACTACTTCAAACTAAAATGAGTGACTCAAGATGGAGCAAATCAAAACCAGCTACACTGTGTTATTTACAGAATTAGCTGCTGTTTTCCTGTAATAATCAACTATGTTTCCAGTAGCTGCAAGTTCACAGGGACTGTTTCTCGTTTCCCCACTCAATTCTAGTCTTTACGGTTACAACAGTCAGCTAAGTCTAAGCACTGGATGGTGAAATCAAAGCATGTGGCTTGCAGGATATCAGTCATATCAATATGTGATCTGTGGGAAGATAAAAATGACCCAGCCACAAAGGCTTTGGTGTGTCAGCACCTATGCAAATTCGAACCTGGGCAATTAGCAAAGCTGAAGCCTTTCCACATCACAGCTGTTCACACCTGGGCAGTGCCTTTTCCCAGGCTGGTTTCAAGTACTCCCAGAGTTAGGCTGGAAAGAGGATTGTGCCAGAGGCACTTGAATTGACTAGCCATGGCCACAACAGTGCACCCCAGTTAGGTGAAAGGAAGATCCCCTCCAGCAGCTCCCCATGCCTTGAAGTAAGAAGGGGCAGAGCTACACATATCCTGATCACCCGACTCATTGCAATCCTTTTCATGTCCTCTCCTCAGTCACTGCTCACTACAAAACAAGATTCACCTGGAAGGGAGGAGCTCATCTGTTCCAGTTTAGACACTTGAAAGGCAGTTGCCTCTCTAAAAGATGAGAGTCTATTCCTGTAGTGATTCATCTCTTCCTGAAATAAGTTTAAGGCTTTCATTTCTTGCACACACATTCCTCACCCCTCTATCCACTCAGATCTGAGTCTGCTCAGAGCACAGAAAGGCTCTTGCCAGGTACGCGGGTTTGCCACCCCTTAGGCGGAACCAGGAAAGGGCTAGTGCTTGCCCAGGTCCTACCCCAGCAAGGGTCAAGATGTGGCTGAGGTGCCTCAGGACTTTGGGAAATGCTTCTGCACGAGACAGTATGATCAAAGCCTAAGACAGAGGGAATAAGACATCCTCTGGTGATGCCTTCACCTTCCCAGGTAGGTGAGATGAGTAAGTGTGTATCAGTATATAGAAAAATCCAACACTACATTACCTTTCCAGTGATTCCTCAGAAAAATCACAAAGGGAGAGAACAGTTGATATTTTTGTTCTTTTCCATCTAGGAATTTCCTTATGAATCAGGAGCAGTGGGAGCCAATCCAACAGTGTTTTTTCTTATAAATAACATTTCACAATATGTCCCAGCATGAATTCATGTTCTTCAGTGTTAACTGTAACACACTTCATACTAGCTAGAATACAGGCAGCAATGACATCAGTTTCTTTGCTGATAATTTTTGCCGACACAAGAGGACATTGGTCCAGACAGAGCATTTCAGTGCGGCACTGGCAGCACTAATATTACGTGTTTTATTGATAATATATCTATAAAGAAAAACTTAGGGTGCTTGAGTTGCTTTCTCATCACATAGCACTTGGGTATGTGAGTCAGGCACATATGCCTTCTGTGGTTCAAAGAAAAATCCTCATTAAGTTACATGTGTAATGGCCTCGCAAGGTACGTGAGTAATAGACATGAAACCTGTTCAGATATGCTGGCGCAATAATTTTTTTCCCTACAGCATGCATTGCCCCGCCTCACAATGATTTATTCAAAATAACCATTAATTCAGAGGAAAGAATCTCAAGTGGAATGAAAACTAAAAAGCCTAAAATCCCACTGGTGCTAATAAAGCCAAAGCACAAGGAAGCAAACTGCATTATCTATATGGCCAACCACCGTCACAGAGTAAAAAAGTTAAAGTAACAAGGGCTTCATCCAAATGCTACAGGTTCCTGTTCACAACCATCCAACTGGACGTTTGCTTAACTTCACAGCTAAAAAAGGACTGGACATCAGCAGAATCTCAGATGCTCATTTTACCTATCAGTTCATGCTCAGGTTAATGCCCCTTAGCTCAAATCTCTACAAAGGGCATGCCATGCTACAAAAGACAGAGGAGGATTCCAGCAAAGCCTTTGGCTCTTACCTCTCACAATGAAAGCACAGGGTGGAAGGTGGGAGAGAGAACCTATCCTGCACTGTATTCATCTTTTTCATTGTTAGGTGTGTGACATTATTGCTCAAAAAGCACAATACAGAGTAACAGAGGACACTAAAAGCAGGATTCTCATTCAGCAGTCTCAAAACAGTAGAACAATCAGGGTCCGATTTCATGAGCACCAACTCACCAGCAAAATGCAGCAGGAAAAGCCTGAATTTGCAAGTAGTCAGGGCAGCAGATTTGGATGCTTTATATTGCTAAGGAGCATCCAAACATCAAGACAACAGCACCGATAAGTGCACATAGGCAGAGCAAGTGAGCTTTATTTTCTTCCAAGAGTAACTCCAAGCACTGCGCAAGACAAAGTGATATTTTGTGTTTGGGCTACATCTTTTAATGCATGGGTACTGAACCACAAAATGACCTGATTTAATGAGGAATTAAATTAATACAAGCTTTTGCATTTAAACTTTTAAGTTTACTATTACCTGCAGATCCACTATTTACTCAGACTTTGCAAGACACTGTGAGCAGCAGTAGCAACCCTTCAAAATGATGACACCAAAGCATTTAGTTTTTAAGAGGCTGAAAAGCAGTGAAAGAAATAAACAAGAACTCTCTTCCCAGATGGAATTAAATGCTTGACTCCTTGTTCCATCATATAAAATGGATTGTGCTGAAAGAAGGAATGAAGAACAATTACCCTTTCCTATGCTGGCACCAGAATACTTAAAAACTACACAATTTGCCAGGTGCTTACTCCTGCTCCACAGTCTGATTTGTGTTTTGGAACCACTGATCTTCCCCAAACAAAATAAAACAAAATAAAACTACTAAGCTCTCTTGGGTGAGTTTACAGTTTACATGCTATTTTGCACAGCTTTTTGTTTGTTTTTCTAGCTTTTGACATATACTATTACCATATATTGAATTCCTCTCAATTTAGCAGAACATACTGATTAGAACCTTATTTCTCAAAATGATCACCATGATTTGCAAAGCAAACAAGGACTCATAGGGCACAACACATGCTATAATCAAAGTGACAACACATTCCGAACTCTTCCTAGGCCATCGTGTTGGCAGTATTTATTTACAAGCTCTTCTGTAGTCAGTAGAGTCTTCAATGAAGATGTAGATACACTATATACACTCCACAGTGCCTAAGTGTTTTGTTCTGTTTTTGAAAGACATTTTTGTTGCATCCAATCTGTTTGCTAAGTACACCACACAGCAGGCATTCCCTACATACACCCAACAGAAAATTTCCATGTAACCCAACTATGCCTTCACAGTTATGACGAAGTTCTCCTAAAATCCATACATTTCAAAAAACCTGTTTTGTGATGAGTATCTAAACTTTGTGACCCAGTTACTGCCCAAAGCAACCACACTTGAAACACAAACTTATGTGGGGGAGCAATCCTCCTTGCTTGAAGGAGTAGAGTTCAGATTGTCCTTTCCACTTGAAAATCTCAGTCTACAGGAGCTGAATGACTTTTCAAATGTGAAACAAAACTCATTTAGGAAATGGGCAGACTTCCAGGGGAACTGTCAGGAGGTGACAAGAATATGTGTCACACAGACAGAAGTGCAACCATCGCACCGCAGAGAGGAAAACTCTGTGAACCCCACCAAGGAGCTGCTATATTCATCAGATTCATTCAGTCAACTGTAAAACAGACCCATTGTTACCAATTTAATTACAGTCCTTGTTGCTAATAGTGCCCTTTTCAGTTGGAAATCATTTTGCAATTATTTTATCACCAGAAAGCATTGCATGCAAGCCCCCTCGTTTTGCTAATGAGAAAGCACTGAGTCACTCCATATATGACAACAACAGAATTTGTTTCTTTTGTAAATGAGAAGATTTCTACCTCCCAGGTGATTCGTCTTTCCAAACAAAGAATCTGACATGCATTCATTTGCAGGGGGGTTATATATATTACTATTAATGTTATGAAAATAACTGTGCATCAGAGCCTGATAAGTTTAGCTGAAAATAGTCAATAAATTATTTAGTTCACAAAATGTCATTATGTGTGGGGTTTACTTAATTGAATAGAATAATTTATAGTAAAACCTAGAAAAAAGATCAATGCAGATGGCTTGTGAGAATGATTGAGTTTCAGTGAAGGCAATTTGATTTTTATCCCTCATTATAATAATGTTAAAGGGAAAGCATCAACTTTGGTAAAAATCAATATTTGATGAGTGCCTAGGCCATGAATTTTAACTAGAGGTAGAACGGAGGTAGGGATAGGTGTAAATAATTAATAACTTCCATACCCTGAACAAATAACTGTTTTGTTTTGGAACAAATGCCTATTATCCAGAGATCCTTCTGTTCTCATAAAAGATAATTTAGTAATGAGTGTTTAGTTTTTAAAATTCTTTTTTAAAATTGACAAATGATCCTTAAAGGACTCTTGCAATATATTTAATAAAAGGGTTTTACAGGCAACAGAAGGCTAAAAAATACAAACATCTTAATTTTCTAAGTCAAGTAACACATTTCTCATTTTTCCCTTTCTCTTTACTAGAAGAATATTGTCCACTTTGCCATCAACAGCTATGATGGGTAGAGATGAAATGAATAAAAAAAGTATACATTTCATGAAAAAATAAAATTGTAAATTAAATCTTTACACAGCCTTGTACATGGACTTGCAGCTGTCAGAGCTGTGCTATAAAAGCAACCTGTAAAATCTATTTAAAGAGCAATCTTACTCTGGAGCACTAGCCATGCAAAATTATCTATTTGTGATTTTTTAAAAGAAAGCATGATTGAGTTGGTGTGAATGTAGTGTGTATCTTTATTTTTGCTGTGTAGAATATTTCCCCCCTCAACCAGGAACTGAAAAACCATCTCAGACTTTTCTAATGAACACTTTTTATCACTGGAGTGTCCAAGAAAAGATAGCCTGGGGTTACATCTTCATGCCCTTCTCCCCACTATATTGGGAAATCTCCTCTCCCACTGATGCTGCACAGCACTTCTGCACCTACATGGATTCTCTTACACCATCCTCCATTAGCTCACATGAATAAAATGGCTTATCATGGCAAGCAAGTACCCATGTACCATCGTAAAGGAGAAAAATGTCTAATTAGTCCCTATGAACGGTGCAAGGCTCTTCAGCTTCTTTTTTATGGAGACAGAGATGCAAGGCAGAAACTGAACACCCAACCTCTGCCTGAAGTGGTTAGAGTCTCTCAGGTGGTACCACAAGTGATGTACACCTCTACACCCATGGAACAGTGAAGAAAAACAATGCAGACTGACAGCTGGTGGAAAGAAGACCTCTAAGAGGGAAGCACCATGTTCAAACAGACTTGAATTCCCACTGTGGTGTTTACAGAATTACACAGAGGTTGTTTTTCTGGTGCTGCTTTTTTTTTTTTTTCTTCTTTTTAATCTATAGCAGACAACACTACTTGACAGATCAGACATGCACATGTAATTTCATGGGTCACACACCACTGATATTCATTAGAGTCATTGTACCTTCCATTGGATCCAGGGCTAGAGACTGTCATGAAGAAAAGTGATGTCCTTCAATAGCATTCCAACAAAGTAACAATTAATTTGATCTAAGGATTCAACAGGTTACTGATTTCTATTCCATTAAATCTTTGGTTCAGCCTGAAAACACTGAGCGCAGTCTTCAAAAATGTCACATTAACATCAATTTGCGCAACAGGTTACAGAATGTAAAGATACTGAGAGATAATAAAACGTGGAAACCCTACACTCTAGAAATGAGGTTGGGAGACATACTGCTGTCTTTGCACCAGAATTTATGTAAGGCTCTCCTATTTAATGTACTTTGGAAATGTTTACAGTCAACTTGTTAAAGTTTCCTCTTATCACAGAAAAACATCCCATACGTGGGCTTGAAAGGAAGCGTTCCTCACAGCAGGGATTATAGGTTAGAATAATAAAGCAACTTCCTGCAAGGCTTGTGAATCTTCTGTTCCATGCTCTGAGCCTTATGGATATCATCTGCTTTTAACATTTACTTTTAACATGCGATCCCTTTTAACATTCATTTCCCAGCTCAAACTTCCTTGCCATTTATAGCAAGATCCAATATGGGATTAATGCAGGTACATGACATTTAGAAGTATAAATCAATTAAGCACTGGTCTTGCTATGCAGGCAGTATGACACAGATAACAACTCTGGTAAGCCCTATATTATGTCTTCAACTAATTTTCTGTGTTTATTCCCAGCATCCTCCTGGCTCCAAGTACAGTCACTCCATTTAAAGCTTTTCTTGTGCTGAATACTTTTTTACCCTGTAAGCAGAGCTCTGCAGGCCACTGGGTGAGGAAAGGTGCAAACTCCAGGCAAGGTAATTCTATCAGCCAAAGCATGCACTCATTTACATGAGATTACGCTCCAAGCCACTCCACAAAAATCATTTCACACCTCTCTTACTTGCCATAGAGTTGCATCAAGAGGTGACAAAATTAAAGTGATGGGAAACTGAAGCTAAAACTCATCCCTGAATTTATACTTCTATTGATTCAGGCCAGGTCCAAAGCCAAGTTTCCTAGAAATATGCCCATTTCTTTTTAGTGGCACTGAATAGAAAAGAAGGGGTAGGCTACAGATACATTAACATTTTCCAGATTTAGCTCAAGAATTCAGTTACTGTAAAACAGCTGGGACACCACAAAGTCTGTTCTTTATCTTAGCTAAAGCTGGTAGCATCATGTAAACAACACAGAATAATCCTTAGTGTGTGAGAGGAAGGAATACATTTTGGAACTAAATTCATTCTAGTATTTATGCTTATTTTGGAAAGAGCAAAGCTCAGCAAGCTCAGGAGGTCCTCCGCCTCCCCTCTCATCTGCTGCCGTGCCCCTAGGTGCATCCTTTCTAGCACCCTGCCAATCTGGCATGCTGGAGGTTTTTTTCTGCAGCTCTGAGTCTGTGGGGAAGCAGGAATACAGGTGTGCCTTGACTCATATGGCACTTCTACTTTGTTTTCTTGCCAAAAATATTGAGGAAATCAGTAGTACAGAATGGCCTGCAAAAACCTATCTAGGAAGTTTCCTTCCTCCTTCATGATTTTGCACCCTCTGTAACTTCTTGATCCTTAAAGACAGTAACACCAGTTGTAACTCCACTGCAACAAAGTAGAAAATAAGCCTTTCTTGACCAGTTTTCCTCCAGGTCCCAAACTTTTGCAGGCTTTCAGTGGCAGAAATGACAGCAAGAAGCCCTGCACCAGAGGAATCCCAAGGTATCAGGATATTGATCCCACAGCCTTGAAACACTTTACCTCTGAGCGGCACAACTGGAGAGAAGGATACACTGTGTTCAAAGCATAAAATTCAGTGGTCGCTCTGTCCTAGAAATGTTCAGGCTGCCTGAAATATCCAGTATTGGGTGCAGCCACGAGCAGAAGGGTAAATAAGCCCATAGAGCAACGTGCTTTCTCATAAAGACTTGAGGTAACTCTTCCAAAGTTTGTTTTAATCATGTAGTGCTACAGCAAGGCAAAATTTAGATATAGTCTCTAAAACAACCACCAGAAATAAACCCTAACTCATACCAGGGCCACTTTCAGATCTGGGATGTCTGAGGGCTATGTAAGCCCTGAGTCAAGCAGGTCAGCCAGAGCTGAGCATCCAACCACTAAATGCACTGCCTTGGACTGGCTTGTGAAGCCCAAATAGTAAGTCAAACTTGGGAAAAAAAGGATTGTTTCTCAAGATTCTGTACCAGCATGCCACAAGTCTGAAAGCTGTGAACAGCTGTGAGCCTGAATTTATTGTTAGAGAAATGAGCGGAGCTTGAATCTCAGTTGAAAATCCTCTTTATGACATTAAACACCTCTAATTATTCTCGCACATGCATGGTCCCTCTCACTCTGAGCATGTTAGACATTTCATCTGTGCCCATCAACTCGGTACATGTGTCAACCACACAAATATTAACTGTTTTCTTAGCTAATGAAAAATATATTACAAACTGTCACTTCTTTCTAAAAAGTGAAAAGACTAAATCTATATCTATTTTTACTTGGAGAATAGGATTAGAAAGCAAAATATTTGTTCAGTTCATCTTTTTCTTAACAATTGAGATGAGACAAGGACCACATAAAACACAGTGCAAAAGATAGCTTTTCCTGCAAGGGAGGCAAAGAATTGCACTCTTCTGTATTTTGTTGCATGGCTACAATGCTGATCGTGAAACATGCAGCATTGTAAGAGGAGGTCATGTATTAGAATGCAGTTTCATGAGCAGACCTTCACCTTAGGCTTCCTCTATTAGAAGGTGTACTCTGCCATATCCATTGCAACCTTTCAGGAGATTGAAGAGCTAAAGTGGTTCCTAATTCATACTGAAGTCAGAATTCCCTTTTGTTACTGGAAAAATTAGACCTCAGGGCAGATATTCAAAAGCACTAATTCAAGCCAAGGAAGACTTTTGCAGACTGTGATTCAGGTTCTTCTTGGAAAGGTCTCCAAGCAGCACTTCATTTTCTCTACTGACTGTAGAAGGGAGCCCAAGACGGGAAGTTCTCCCAGACAACATGGTCTTATGAATATATTACCAATTCCACAGAGACAGGACTTCCGAAATTCCCATTAGTGCCCATATAGGGGTTTTGGACATATTTCTAAACATTTTCACAACCTGTTGTCCAACACACATTTTTAGTACATTAGCTTGGTGTGCCATTATTAACTAACTTACCACTCTGTTTGGAAGCCCTCCAAGCAATCTGAAATGGGGCTACAAATTCTGATCTGCCTATGTCCGCAAACCTCAAGTCTCAGAAGGATTTAACTGCTATGATTTTAATAATCTTATTAATAACTCATGATGAACTTATGCCCATTAATCCAGAAGTTGCATGAAGTACAATTAAAAATTCTGAGCATATGATATAACCTGAATATATTATTCAAGCACCCATTCCCATCACTGCCCATAATATAAGTCATATAACATGAAAAACACATCTTAAAGAGCTTTAAAAAAAATTCAAATATCCAGGAAAAAAAAAAACTCAGAAGAAGCCTCAGGATATAGTTTATTGTACAAATAAAAGTCCTGTAAATCACTGATGTTTTTCTACAAAACATAAAACCTTAATCAGTGTATGATTTCTAATTTTTACATTAAATTTTGCATAGATTTCTTACCAAGAAATTTTCTGAGGAAATGGCATAACTTCATGCCCCCCCATTTCTATTTTTCTTTACAGTGATTTTTTAAAGTGGATTTATATTCCTTAATGATGATACAAGGCTACGTGGCCTTTCCCACCCACCCCCTTTTTTTTTTTTCTTTGTTTCTTTTATCAAATCCATGTAACTTTCCTTACAACTAACCTAGAAAAAAGTCTAGGCATATCCCAAGAAATAATCTAAATCATAGATCTCTTAAGAGTAATGCCATACTTTACCTCAAGCAATACCACATGCAAAAGTGGACATCTGATTGACAACCATATTAATTTTTAATGCCAGTATTTGTGGTTTTAGCTCTTGCACAAGACATTTTGATTATAATATACTGTTCAGTAAAGGTACTTGTCACTCAAAAGGACAGAAAAACATACAAAAAAGATGGAGTAGGTATACCGAGAATACAGAGAAGTGAAAAGGAAGTACCAACATTTCATCTTCCGATATGGATCACCACAGAGGCTAAGCTGTGGAACTGAGCTGGCAAAATAAATACAGCGCCATTCAGAGAACAATGCCTATTTGTTCAAATAAAAACCTAAAACACAAGAAGACGATTATGCAGAAATGTAGCGGTGACAATGGCACCCAGCCCTTTTTCTTTAAGCCTTGTTCTTTAATTAATGGCAGTCTAAACAGGCTGCAATGTTCTATTAAGTACATTTCACATTGTATAGACTGTATTTTATGTAGTATAAACTGTATATACACACACAATATTCACATATTTGTCAATTTCATGCTTTGAGATAGCTTCACATAATGATCTTGGCTGAGATTTTCAAAGGCAGCTTGAAGATCACAGTCTTAATATATTGCTGTGACTTACTTTCTGGTTCTCTCAGGGTATGTTTTATATAAAAAGTTGTGGAAAGCCTTACCAGCTCACATGTTGCAAGGTCAAGAAACACTTAAGTATGCAAGTGCGGGAAGCAATAATGCCCTCAGCTCATTTCCCTACAAGTATTAATTAAGAGAATTTTTTGTTTCTGCCAGAGAAGTTGCAAGACCTTATTGAAGAGACAGAAATTAAAGAAGCAACAATAATTCTTACTCATCCCCTGCACACCTGCATTACATTGTACCATAGAGTATAGCACTATAGCTCTACTTACTACATTCAGATTGCTTGCAGCCAATGACCCACTTAAAGCATTTTTACACTACTACTTTTAGAATAACTCTCCCAAATCAAACCTGTTCTGCTGCAGATAGACTTTTGCATTGAAAGGCATTTTCTGAAATAGTATTTATCAAAACCCAAACAAATGATAGGACAATCTAATCAATCACTGAAATGACTACCTGATTGTATTTTAAAAATCATAACCTAATTAGAACTGAATTGATTTTTCCGTTAGCATGAAATTAAAACTAATTTCCCTGCACAATATTTACTCTAATATTCCCCAGATGCAAATACAGTCTCATAAAACATTTCATAAAAAAGGTTTTATAATTGTTTCCTGATTTTTTTCATTAGATCATTGATCGTATTTATCTTTCTAAACTATCCTTCTTGTTGTCTCTCTGCAAAATACATTAACGAAGGGAGAGACGATGAAACATCACCAAAATTCTTTAACTGCTCAGATACCATGGGCAGATAAAGAGGTATTTTTCAGAGGATCTAGTCTTTCATTTCCTCTCCTAGCCAACCTGCGCCTGAGATGACTTCTCCTAAATTAATGTTACACTCAGGCTGATAGACAGCAAAAGGTGGCAGACGGTCCCTGTTCAATTTCTTTTAAAGAAACGGGCTAGAAAAGTAGATTTGTCGCCAAAAGAAATTCCTCTGTCATCCTTCAACATATTCACAGTTTTCTCATTCAGCGTCACATCTACTGCCCTAGGCTCTTCCTTTCTCTTTGCCACAGAAAAAGTTCCTGAATTCCTGCAGCGTATGACAGTTTGTACATTGGGAAATTGAACAGTGAGACACTACCTCACTCTAGCACAGACACAATCAAATTTATAGGACTATAATTTCATTTGCTATGAAGGCTGCCTTAATGAGGAATGCATGTTTCTAGCCAACCAGGACTATTCTTAATGTAATATACTCTTGACCTTGAATGTTCATTGGGTCTATCTGACCAACGGCCAATTCTAGGCAGTCAGAGAATCATAGAATTATTGTGGTTAGAAAAGACCCTTAAGATTGAGTCCAGCTGTTAACCTGACACTACCAAGTCCACCACTAAACCATGTCCCTAAGCACCACGTCTACATGTCTTTTAAATACCTCCAGGGATGGTGATTCAGCCACTTCCCTGGACAGCCTGTTCCAATGCTTGACAACCCCTTCACAGTGAGGAAATTTTTCCTAATATCCAATCTAAACCTCCCCAGCACAACTTGAGACCATTTCCTCTCATCCTACCCATCCTCCTTATAGCCAAGGTAATGAGCAAGAAGTGCTATATAAATATCAAGGAAATTACAGAATAGCCACTTGACAACTTTTGCAAATTTATGTACCTATGTATGGAAGCACGCTACCTTTTGTAAACAGTGAGGTGATTCCCAATCAAGTAACTCTAATGCAACACTACCATTGAATGTTGAATATCTTCCTAGTTCCCCTCTATTTCAATGGACTATGCAGTGCTCAAAAGAAAAGTTAATTCCCAGAAAACCCTGGCTTACTCTCTTTTCAGGAGATGCCTTTTCTTTTGCCATTAAAGAGAAGCAGATACCTTCCTTTACGTATATAAACCATTAATTTGTGGATGCAGGTTTTCTCATGCTAAAGGAGACCATATTGCATCATGTGGTCTAATACACAAAATGAAAGCACCCCTTCTGATTAGGAGAGTTCACGCATCCTTATTCTAAAACTGTGATGGCAGCATCTGCTGAGGCAGGCCTGACAAGACAGTCAAAAGAGAGGCAACACCCCTGTGGTGGAGACACTTTTCTGTACTTAGACCACGGGGTCTCTGGATAGGACCTGGTAAGATTTTTACTGCACAAGCATATAGTTCATCAAGAAGAGAAGGTCCTTGGTCTTTCAGAGAGACATGCCTATTTGCTGCATTACAAATAAGTAATAAATGGAGATGAGAGCTTGGGAACTTTGATTTCAGTTCACACCTCTGCCACAGACCTTAGGGAAATCATTTCTTTCCTCTTTGACTCAGCTCCCTGAATGTAAAATGAGGTTAATGATATTTTTATCATATCCTTTGTCTGATTCATCTACTCAGAATTCAGGTTGGAAGGAGGGCTCTTGCTGCATAATTCTACAGTAGCCACTGTAACAAGGACAAAACTCTATTAGGGTGTCTGTTCTCCTCTGCTACCCATATAAATATGATAAATCATCTACTATTAATCATCAAGCTTAAAAAAATTATCACCTCACGAAATGGTGATAACAGAAAATTATTCCAGCAATATCCCTGCCATTTATCAAAAAAACAAGTCAGGAATTCGTTGGTGGAGGAACACATAAGCTTACTGATCCAAGAAAAAACTTCCATCAGCAAAATATGAATACGATAGGCGGATAAGTTCTGACTCTCTGCTTCTGTATTTGTTCTCTATATTTTCGTGAAGGAATCAATAAAAGATTACAACTTACTAAGGAATTATTCTCCCAGAGATATTTTCATGATTATTTTCTCTTTTGAAGGGGGGTCTGCAGCCTATAAACACAAGGAGGCTTGTGCAAAGAAGTAAAAGAAGCTAGAATGCCTGGAATGGCAACAAAGCTTTAAGCATAAAACAGACATAAACTTGTTTTTAAAATAATAACCATGCAATGAATGAATTGGAACACACATATCTGCCATTTAAACAATTGCTCTTGTGAGGAAATCTCCCTCTTGAATGAAGCTACACAGAGTGAATAAATTCAGGGAGCAAGGTCCTTCCCCTCTCCTTCTCTTCTAAAGGACAGTTACCTAGTGGTTAGATTTCTCCAACAATGATGGTAGGTATTACTGCCTAGCCTACTCAGCTTTTCTTTTTTTTTTTAAGATTAAAATCCTGTAATGCTAACAAGTACTCCAGCCTGCTCACCTGCTTTGGGAACTCAGTGGCATGTGTGCATTTCACTGCAAAACGCCACTTAGTTATGCATTTCTGGCATTCAGCCAGCAAAGTCCTACACATTTTTCTCTCATTGCACAAATTCTCTCATGTTGATGGCACTGTTTGGCAGGCCATTAACTGAACCTTGTTTATATTTATCTTCTTTGCATTTATAAGATGGTGTACTAAAATCTATGTGTATTTTCTCAGGTCTTTGCCTTTCACATCAACTTACCACCCAGCACTGAAACCTGCAGCAAATTCTCTTTGTGAATGGGCTGAGTCTCTCACAGGTCCATGCAAGAAGTTCTTCCAGTGAAAGCGATCCCAGGGAAACGGATTGTCAGTTTTCAAACATGTATTGCAATCCAGCACCATGAAATAACATTGCCATCTTGGATAAATACACCATCATTTAAAATCCTTTGACTATATTAGCTGTTAATCACCCACTCTGCTCTAGCTTTGTATTACATTAAACCCATCGCACTGCCTGTGTTTACTCACAGTGACCATCCTAAAGATATTCTTTTTTCATTAAATATATTATTAAAAGAAACACTTGAAAACAAGCATTTGAAATTCATCCTGTGCCTAGAAGCCATAGGCTAAAATAACACAGTAGAAAGTTATTACAAAAGTTTGTCTTCTTGAACAGACAAATATATGTAAAAAGAAGCAAAGCTAGTTCTGGCAGCAAGCCCAGAGTGCTGTGTCTGTGCACAAAGAAGGAATAGTCCAAGATCCAGCAACGGGAAGAAGAGGAGGCTGTGACTCATGGAAGCTCAGCTAATGTAGACTCAGTGCATATTCTCTCCAAAAAGAAAAAGTGCCCATGGGTAACACTGAGCCAGAAGGCTAAGTTGGACCTTCTTCTGTGTTTGCATCTTGCTCCTCTGATAAGGCATTTAAAAACAGAAAAAAAAAAGAAAAAAAAAAGGAATAGGGGCCATTCCAGTGCTTCCAGCTAAAAGTTCTGTCCTACTGGCTGTGGCAAGGCATTTGAGAACATGAAACCAAGAGCAATGGTTCACATGAAAACTTAAGATACCAAGCTTTGCCTTCTTCAGTAAACCTATAAAAATTATAATAAATGTGGTTTTGTCACTGCCATCTTTCAATGATTTTGAAATGTTTATTATATACCAGATGTCATGTAAAGGATTTGGGTTTCAAAGTGACAGGAGACACATTGGAACAGCGTGAATTCTAGGACAACATATTGTGTGTGTCTGTCTCTATCTGTCATGGTAATGATAAGAAAGGGCAAGAATGCAGAGGCATTTGCTCCCTTCCAAATATAATCACTGTGTTCAGAAATTCCTAAATAACAGCCTCGAATCACTTGTTGGGGTGAACAGAAATGGTAATCTTTGACTGGCCTAAATTAGCTCAGGACCACCACATAGGAAACCTGTCAGGGAGAAAGCTGACAGTTCCAGACAGCGAGGCTGTGTGTCTCATCTTACATATTCATCACCCAAGGTATCACTCAACATCCCAAGCAACAACTGCACAGAAGGACCAGCAGTGAACATCAGAGCCTGCTGCTCACAAGTGGTAAAGAACCCAGGGCAGTTGTTGCATGAGGAGGAGGACTTTCAGAGAAGGACAAGCAGTGTGAAATTAGGAAATTAAGAAATGCAATGAGCAGGGGAAGAAAACACTTTAATCTAGAGATTTTGCAGGAAATCCAGGTGAATTGTTTAATCTGCACAAGTTAATACTTTCAGAGGCTAAGGATACCACAAAATAAATGAGTGCACACTGCTTGGGGTCTCCCTCTTGGAAAACGACAAAGATCAAAGACTCCCTGCCTATTTTCTCTCTAAAAAATTGAAAATTAATTGCCTGAATTCACATACCAGTTTATTCAACTCCTGCCTTTTCCAGTCATACAATTTGCATTGACTGACAGATACTTTTAGAATGCTAACATAAATAGCTGGCCTAATACTCCATGTCAGGGTTTATTTTAATTGGTAAAAAGCAATCATCATCTTTGTAGCAGTAGGGTCATTTTCTGAATGTCAGATATCAAATTAACAAAAAAGGATAAGGTCCCCTATCAAAAAAGTTGTGCATACACAGCCTGTGAGATACAAGGTAGGGAATAAAATCCATCAAGATTGAAGGGCAAACTCAATTCATAATGAGGACAACAGTATCCAAAATGTTCCTGATCTGTCTTAAAATTTAAAAAAAGAAAAAAAAAAGAAAGAAAAGAAAAAGAGGCTAGGATTGAAGCTATAGAACTGAGGTTGCAATGTGTGTACTGTATGTATACAGATGTTCACAGCTCCACCTACACTACAAAAGCCAAGCATTTGACAGTAACCCTCATCAGTCATAGCTATGGCTGTCAACAGCAGTGGCAAACTCAAACAACTCTGGGTGGTCTCTAGGTTGGCTGCCTGCCCCTCACACATTCATATCAATTAGTCACCCACCTGTATTACAACACACAAAATTTTATTACTTTATAAAAGGTGAATGTGAAATATGAAGCCTTGGGGTGTTGCTGTTCATTCCCTTCAAACAATAATAATAAAAAAAAAGGCCTCTGAAAGAGCTGTGCATTCCTATTCTCTAGTTGCCCTGTGACTAGTTAATTAAGTTCATGAATATGTAATTTCTAAACATTGCAGTGATTTCTCTGACTTTCCTTTCAGTTCAGCACTGCACTAATAGAACTGGGTCTGCATAAGTAAAAGGTGCAATGCCTCTGTATTTTGGGATGACAAATAATGCCTATACAGCTCTGATTTGGCTGCAAGGAGGTGCAGTTTGTGCCTGTCAGCATCCTGCCTTCATTACCATCCTTCACAGTTCACCTGCAGCAAAGTCATGTCTAGGGCTCTAGACCAGAGACAAACG
This sequence comes from Elanus axillaris, assembly GCA_026212715.1. Taxonomy (NCBI): domain Eukaryota; kingdom Metazoa; phylum Chordata; class Aves; order Accipitriformes; family Accipitridae; genus Elanus; species Elanus axillaris. The sequence goes on along the minus strand of JANZLQ010000041.1, from coordinate 11,935,884 downwards.
TACCTGTGAAAACCAGAATTCTGTGACTAAGTGGCAGCCCCTGCTTTGTCGTACAAAATCTATTCTCTACCTCAGACCACAATTCAATGCTTCAGAGTCAGAAATCACATACTCCACTCCCAGGAGTAACTACCTTTAACAGCTCCATGGCTAGAAGTTACAGAAGGTGTCCTGGAGCCCAAGGGTTAAAACACTAGATGTTCTTGTTACCCATAAATATCCAATCAGTCTGGCAGCCACTGTGTGAATAATGGCTTTTTGTTCAGCACAAGAACTTAAAGGAAAAAACCCCAATGGTTCAAGGTGACCTTAAGCCTTTTTATTTTCTTCCTCCTGGTTTATTTCCAAAAATTTTATATAGCCCCAAATTTGACTTATTAGACCTGAGGAATTCTATGTAAGCACATCTTCAAAACAGAACCAAAATATTTCCTTTTAAAAGTATTGAAACTGGGTATTTTTACTCTCCTTTTTTCTTGTAGCTGAAGTAATTTGTTTAAATTTGGCCCAAGTTTGAGCTGCCAAACTGCTCTTCTCAGTGAACTCACTCTTCAAAGTTTTTTTGACTATCTCTAATCCTAAAAGAGTCTCGATTCCATGATACTTAGTTTCCCAAGTTCATGTGGTAAGTATAAGCACTTCTTTTTGCTGTTCCAGCAAAATCAGCTCCTTTTAAAAGTTCCCACTACCTACTAACCATACATTTTCCTGTCTGTCTACCATATTGACTTCTCATTATTCTGTTCTACTTAGGACATAGCAAACACTACTGCCAGGAGACAAAATTGTTAAACAAATTACAGTGGATGCTTATGGATGGTACCTATGTACATGGTGGTGTTTAAAAAAATAATAAAAGTAATAGATAATCCTAAGAAACAGACTGCAATTTCTGACCAATTTCAAAATGCCATCTTTATCAAAATTCTACCTACAGAGCATGAAATCATTATATAGATATTGCTGTAAAATTAATGACCTCTTCAGTAGCTTATTTTGAGATTTTTTTTAATTGTGAATCATCTCTGATTTTTCTTTTCCTAAATTGCATAGATACATATACTGGTTGACTAATGCTGCACCATAGCATGAGAAAAATCTACAGGAGGATTTGTTCCCTGTAATGATCTCCACCAGGCATATATTCTCTCTCCGCGCAGAGACACATCAAAATTAAGTACATTGGCTTAATTCAGTTGCCATTGTAAGCTCAAATGGGATACAAAGTGAAATCAATATTAGTGAAATAGATCAGACTAGAATTGGAAGGTAATGTAATTAGGTTGGCTTTGCTATACTTTGTAATGCTTATCTGTAGTATTTTACCAAAGAGAATATGGGTATTTGTTTTCTGAAACTGCAGGAGGTTTTCAATGCTGTATTGTCCTCATTTATTTCACTTTGAAGAAGCACTTCAGAAAGACCTGTCTGTCCATCTCTGTGGGATTTAGGGACACCTTATCTCCCCGAGTAATCTGGATTTCATGCATACAAGGGACATTTGCTTCTTAAGCAACAGCATTAAGAATTGTTTAAATAGCACAATACAGAGAAAGCACTACGTGTTCTGGCCATAGGAAATGTACCTTTTACGCCTGAATGCAAAGTATTTCACTGTGCGACAGTCTTGGAGCACAAAAATGAAGAACACAGGATCTTCTGCCTTGGCTTCTCAGACTTCACCCCAGTCCCATCAAAACTTCCTCCATTAGCTGAGGAATTTACCCCATATGCATCACCAAGATGGGGCATGCAATGTAGGCTAGTATCTCGACAGAGCTCTCAGGAGGTTAAGCAGTCCTGCAGCTTTTCTTTGCTCCATTATTCTTGGGCTCAGCTGAGGTGCAGGGCCAAGACTCAGCTCCCACACAGCGGTTGTCTCAAATTAACAAAGTAATTTCTGAGCAATCAAATGCAAGTCATGGGCTCCTTGCAATGCCTCTGATGCGCAAATCTTCTCTCAAAGAAAGGTGAATTTATTCCTGAAATCCAACGTATATTTCAAGAATGACTAAAGCTCCTTAATAATTTAATTAGCTTGGAACACCAAAGACTTAGTGGAAGAAAAACTCTTTCAAAAGATGGTATTAAGAGGCTACATAAATTGTGGCTATACACCCTTTTGGCTGATAGAACACATGCTAAAGGTTTTAATAAAAAGAAGCTCAACAAATATTCAGATTTTTGTCTAAACACCAAGTCTGGTGTTCCCCAAAAGACCTACTGGATACACAACAAGAGCTCTGTCTTGCCAAGATTGAGCCATGTCACACAGGGACAGAACTCCTGTAACATGGTAGAGAAACACACCATCCTTAGGTCATACCAGGGAATGAATTCCCATTACTCTCATGTCTTGCCCAGGGTGTCACAAGAGCAAGTGACACCAAGTTAAAAGTGGCCTTGCAAGGACAATGCCCTAATCATCAAGGAGTCTCCTCTAATGAGGAGCAGGCTGAGGAAGGAAGCACTCCTGCTCTTCAGCAAATGCTTTCCTACTTCGGAGATTAACAATTGAGCCCCAAGGATTTTTTTGTCAGAATTTCCCTTCATTAATTCAGCATTCAATCCCTTCAATCCTGCGACTTTACCTTCTCAGTGGCTTACCAGTGGCAGAACTAACTAGTACTTCTGATGCAAAAATAAATTTTGTGCTTTTTTTTTTCTCTTTAATTCCTTACCACTAACAGAAGGAAAAAGGGAATAAGTTATTTTCTGTGCCCCATTTTCTTCAAGGCTAACTTTAATGGTTTTATCCCTTTGGGCTAAAACTTGTGATCCCAGAGCTTGGTTTAGCAACAGAGCGCAAAGTAAGGAGGTGTGTAAGAGCCAGGGAAAAAACACATCTAGTGGGCTGCTGTGGAGCTACTACCTCCGGAAGCTACTTCAGTCCAACTGCTTTCCTGCTGAATCTGCTGTGAGGACACTTGATGGTGCACAGCATCCGTGTGTGGATTTACTGGGAGAAGATTGGATCGACCTCCCACGGCATGCACGCTCCCAGGCGGAGGCAGGGCTGCACCTCTGCCACAGAGCAAGGAGGAGCAACCCCGCACAGCTAGAACATGGCTGGCAAGTCCATGCCACAAGCACACCACTTCCATGATTCCCCAAGGCCTCAGAAATAAAAAGGACTGCAATAAGCACTCTCAAGGAAGGGGAAAGGGAAGCAGGTTTGACACAAGGCACAAAACCACTGTGAAATGGATTACAAGAAGCTCCCAAAAGGCTGGCATTTGCAGTTGGTAACCCAGTGCAGAAAAACTTGGAACAATAAAAGCATTTCTGGGAGCAAATGACAAAATCTGTTTTCCCTGTTCCTAACTCAGCCCTTGCAGGACCAGTAGGAATGGCCTTAATGGCCTTCTTCAGTGGGTGAGGCAATGCAACACAGGAGCAATAACCAGAAACGGAAGGGCAGTACCACAGGGACACTGGTGCCATCACACCAATGCACAAGGACAAAAGAACTAGGAGATGGGGAAATTAGTACATGAAAACAAAAGAAAGGAAATCACTTGAAATCAGATTTTGATCTCATTTAGGACAGCCTGTTCATTTTTCTATTCTGCTACCCGTTTTAACAGGTAACATAAGCCAGAAAACAAAATTATAATGCCTCACAGATTTATCATAATTCTAACATTCCCATCTGATTGAGGGAATGCCACAATTTCAGTGTATGTCAAGGACCTACTTTGTAGAGATATATCATAGGCTATGAGGAAAAATAAGATTTCCTGCTTTTTAAGCAAATTAAATAGAGTAAATCATTTAAAGTATAGCATCAATAACATGTATACTCTTATATTTTAATTATTGGTAAACAGGCTCAGACGCAGAATGTATGTCAAACCTGTCATACATCCTACCAGACCTGGACAGAGATCTATATTGCATACCAACTCCTCGACTTTGCTTTAGTGCAGGATTGTTTCTTGAAATGCAGCAAGATACTGGATACTGCAGTAAGAAGCTCACATAAACCCACAGGAAAGTGCTGAACAATGATAACTGTGAGAGTTCTTTAAGGTGAAATTAAGCTAATACTGAAGTTTCTACCATCATCCAAGCCTACTTAAATGGTAGTTTACACAGATGTGCCCCATTTTATCATTTTCAGTGACATAAGAGGTGAGTAAATAAGGGTGATTCAATTGCTATCAACTATATTTCATTTGAGGTCGTTTGACCAACTTTTGCTGAATTTCTTTCTGTATCACAAAGAAAAGAACTGAAAATTTCACTGGAATAAACAGATCTTAAAACCCAAAACAAAAAGAAGAAAAAAGTTCTCATAAAACCAGTCAATAAAAGTGCAAACAAGAGAATAAGGTTATGAAGTATCATTCACTATTGTATATAACACCGTACTAATAAAAGTGTAAAAGTACTAAGCTAAGCATAACACTGTTTATCATTGACATTTATTTTAAAAAGAAAGGGTTAAAAAGACGACGTAACACGGCATGTTTCTGCATGCAGTGAGAAACAATAATTAAACTGCTGTTGTTTTATTATTTTAAAAATAAGCATGCTGTGAGAAAAAGAAATGTAGAACCGCCTGCCCAGGACCAAGATGGTCACTTAGATCATGAAAAACCCTCATGCTTGTTATTTGCTCGCAAGGTTTTTCCATTTCTGTTTGACCTAAGAGCCAATTTAGACTCAAGAAATTACCCCAGTGAAAGTTTTGCAGAAATAACAGTACTGTTACTTGCCAAAAGAAGATAATGACCATCACACATATCCACACAGGGCTTGTGCAGCTCTCAGGTTCTTCCCAGGACCCAACAAGTTCTCCCACAATTCAGAAGAAATGCCTTTTGAAGCTGCTTACTTTACTGAGCAAAAGCCCTGAAACATACACCCTCAGCCCCTTCCTAGCTGCAGGCAGGAGAGGGCAACTTCACTGAGGGAGAATAGATTATAGTATGGAAATAATCTCATTCTCCTCCATTTTACAAGAATAAAAGGCTTTCCTTCTGCTTGCTACTCCACTCAGCAGAGTGATCCAGAACCACACTGGTTGGATTGTTAGAGACCTAACTTCCACCCTAAAATGTTCTTCTCCCTTCCAGATGCCATGTCCCGATGTTATCATAGATAGCAAAGATCTACTAACCCAGATTCCTGTTGGTAGGCTAAGCAAAGCTCCTTCAGTAAAATGTTTCACCCCCCTTGAACAACCTAGTGGCCCTTCCTGGCAGCTGTTCCAGTTTGAATTCGTCTCCTTTGGCCCTGCTTTTGTTCTTAATGTCATCTCCTCCAGTCTAACTAGTGGTCCCCATGTGGCATGGTACTGAATGTTACAGTGAACAATATTGCATTGTCTTTATCTAGAAATTGTCAGTTTAGCCAAGGAACACCATTACGTTAGTCTGGTAAAAATCTGTTTTTGATAAGCCAATGATAAGTTTTGTGCCATTTCCTACGTACCTTCAGGTATTTGAATATTTTTTCCTTCAACTTGTAGTATAGTATAATCTGCCACCATTTCTTCAGTATATGCATCATCTTGGCATTTATCTTCTCACTCTTAGATGGCTTCAATAGAAATGCTTGCTGCCAGAATTTTCGATTTATAAAGCAATCTCTCCGAAAAGCCAAGATGGAGATTATCTGGGTCCTCAGACTTGAGCATATTAAACACTGCAACTGCCTTCAGTGCAGATATTTCCACTTTCTTGATCGCTAGCCTTTGAGTCCATGGTCAGTACTGTCACCCTTCCTGAAATAATGATGCCAAGTATACATTTAATTCTAGGGCCATCTCTAAATCTTTATCTCTAGCATTCTCACTGCATAGATGCCTTCTGCCTTGCCTTACTCTTTTTTGTTTAGATGGCTCCTTGTTTTCTCTTGATGGAATAATCCTCTACCTCCACTCAGTGTCCTCTGTGAGTCAGAAGTTACAAACTTTTGTTCCATAAATGTAGATAGCTTCCTTTCTCATTACCGAGATGCCTTGAGGACTAGACCTTGTACTTCTCCAATGTTAAGGAATCCAGGCAGAAAGTTGTGAAAAGTCACTAGTGGATGACTAACCTAGTTTCAGAGCCAGTTGATATATCATGGGTTTTTTGAGAGTATAAGGTTCCTTTGGCTTCCAGTTTTTCACATAGTGTTTTCATCTAACAGCCAAAACAAAGGAATCCATTTTTCTTTTGTATTAATTATTATTTTTAAATAAATTTGTCATACACAAGTTTGGTCTGTAGTACTGCAAGAGAATAGTTTAAATCGCAATTGCACATTACAATTTCTTTATCACAGTAACATCCTATTCCAGTTCATATGTGAAATATTATTAATAAATATTGCTTATTATTGGATCCAAACTGCAGAGAGGATTTAACATTGAATACAGACTATTAAAGAATGAATATGAACAAAATGCATCTTGGAAAACAGTGAAAGTTAGACATTGCATAGTAACCAGACAGAAATCAAACTCAACTGGGCATGAAATAATAAGTATTTGGAGAAAAAAGCATGGATAAAATTTGACTCCCACCTTGAAGGTATCTCAGCTCCGCCAAAAAAAATAATCTGTATTTCAGCTCCTAAGAAGTGTTCTGTTTTTATAGCTCTGACACTACTAGAACATGAGGGTACTGATCATCTCTGAAAGTGAAGCTGTTCTTTGTAATTATGTCTATTTAGAAAAAGGCAACTAACTTTAAATTCTTGTCTTTTAAAATCTTTTCCATATGACAGTAGTGAAAAACAACATGCATTAATCATGTATGCACAAGCCTGAGTCAGAAATCACAGCCCCATTGAGTGAAGCTTTGTGCAAACATACTGAAAGACAAGTGATGGAATCATGGCATTTTAGAAATTGGTGTGGGGTCTGCATTTGATTTGACCTGGATCAGGTTTTTTAAGCTTACACTCACTCCTGACCATGATGTAAGAAGTCATTGCAAGATGTGGAAAAGGCAATAAGGGTGGCAATCACAGTCCCATAAGCACTGAGATGAATGATGCTTTATTTTCAATTCATTTGTTCCTCATGGCTGATTGGCTTTTTAAAAATTAATTTAACTAAGGTAACAGTCTGAGACTTCATCACTTCCATTTTAGCAGAAGCTTATTTTAACTTCCCCTTTGGGCAAAAGATGGTTTGAGCTGCAATCTGCCCCAAATTACACATAGACTCCCTGACCAGGAGTGTAAGCATTGTGTGCCTCCCAAGTGGTCAGCTGGACACTAGCAGTTAATAACTGGACAGAGCAAATGATTTACCATCTCTTAGTCTGTGGCAGGCTGAACTAATAATTTTGGAGGTTAAAAATCACACTTGATTTCAGTATTTTGCAGCTTCCTGTTATCTTGTGGTATTTTGTTGAAATTATACATGTTCAAACATTTATGAGAGAATGGCAAATACACACTCATGTTCAAGACACCTCATTTCCATAATTAAACTGGATAAAAATTGGTTTACTTGTCCCAGGTGGCCAAACAAAAGTTGTCAGAGCAATACCAAGTCACTGGAATTTACCCT
>JANZLQ010000041.1:11885466-11928271 GCA_026212715.1 Elanus axillaris | reverse complement strand
AGAGCAATACCAAGTCACTGGAACTTACCCTAGCTCAGGTTCTGGTCTACTTTGCATATGAAAAATCCCAGGTAATTTTGTGAAAACAAAGAGGAGCAATAAACAGTACTAGTAAAGCCCATAACATCACAATGTTGCCACCTCATTAAGAGTTTGCATTAAGGTCACTCAAGAACACCTTCACAGGAAGAAGCTTTAAAAAAGCTTAACCTAAATCAAGATACAAGTATCCCAAAAGAGAGGGCTGGACTTTTTAATTCTCATGCAGAGCATGTGAGGTGAGGATCAGCACCATTTCTGATGTAAGTCTCACAAAAATTAAGTGTAAAAAAAGACATATTTCTGAGTATATAATGTGCACATTAAAAACACTGTCTAAAGATATCAACTGTACAGAGCATGAATAAGACACTGACAAGCTCATGAAAGAGTGATGTTCTTTGAGCTCATTATTGCATACTTGAACAGGGTATGAATATTTTATATTCATGCTAACTGTCATACTGCAAGTTGAACTGTTTATACTAGAAAGGCATACATATAGCACTGCTACTCATGTTTACATTTACCCTGCAAACATCAGCAAAATGTTTCCTTCTTGTAAGCATCCCCTCTCACTCCCTCACTCTTCTTATTTCAGATATAAGGTTATTCAAAAGAACCACACAGCAGCAGGCTGGGGGAAAAAAAATAAAAAAAAGATAAAAGTGGCTTCTGGGTATCCAACCTAGGGAAGAGCCAAACAAGACCTTATAATCCAACACCCACAGCATGCAGAAAGTTACCTACCACTAACAACTGCTAGAAAAGGCCCTTGCTAGACGTGGATTAAAGATAACGACAGGGAAGGGAAGGAAAAGAAAGGAGGCTAAATAACATATACATCCAGGTACCTCAGAAGAGTCCATCAGATTCTGCAGAAACTAATATGCAACATGGAAATGACCTCCAGAGAAAGCAGTCCTATTAGCTTTTATCCCAAATGATCACAGCATTATTTGATAGAAACATCTACAAGAGCTGATACATCAGGATTGCTAATGTTCTTCATTTGGCAACTCTCTTATCACTTGCTTTCGAAAGAAAAAACAGAGAGCATTCAAAAGCAAGTACCATTCAACTATAAATTAGCATCTATGAATTAGCAAGTAGCTAATTTATAAGTGCTAGAGGTTTTTCCTGAAGGGCACTGAAAACTTTTAAGAAAAGCAACTAAAACTTTGAAACTTCCATGGCTTGCTTTCAAGGCAAGCTGAAAGCTCTCATGAAATAGCTGTACATGTTTAAGACACCCTGAAGTACTGGTGGGCACCAGACAGAAAGACTTAATAATTGCTCCCAGCAACAGCAAAATGCGAACCCAAGTCTGCTGTCCTCCCATCAGCTCATCTGACATTAAAGGAAGGACAGAGGTTTGTCTGCTTTGTGCAGCAAATCATGTGGTAGCAGATTGTGCAGTACCCCTTTTTGCACAAAGGTCATGTCACATTTACCAGGACAATCAGAGAATGGTTTTCAGAAGAAACTGTTGCATAGCATTGGCACTAACCGGCTTCCCTTGTCAGATTAAGAGAGCAACAACAACTTCTACCTCCAGGTCTTCACACCACAGAATGACTCTACACGTCACAGGTTTGCTTGCACCTACCCATCACCACCAGGGCCTCCTTACAGTCACTGCATCCATGATCTCTAGAAAAGTATTTTGAGGATTTGTTTCTCTAGTAGCACATTTAGGCACAGTGTGACTTCGTTATAGACAAAACAAAACTGCTAATAATTCTTCTGGGCCTGAGCAAGTGTAAAAGCATATGATATAAAGTGCACCAGTCTTTCAAATCCTACTGTAGGGCTATGATTGGGCTTCTGTTGACATCCACATAGAAATCAGCTTCCAGACTTCTGACATAATCACCACTTAAACTTCCAGAGGCAGCACTGAAGACCCACCACCCAGGAATCTTTTTTAAACCCAATTCATAGTGACTGACATTTTTAAACCAGGCTACTACAAAGAAAATATATCTTTTTTGAATGGTTCAGAAGAGGTCAAGCCATCAGATAAAGGAGGAACTACCAGACCCTGGTGACAGTACAGCTTACAGAGAAATACAAAAAGCTAAATTTAGAACCTGAATTGATGGCAGATTATTACACACTTTCTTTCTTGTGCGTTCCTATACATACTGACATCTACTAATAAGGCTTAATCTCAGTGCTCAGATTTACTTCACTTAAATAAAAAAGAATTTTCTCTTTATTCTTCAAATATTTTTTTCATACAGCATAAGCACAACTCAAGCTATTTCAAATATATAGTATTTTGAACTACATCATCAGACTTCTCCATCTCTCTCATCATGTCATATATATAAAAAAGAGGAGGTTAGTGTCCTGCTCCCTTACACTGAATTTACACAGGTGCTCTGGTCCATAAGAACTACTCAATGAACTGATGCTCCGTTGGCCCAAGGTGTTCCCAAATGATTAAACAAGAACCTGATTAAACAAGAATCACACATTTTTCAAAGTCTGTACAATTTGAAAAGTGTAAAGATTACCACTGGTTTTAGTACAAAAATCCTTTCTCCTAAAAGATTGGCAGAATGTGCATTTTTTTTTTCTAATCATGCTGCACATCTTTACTACAAGTCATCCTCATCGCATTGCTTATAGACCAGCTCTGAAAAGTTAAAACTCAAGAAATCACATAGCACTTTGTTTCTTTTCTTTTCCTCTCTTCCTCTCTCTTTGCCTGTGGTATTTTGAAAAGCACAAACAGATAATAAATTCCTGCCAACTTTACTAAGCCAGTCAAGTTATCTAGGAGACCCAGTGGTTTCTTTTTTCCTGCCTTGTGGTCTCTGCAGTCATTAAAAGGGTGGGCAATAATCTGAAATCCCCTAATCATGCTACAAGTTGTTACATCTCCATTTATGTAGGAGCTATCTGTAATTTCTGTAAGTTATTGAACTGCAGCTGAATGTAATTCAGTCTTGTCAAGATAAGGTAAGCCTTGGCACTACTTCTGTGGGATCAATGATAAGTCCCTGATTTGGAGTATCAGAGGCTTCCAATGAGTCACAAGACCTTTGAGTTCCACCAGAAGGGTTGGGCATACACCCAAAAGGGTTTCTAGATTACAAGCCTATAATGTGCTTCTTTCATGCTGATATACATAAAATTCTTTCATGTCAATACGCACAAGCTTTCTTTTAAAAGAATTATCAAAAGAGGCTGGTGAATCTGTCTCACACAGCTTTCACTGACCTACAGACTTCTTCCCCTGGATCTAGAACATTAACACAGAAGAGATACAAGAAAAAACTCCGTACCAGGCACCGCAATGTACTGCCTGAAGATTTAAAGGGCACAGAAGAACAATCTAGTATCATTCTCCCCATTAACTTCTGCAACAAACAGGTCAGACCACTTTCTATCTCATATGCTCCATTTCTCTTTGCACATTCTCCCAAAAGTCAATAAGCTACTCTTATTTTCAGGGGTAACAGACCATATACTGTCTGCAAACACACACACTAACTTATAACAAGCCATGAATCTATAGGCCTTTTCTAGTGAGACACTGAAAGAGGGAGGAGGGCCCCTTTGACTGGTACCAGTTACACACTTCTCCAAGTCACAGTAATATACCACACTAATATTACCCAGAGGGAGTCCCTTTGGCTCCATTCTTAGCTGGTGTTTCTAACCCTCCTTTACAGAAGGATATTCAATAAATGAGGTATTTCTGTGACCTACAGCAAGCCTGCACACAACTGTTGTATTATATATGGTTTCATTTTGCTCCCCAGCACTGCTCTTTGGTGGCTGTTACAGCCCATAAAGCCATCTGTTAGGAACACTCAGTCATAAAATTATTAATGCCTGTAGCCTAAAAACAACCCTAAGTAAATAAACAGTACCAGAAGGCCCAGTGCAAAATTCTAGGATGCTAAATACACAGGAAATACAAAGGACCATAAATCTTCTCAATAGTTCTATGTGCAATTATGTATTCACTTGAAATTCAAACAACACACAGAAAGACTAGACAGAAGTTCCTTCTAAAACAGCGCACTGCAGATTTCCTTCACAGTTGAACCCCATACAAAAAAAATCTGGGATACTATTGTGAATCCTTGTAACAATTAGAGCTAATAATAGAGAATTATGCAACTAAGAAAGAAAGTTCCTGACAAAGCAGCTCAGGACACACATAATCCTCAGGGCTCAAAATGCAGAGAACAAAGGAAGAACATCGCAAGTTTGAATCATTCAAATTCTTAAAAGAGGAGGACAAAGGAATTTTTTTTCTATTGGATATGTGGCATTTACAAGCATGAAGAAAATATTAAGAAATTAAGTACAGCTGGATCTTTACCACTGTGATGGCAAGTCTCTTGAGTAAAGAGACAGGACAGCCACCTTGGTCACTTGGTGCTGGTTCCTACCTTAATGTAAAGATGGAGCCTTTTTCCCCTCCATCACGGCTTCCTTCAAATGCCAAGGGGGTCTCCAGAAGGCTGGCATGGTGCCTGGTCTGTCAAGTCTCACATACGGGATGTGAGACAGACACAGTTGGCTACGCTTCCCATCCCTCCCACAGCAGGGCCATATTTCATGCATGCCCAGTATAGAAGAGCAGCCTGTCCCCCTAGACTGGTAGCCACAGATATCAACAAATAATGTCAGCTGGATATCCTAGTATCTAAGCATCTGCTGGAGCAGGAGCGAAGCTGCAGTGCTGCAGGCATTAAGCTTATCTTTTAAAAAGGTCTGGTCTTAATAAGGCTCATCAGCTCCCTAGATGCAGTGAAACATCAACAGAAATAAGTCTGTCTGCAGGCTGGGCATATGAAGGAGTATCTGGTTCTGTCATGATGGGACAGAAGACTGGACACTGGCACCTATGTCAATGGCTAAAACTGTAAGGCTGCAAGATCAGTTGCCCTACAGCCAGCACTAGGCATTAAGAGCCCCCAGCTGACTTAAGTGTGGTCAGTATGGTATGACCAAACCAGTCTACAGAATGACCATTTGACTTTAGACGTAAACAAAAGTTGCTTCCACTTACAACACTGCCCTTGGCAGCAGCCTGCCACACCAGAAGCCTGGACTCTGCAGTGAACCTGGTTCTCAGCTCTCCACCTCCAGCCATCACTTCCCTTGCAAGAAGACCTCCTTGGGACACCTGGGGCATATGATGAGCCCCTGTGGGGGACATGCGACAGAACCTCCCATCTCCAGGCCAACTCCAGCACCAACAGAGTACTGGAACCAGGGCATGGTATAATACCACTCACTCCTACAGAAGATGTCGTTGCGCGCTCCGAAGAGCTCAACCACCATCTACGTTAAGCCTTAAGCTCAACATCAGCACCCCCTCATGAGCTTACTGGAACATAAAGCAGCATTGCTCAATTTAGCTGGCTTGATAGTAGCTTTGAAGAAATTTAAAAGGAAATCAGGTATGTCTTTTTTTTTTTTTTGTTGTAGAATAAAAAACCTAAAACCAACAAACACAGTAAACCTGTTACTCTGATGGAGAATAATTCCTACTTCCTAGGAGGCCCCATTAAGCTTTAAAACCACAGTAATTTACCAGAAATCAAGCAAGAAGTTACTTTATAAAAGATTAACAAACATGACTGTAGCACTGCATTGAAACAGGAGGCTTTTGTTCTAAACAGCTTCTTGTATTTTGCTACAGTTCAAAACTGTGGTTTGAATCCACAACTTGTGGATCTTTCACTTTTTAACTCAAGGCTTTGTTCCTTAATCACAGAGGGAAGGAGTTTAGAGTTATGCAAGTCAGACACAGGCGTCTCTACAGTATGTTGCACATGTGAGTTTTCTCTTAAACTGCCAACTTCCATAAACTGGGTTGTCATTTTTACCATGAACCACATTTTGATATATCACAGAAAAAACCCAAACACCTTACATTTGTCTATAAGGGTTCTTTAAGACCTTGAATATCCTGGAAATATGTCTTGTATGTGTCAGTGCTCCATAGACCAAGAATTGAAAGGAAAAACCCAGAAGTTTCATAACAAAATAGATTACAATAATCATAAATCATCCCCTACATGCAGACTGTGGCTGCAGTTCAATGTCCAAATTAAGACTTCCAAAATCTGAGTTCTGTTCCTAGCTGCAATGCAAATTTGCATTGCAACTTTTTATAAATTATTTCATTTGTCTGTGCTTCATCATGTCTGTCAAACAGATAAAAGAATGAAACTATTCCTATCTTGTCTATTTAGAAATAAAGATTTTGTGGAGAGGAGAAAAAGAAGTGACAGCACGAGTGGAAACTGTTTTTTAGCTGGGTTCTTCAGTGCTCAATCTGATGAATGCTTGGATTTCTGGATGTTACTCAAAACCAATATATGTTTTGTTACTGATGTTACTGAAAAAAATATATCAATGAACTTTCCCTAAGTCACAAAAAAAGAAAATATTGCTGCCAGAAAATGTTGCTAATGGAAGAAAAACTTTAATCAAACAGCAAACATCATCTTCAGAGACATCCTTTGATGCCTCACCTCACATTATAAGTGTAAAAAGGATATTTTTACATATTTTCTACTTTACTGACTAGGACATTATCATAATGCTCTTTTCCAGACCAGATGCACGCAGCAATCATTCTTATCCATCATGTGTCCTACTGTGTTCCTCCACAACCATAACACTTCACACAAAGCAATATTTGTACATATCAACCACTAATTTCATCTGCTTGCCTGTCCTCTACAGCCAGCCCACCTGACCACAGAGATTCCTTGGTGAATCCAAGTCAAACCCTGCGTCCTCCCAGGAGAGCACTTTCCAGTTTTCTGCTATGCAACAGGTTTCCTTCAAGAGCAGGGGGGCTCAATAGATCAGTATTTTCTAAATTACATATGTCGAAAGATATTCTAGGCACTCTATAATTAGCCAGCAAGGAAAAGCATTTCTGATTCATTAGGTCAACTTTAATGGTTTCCTCATTAAAAGTTTTTGCTGTTAAGCTGACAGAAGCTAGAATTTAATAGTAGCTTCCAGCACTTTCTTTATTAGCTGATCTCTATTGAATCAGTCTTTATCACCTGAAGAGATATTTTAAATGGAAATTCCTCAGCCCCAAGCAACCTAGATTGACCAAAGGCCTAGAGATTGCTCTGTCCCTGCTTTAATAAACTGACTGTATATATTGCTGCAAAGGTCAGTCCTCATTAGTCAGTGATGGCTATGCAAGATTTAACACATTATATTCCAGTACTAATTTGTCACTTGTTGATACTGACATTCTTGTTGATGTTAAATAGCTATTGGATGGAATTTATAAATATGAATCTCTGGGGACACTTATACAACAATTGTTCCCCTCCCACCCAATTCACAACAGTTGGATAGCTCTGTGGCCTGGACAATCTAATTGCTGTTAATGTGGCAAAATATAAAATTAAGTTCCTTTACTGTCCCCTCTAAATACAAATCAGCTGAAGTATTCTACACACCTAGGAATGAGTACTTTCACAGGTAGTTCATGGAAGCTTAGATTCCCCTTTGTCATGTTTCAGCCAAACCAAACCACATCTCCTGCTAATACTCTTGGGTTTGCAGGGGGGAGGATTCTTTCTCTAAAGGGGCAGAATTGCATTTCTTCCATTTCTCATTAATGCCCCAGCTGCTAGCCACTGAATTTTCAACAGAGAGCAAGCCCACCCAGCTCTAGATAGTAAAAAGCTTGCACAGCTTGGTTATTTCAGAATATACAAACTGCAAATACAGTAAAGAATTGGGCCCAAAGAACTGAATCCAATCAAGATTGCTCTATGTTAATTAAAAGCTGTCCTCCTCAGGAGACAAACTTGATTATTTTAATGATTCCTCAATAGGTATCTTGCTCTGAGTTTGCAAGTCACTTGAAAAAGCCGACTCCTATTCAAACTTCTTTCTGTGAGGAATTTAATTTGAGGAACTTGTGGAGTATTTTAGGATAAATCCTTGTCTAATGAATAAGGTACTGTCCCAGTACTCAGGAAGTGGGGATTCAATCCATGCATCTCTCACTGAGGCTACCTATAACCTTGAAGAAACTAGCATAGAATGGTTTGGGTTGGAAGGGACCTCAAAGATCACCTAGTTCCAACCATGCTGCCATGGGCAGGGACACCTTCCACTAGACCAGGTTGCTCAAAGTCCCATCCAACCTGGCCTTGAACACTTCCAGGGATGGGGCATCCAGAACTGCTCTGGGCAATGTGTTCCAGTGCCTCACCACCCTCACAGTGAAAATTTTTTTCCTTACATCTAATCTAAATCTACCCTCTTTCAGTTTAAAAGCATTACCACTCGTCCTATCACTATAGTCCCTGATAGAGTCCCTCTCCATCTTTCCTGTATGCCCCCTTTAAGTACTGGAGGGCTGCTATAAGGTCTCCCTGGAGCCTTCTCTTCTCCAGGCTGAACAACTCCAACTCTCTCAGCCCATCCTCCTAGGAGAGGTGCTCCAGCCCCTTGATCATCTTCATGGCCCTCCTCTGGACCCACTCCAGCAGGTCCACATCTTTCTTATGTTGGGGGCCCCAGAGCTGAACACAGTATTCCAGGTGGGATCTCATGAGAGCAGAGCAGAGGGGAGAATCACCTCCCTTGACATGCTGGTCACACTTCTTTTGATGTAGCCCAGAATGTGATTGGCTTTCTGGACTGCAAGTGCATGTTGCTGGGTCACATTGAGCTTCTCGTCAACCAATATCCCCAAGTCCTTCTCCTCAGGGCTGCTCTCAATCCACTCATCGCCCAGCCTGTATTTGTGCTTAGGATTGCCCCACTCCATGTGCAGGACCTTGCACTTGGCCTTGTTGAACTTCATGAGGTTTGCACAGGCCTGCCTCTCAAGCCCGTCAAGATCCCTCTGGATGGCATCCCTTCCCTCCAGTATGTCAACTGCACCACACAGCTTGGTGTCATCAGCAAACTTGCTGAGGGTGCACTCACTTCCACTGTCCATGTTGCTGACAAAGATATTAAATGGCTCTGGTCCCAATACCCACCCCTGAGGAATGTCACTCAGCACTGGTCTTCACTTAGACATCAAGCCATTGACTGCAACTCTTTGAGCACAACCATCCAAACAATTCCTTATCCACTGAGTGGTCCATCCATCAAATCCACAACTCTCCAATTTAGAGACAAGGATGTTATGCAAGACAGCGTCAAATGCTTTGCACAAGTCCAGGTAGGTGACATCAGTCACTCTTCCCTTATCCATCAATGCTGTAGAAGGCCACCAAATTTGTCATGGATGATTTGCCCTTAGTGAAGCCATTGCTGGCTGTCAGCAATCACCTCCTTATCTTCCATGTGCCCTAGCACATGGAACCAGGAGGATCCACTCCATGATCTTGCCTGGCACAGAGATGAGACCGATTGGCCTCCAGTTCCCAGGCTCTTCCTTTTCTCCCTTTTTAAGAATCAGGGTCATGTTTCCCCTTTTCCAGTCCCTGGGAACTTCACCATTCTGCCATGACTTCTCAAATATGATAGAGAGTGGCTTAGCCACTTCATCTGCCGCTTACCTCAGGACCCATGGATACATCTCATCAGGTTCCATGGACCTGTGCGGTTTCAAGTTCCTTAGATGCTCTCAAACATGATCTTCTCCTACAGTGGGCAGTTCTTCATTCTCCAAGTCCCTGCCTTGGCCTTCTGCAGCTTGGGTTGTGTGGCTGGAGCACTAGCTGGTGAAGACTGAGGCAAAAAAGTCATTGAATACCTCAGGTTTCTCCATGTCCAAAGTAACCAGGTTTCCCACTTCCTCCCGGAGAAGGCCCATGTTTTTCCTAGTCTTCCTTTAATTGGTGATGTACCTATAGAGGTTTCTCTTGTTGTGCTTGACATTACTGGCCAGATTTAATTCTATCAGGGCTTTAGCTTGCCTAACCTGATCCCTGGCTGCTTGGACAATTTCTCTGTATTCCTCCCAGGCTACTTGTCCTTGCTTCCACCCTCTGTAGGCTTCCTTTTTGTCTTTGAGTTTGTCCAGAAGCTCCTTGTTCATCCACACAGGCCTCCTGGTGTTTTTGTCTGACTTTCTCTTTGTTGGGATGCATTGCTTCTGAGTTTGGAGGAGGTGATCCTTGAATTAACCAGCTTCCTTGGGCCTCTCTTCCCTCCAGGGCTTTATCCCATGGTACTCAACCAAGCAGATCCCTGAAGAGGCCAAAACCTGCTCTCAAGACCAAGGTAGTGAGCTTGCTGTGCACCCTCCTCTCTGCCCTAAGGATATGGAACTCACCAATTCATGGTCACTGCAGGTCTCTCTCTCAGGGCTTCAGTTTCTGCAGACACAAAACAAAGGTGACATTTGTCTTCTCTCATGTTTGATCTATCTTGTCTGTCTCGATCATAAATTCTGTGTTGGCAAGGACTCTCACAATTTGTTCGTAAAATGCCTAGTGTGGCACTTTACAAGCTGTAGCAGCTAGTCTAATACAAATTAAAAATAGTAATTCATATGTCAGCATACTAACTGATATTTCCCATCATAAGCCTGTGTAGGTGCCTTAAATAGAGGTGTTTCTTTTAAATGGTATCAGATGAGAGAACCGAGGAAAAGAGGTCACATGAGATGGGAAGACACAGCCAAAGGCAGATCAGCTCCCCATTTCTTCCATATTGCCAGAGGCAGATCAGCTCCCCACTTCTTCTATCTCATCAAGCTACCTCAAACACTAAATGCATTAATTTCGAATTTAGCAGATTATTAACTGGGGAACCTTCTTTGGATAGACACTGAAAATGGCACAGAAGGGAGAGGACTTTAATCTTAGCCAGGGTGTTTGGCTTTGCAGAATTCCCTCATTTCAGTAGGAAAACTACAGGGATTCAGGAGTTCAGCTAGCAGTGATATTTTTCCTGGTAACCTCCTCTTGAGGAAAACCAAAACTGGCATACTCAATGTTAAGACGTGACTGTCCATAGCTGCAAAACCTTGTTGGCACAGGATTGACCTTGACATCCTTCATTGGTGCCTTATGATGTTAATGGACGATTAATGTAGGGAGGAGGAGAGAGCAGCAAAATAGAGAATAGATAGGGAAATGTGTGGGCAGTAAAGTAGCAACGAGCTTTCAAAACGCCTCCATATTCACAGACCATAAAAAGTGGCCGAGAGGAGTATTTACAGAACCATTCTCTGGAAGCAGGAGGAAATAATTCAGCATGACAGCAGTTTAGGGATTCAGTGTACAAAAAAGAAAAATTAATTATGGATGAGGAAAGCGATAAGCACTATAGTAGCACAAGCAAGTGGGCACCTTGAGCTCCTCAAACAGTCTCTACTACTGTGGCCACTTCTGGCTGCCAAAACACCACAACCTCCCTTGTTTACATTAGCAAATGTGTTTTAAACAGACTCTGTGTTACCATCAGCAGCATCAGAATGGAGGTCGAGGTTAGCTGTGGAGAATGACTGTAAAAGTGGCATCCAATCCTAGGCCCTTTTCCAGTTTTTGTTTGTTTTTTTAAAAAAAAACAACAACCCTTAGACAAGCTGCAGAGTGGCAGACTTCTTGCTGAACAGAGCAATCCTTAAAGTAGGAAATAACAGGAAGGCTTAGAGGCATATGGAACCCATTAGAAATGGCATGTTTGCAGGGACAGATTATAAATTGGATCAACTAGAAAAGCATCTGAAAAAAGCCTGCCTACAATTGCATCTTGTATGAACTGTCTCAATCTAGCTGAAACATGTTTCTAACCAGAGACTTCACTTTTCTATCATTTCTTCACTTACCACATTTGGAAAATGCCCGTACGTGATGACAGCAGAAGACCCACATACTACAAGACCCACCCTGGAGCAGAGGGGAGGGGGAGAGGAGCAAATGGTACACTCTCATAGGCATCATAACATACAACCATTACATCTCCAATGTTTGCTATAACCAGAAAGGAACCATTTCAAAGGTTTAATGGGGCCATAATCCACAACTGTGCAGATCACAAACCTCTTCACACCTGGATGCAACAGACATGCAGCTGCTGCACTATCCCAAAGTGGCCTGCACTGGGGTGCTCTCCTGCAGACCCACCCTTGTGAGTGTGGATTTCAACTTCTTGCTCCCTCCTCTGCCTTGCAAATTCTGGAATTTGACTGCTAACTTCCCTATTTTATGCAGATGCAGTGGATTTCAACCTAAAAGAATAACAACCAGTCATTCATTAACATCAAACATGCAAAACAAATTTAGCTAAGCTGATTACAGTAATGTAGTAGCCAAGAGCACTGTTCAAATTGACATGGGAGAAGAAACGCCTTTGATATTCTCAGTACAACGAGCTGTCTATTTTTGTGAAGTCTCATGTTTCCTAATTACCTTAATACTCTAAGAATTAGGTAATACCAATGTACAATCACTCACACGGGGCTGGGTTCACAGCCTCCCATTCCATGGTGCTTACAGGGAATGCTAATCTGATACGAGAAATCTGGCTGCGACAGAAACGGTCTCAGGCAGCTTCTTTGCAATAATCGGCCACACCTCAGGTTAAGGAAAACCCCCAAAAGCCACAAGGCAGAATTCACAGTGGAGTAAAGGAAATGCTACAGGCATGCAGGCAGCTGCAAATATGTCCTCCTGAGTTGTGCCCTGTCTCCTGCCTTTAAAAAACCCTTTTCAGTGACAGCTGCACTATGGAGGACTGTGCCCTTACCCCAGAAAGTCCCTTCACCACCCTATCACTGCCAAAAATGAGGATGAAGCAGTGTCTTCCCCTGAGTGCCGTGAAAGCAATTCTAATTTCCCAGGCACGTATGTGCCAGAAGATACCTAACACACCCTCTCCCCTCTCAAATCACCTCCATAATAGGCACACAACCCACACAGACTCTCGGTATGAACCTGGCACAGCAAAATAGTGCAGCTATGGAGATGCCCTGAGAGAAAGATTAACCTGAAAGGAAGGGAGCAGTTCCTGGAGAAGGTTAATTTTCCATCAGCCAGGCCCTTCCAGTAACACTCGAACTTAGGCCTGAAGGACTTGCATAGGTGATGCTGGATGTCACATACAACATATACCGCAATAGGTGAGCATGTTGGTGCTCGTAGACGTGAAGCGGGAACTTCTGTGCTAACCCCATAGTGTGTGCTTCACACCCCAGTATTCTTCTCTGTGTTTATTTATGGGCAGACTTCGAAAAACAAAGCAAAGCGTCCTAAAATGGGAACAGATGGGGTCTGCCTATTATCCCAAATCATTCTATGACAGAGAATAAAAACAAGCAAGGCTCATGTGAGGCAACCTGCGGTGCAAGACACTAAGCAGACCCCGCTGACAAGCAGTATCTTATTGCTGAAGAGACCCAAGCTGGCTCCTCTTTCATGTACTTCAGTGGAGTTACTTCTAGTTCGCAGTAGTGAGAGTAAGGAAAGGAATCAGCCTTTATGTGCAACAAACACAGCTGAGACTCGAACTTCGGCTCTTGGGCATAAAGAAAACAGAAAGTCAAGTAGCTAGGAGCAGTGTTAAACTTTTCACAGCTACAAATTGCTCTTTCATGCATGATACATGCTTAAATCCTGGATTATTGGGACAATAGATTGTAGCAGCTTTAATCCAAGTGAGTCATTAAGCTGTGCCACTTCAGTAGGAATCTGCATACTTTAAAAGTGTCTGTGTATCGTACAGTCCATCTGTGTAACACACAGTCCATACAGCCCAGCTCCAGTAATTAACTTAACTACACTTCCTCATGAACATATTGCTACCATGTGTATACATTAGCATTTTGGCAATATTTTCTTTTTATAAAAAGATTGAAAGTATTTGTGCCAATGTGGTAAATCTGTCTACGTCTGTCTGTATGTCTAAGCCTTACGGCTGTTCACAGGGATTGTCTCTCTCTTTCTCTCTCTCTCCCCCCCCTCCCCTTGTGTTAGACTACCAACAGCTTTGGAAACTACTTTTTCCATTTCAAATGCATTTTGTGCTTCCATATTGAGATAAAACACCCAAGAGATGGCTAGCAAGACTCTTGCTTCTGAGGCAAGGCTAACAAAGGAAGGCTGTTAGCTGTTGGGGTTGGTGAGTTTAGTTGGAAAGCTTACAGGGGAAAAGGCAGTTACCATCCAGCACAAACCAGGTTGTCAGACTGCACTCCACAGAGGGGCAATCATACATGTCTACTGGGAATCTTCAATGGCTTATCAGCCTCATCATATAACCCAAGAAAGGAAAAAGGAATGCCTAACAGGGAAGCATGCTAGCAGTTTTAGATTCACAGTTCAGGGCCAGACTTTGAGACTTGAAAAACCATCATCATAACCAGACTGTTCTAGAGACTGACAATCCCCAAAACACTGAAGAGTAACAGAAAAAGCTGAGGCATGAAAATGAATTTAGCTTGTTCCTCTGATCTATGGAAGTCCATCTACACTGCATAACGGATAAAGACCCCTAAAAGACATTAACTAACCTGAACTGGTAAGTCCACACAGCGCAGCACACGACAGTATAGATTTACCATCTCAGACCAGCCCTGCACTGCAGGGCAGCCAGCTCAGCTATCTCCAGCACGTTGCTCACGCGTTTCTGGGAGTAAACACAGCAAGAGCCAATATGGGTATCCAAAATATAGACAGGCTATTTCTTACACTGTACAGAAGGACTGGTATCAGAGCCTTTGTAAAGCTTGTAGGTGTCCTGTTTCAATAAGCTGCTTACTCTACTGGAGAGTGTAGAGAAAGTAAGACTAACCCAAGCTGTGGAAGACACTGCCTCAGTTGCATAAGAAGGTCCTAAATAGAGGACACGCACCTCCTGATGACACCCACAAAAGTGAGATGCAACTGCCTGGAGCTTGCTTCATTTCAGGAAGCCTGTGAGAGGTGAGTATGTGGAGTCCAGATATAGCCATGTGGTCCAGACCCAGCAGTAGGGACTTTCCCAAGTCTGTAACACCACTATCCTATCCCCTGATTAAAAAAAACCAATAAATATTACTTACCCACATACATTTTGCCGTAGAACTACCAGAAAGCTTATAAAAGCACAAAGGCAGCAGTAGTCGTGCTGTTTGGTCATATAACTGTAAAGGATCACAAAAGAATCTAAACAATATTTGGTACATCATTGCTCCCAAGCTGCAGCTATACATGCCAAGTTTTACCACCAGAAAATAAATGGGAAAAATGCATAGAGAAAATCCAAATAGACCCCTGACTCTGTAGTTTTAGTAAGTCGTACCAGAATTATGATTTGACATTACCTGCTAATCAGTGCTTTGAGAATTCCTTCCCCCGCTCCTTGCAATATCTCTAAATGGAAAGATACACCTTAGGAAAAATATTTTAATAAATGGAATGCTAATTAAAATCAAGCTTGTGACCTGAAGTAGTGATAGATCTTTACATGCTAACTAAGATTACTAGTAGATAGCAGATAAAAAAAAAAAAAAACCAAACCATTTTTTGATTGTGGACTCTCCAAAATAGAACAAAAAAAAAAATCAAATTAGAAAACAGTTTACAGAACGAAAATAGCACAGTCCCCTCACTCCCAAAATAAGTTAAATGTGTCTACTTTTTTTTATTTATTTTGGAAGTCTGCCTTGATGGTGAGCTATAACCAACTAAGTGCCTTCTGGGAACTACAATGTCAGAGCCTCAGGCTTTAATCCTCCTGACAAGATAGCGTCCAGCCCATCTCCACCTCCACGTCCAGCAAACATGGAATTCCTACAAAGTCACAGTTGGCAGAAGTTTATCCTGCTGCCTCACAGGAGATATAATCCAGCTAAAGAAAGGACCCCAAGAAAGAACAGAAAAATGAGATGCAAAAATCAAACTCCTACATGGGACCATGGAAGCTGAGCAGATGCAAATGCACTGTGAACTGATATAACATATTCTGACTGGGCCAACTACAGCAAAAGGGCTTCTTGAAGGGCTTCTACAGGTATGTCAGCCAGAATAGGAAAGTCAAAGAAAGCCTATCCACCCTGATGAACAAGACTGGCAAATTGGCAATAATGTATGAGGAGAAGGCTGAGGTACTCAACTTTGCTTTGCCTCACTCTTCACTGGCAACCTCTCTTCCCACACCTCTCAAGTGGATTGACTGCAAGACAGGGACTGAGGGAGCAAAGACTCTCCCACTGTAAGAGAAGATCAGGTTTGTGACCACCTGAGGAACCTAAACATACAGAAATCTATTGGACCTGAGGAGATGCATCCCAGAGCCCTGAGGGAATTGGCTGATGTAGTTCCCCAGCCACTCTCCATGATATTTTAAAAGTCATGGCATTCATGTGAAATCTTAGTGATTGGAAAAATGGGAAAGCTTGCACCCATTTTTTAAAAGGGTAGAAAGGAGAACTCTGGGAACTACTAACCTGTCAGCCTCACCTTGGTGCCTGGGAAGATCATGGAACGGATCCTCCTAGAAGCTATGCTAAGGCATATGAAAAGAAAGTGATTAGAGACAGCCATCATGGCTTCACCAAGGGCAAGTCCTGCCTGACTAACCTAGTAGCCTTCTATGAAGGAGTGACTACATCAGTAGACAACAAGGAAAGAGCTACGGATGTTGTCTGTCTGGACTTCTGTAAGGCCTCTGACATGGTTCCCCACAACATTGTTCTTTCTGAATTGGAGAGATACATATTTGATGGGTGAACAGTGCGGTGGATGATGAATTAGTTGGATGGTCACATCCAGAGGGTAGTGGTTAACAGCTCAGTGTCCAGATGGAGATCAATGACAAGTGGTGTCCCTCAGGAGTCCATATTGGGACCAGTACTGTTTAACATCTTCATCAATGACAGTGGGATCAACTGTACCCCAGCAAATGACACCAAGCTGTATGGTGCGGTTGACAGGCCTGAGGGACAGGTTGCCATCCAGAGGGACCTGGAAAAGCTCAAGAAGTGGGCCCATGTGAACTTCATGAAGTTCAACAAGACCAAGTGCAAGGTCCTACACCTGGGTCAGGGCAACCCCCAGTATCAAGACAGGCTGGGGGATGAAGACACTGAGAGCAGCCCCGTGGAGAAGGACTTGGGAGTACTGGTGGACGAAGAGCTGGACATGAGCCAGCAATATATGCTCACAGCCCAGAAAAGCCAAGCATATCCTGGGCTGCATCAAAAGAAGCATGACCAGCAGGTCGAGGAAGGTGATTCTGCCCCTCTATTCTGCTCTGGTGGGACCTCACCTAGAGTCCTGCATCTAGCTCTGGAGCCCTCAGCACAGGAAAGACATGGACCTGTTGGAGTACAGCCAGGAAAACAATCAGAGGACTGGAGCACCTCTCCTATGGAGAAAGGGTGAAAAGTTCAGGTTTGGAGAAGAGCAGGCTCCAGGGAGACCTTATAGCAGCCTTTCAATACTTAAAAGGAGGCTTATAAGAAAGATGGGAACAGACTTTTTAGTAGGGCCTGTTGCAATAGGACAAGGGGTAATGGTTTTAAACTAAAAGAGGGTAGATTTAGACTAAATGTAAGGAAGAATTTTTTTCAGTGAGGGGTGGTAGATGTCCCATCCCTGGAAGTTTTCAAAGTCAAGTTGGACAGGACTCTGAGGAACCTGATCTAGTTGGAGATGTCCCTGCTCGTTGCAGGGGGGTGGACTAGATGACCTTTAAAGATCCTTTCCAACCCAAACTATTCTATGATTCTAAAATATCATAATTCTATATAAATCCAACATGAAATATATTTCTTTTTATAAATTTACTTGGGAAAATTCAAAACTTTTCTGCTTTCAATCTTATAGTATTCCTGCTGAAAAGTGGTTCATTTTTGCTTTGGTTTGCTGTTTCAGGAAGAAAGGAAAAAAACATACTAATATGTAGACTAAGTAGTGTTTACATCAGTAAAATAATTCAGAAGAAGGAAGAATTAAAAAGAGGTAAGGCTGGCACCACTGTTCTTTAAGACTATAACTAAGAACTGAGCGCTGCTTACATCCCTGCCTCAGCATTCACTTGTGCCATGCTAGGAGGTGAGCTAAGAAAACAGGATGCCACACACTGTACATCTGAACTTCCACTTTCCCAGGAAAGGAAGCAGATTCTGTCCTTAATGAAACAGCATGGACTGCTGCAGGGTTCTGCCGGCTCTGCCCCTGTGCGCAGGGTCAGGTTATGGGCAGTCTGTCCCCCACCATTCCCTTGCACATTAGTCTTGGAAAGGAGTACTGCAAATATAACTGTATTATTCCCATGCTCCTTAACATTTATGCCTGGGTAGTTGTGGGTGCTGAGGTGAGGGGAGGAAGCAACAGCAGTTCCCAAACCCAGACATACAGAGAAAATAGTAAGATGAAGCCATCACTGGGCTAAAGTCACAATAGTAACTTTTGTATTCCAGGGCCAGAAGACTTGAGACACCTCACTGAAAAGCCAAAGATGCACATTTGCACCTCATTCTGGATTCATGCCAGAGGAACATTCTCATGGAAGCAGCTGTAAAGGAGCACCTGCATTGTCAGGCCAGAGAACAGAAGCCAGATGCAGGCCAGCAGCTGCCACGTGGCTTGGCCATGCTACCTCGATGGGACAGGCATCAGATTACAATTGCCTGTAATTGAATTCAGAGCTTTTTGCCTCATTTTGGTTTAGATAATTTCATACCCCTCAACTATTTTGTCATGTTAGGAAGTTTAATGGAATATCTGGGGGGTTTGCATGAAAAAGCACTAGGGAATCTGAATTTCCTGTAGAAATAAGCCTCTTTTTTTATTTTATAGATGACATTTGCTCTGAAAATTGGACTTTAGAAACAAAACTTCTTACCTATCTGAGCTCACAGGGCTGCAATTTACAGTTGTATACACTTTACTTCAAATACTCCCTTGAACTCTGATTTGTTCTGCTGCTCGTAGTGAGGTCACACACTTTTCACATCTTGATTGCCTGAAATGAGACATTCCTGACTATATTCACAAGAGACAGGATATATATTGGCCACATTCAGCCACAGGTATTTTATATCTTTTAAATGTGTTATCTGTAATTTCTGTAGTCATCAGCAGTCTTCATTCTTTAATCAATAGTACACTCATCGCATCGAAGTATGCCTGCATTTCCAGAAAGCAGCAACTGGTACATCAGTCACTGATGCACACCAGGTTTGTAAGCAATTAAATAGATTAGTGAAATTCACTACAGTCATTGTGCAAACAATTTCTAAAATTAAATCAATTTAGTGTTTAATAGTCACAAGAATTTAAAGAGGTTCACCTTGGCATAAAAGAATGAATGTAAGGGAGATTTGTTAACTTTGCTAAGCATCATAAGGAACAAAAGGTTACAGTTCATAACATAACAACCTGGGGTCCCTTTGAAAACCAGTACAGCTTAATTATCTGATGGCAGACGAGTTTAGAAACAACACAGATCTGTTCAAAGTCTGGTTTTGCATGGACCCATTCACCAGTCCTACATTCAAGATAAGAATAGCCTTCTTTCTCTAAAGCAGTCAGACCAACATCAACACAAACAACTGCAAAACAATAGCCCGGAGACAGTAAAAGCCATTGCTGACCTTGCCAGAGGCTTATTGCCCGTTTATAATCCTAACCATTTTTTGTGACTTTCAGGCATAGCATATTTATATGTCTATCTCATGACTCCACTGGTCACAACACTCATCACTGCTGTTGATCCACCAACTCTAAGTCACCTTAGGCCTCAAATATTTCATACTAAATATAAATCACTACAACAAAGAAGAGGCCACTTGCATATCTGCACCATCTCTCTCCATTAAACCAGTATCTGGGCATAATTACTGTCTCCTTGCTTATGGACATGAGGCAAATTTTTTGCACAGCCTACCATCTTTGGCAATGGCCACTTAGCCTAGAAGGCAGAGGTAGAAAACTGTGCTGAAAAAAATTTACAGAGGATGCATATTGCAAATATGCAAACAAAACTCAGGAATCCTGGCAGGAAAAGAAATAAAACAGTGAAGAATGAAGGGGACATGGTTAGACAAAGTCAACATCTTGGGAAGCAGTTGGTAAAGTGAGAGACAGATTTAAGCATAGTAAACAAGCTATAAAGTTCTCCACAGGAAGAGCAGACAAAGCACCCTAGATTACTGCAATGTCTAAGCCATTTCTCCTTTGTGATGATTTTCTTTAAAAATCTTGTTTTTCTGCCTATTTGTTTACAGGGAGTGGTAAGTGGCTGTCTGTTTTGGAATGATACTTCAAAGTCAAATGTTGTAACTTGGCCTAGACACATTCTCACTTGTGATGAGCACACTTCCCACTTGTAGAAAGAAAACAAGGGTTTTCAAACAAAGCAAAAAAGCAACTGGAGGCCTTTTTTTTTTTTTGAAGATACATTTTTCTGTTTTGAGAAGAGTTAAGCTCTTATCACTCACTATTCCAAATACAAAATTGCACAATAACTTGCTAGTAATTGAAGGTTAGAACATCAAGAAGGATTTACCCATAGAAACCTTGCTTTGCCAGCACATTGCAGAAATTCCAGGATATAATGACAGGCATGTGATCTCCCAAAGCTGTATTTTATGCTCCACATTAATGGTGTAGCAGCAAGCACTGGCTTTGTTACCTTCTGCTCTGGCTTCCTCACACAACAGTGTTGTGAGCTTCCCATCCCCTCAGCTCTCATAGATGCGGTGTATCTGGAAAGACGTCAAGCACATATGCAGTAGACCAAACAAGTGAATTTTCTGTGGAGATTACAGTGAAGAAGGCCATCTGTACCCCATCCTAGCAGCTGCAGAAGGTCTGTGACAACAGTATCAGAGTGGCTCCATTGTGCTAAGTGCAATATTGCCATTCACAGATTTGGACAAAAATAAGGTGTTTCTCAGTAGTGGTGTTTTCAGCCTGATCCCTCACAGATCTTCTATCCAGCCTTTGTCTGACAACAGATACAACAGCTACGTACACAACAGGCAGGCAACTATCTGAAGAAGCCAGTGGGTAGCAACTATGAAAACTGACTGTACAACTGAAGGAGAAAGATACCTCCTCATAAATCTACCTGGCAGAAATAAAAGCAACAATCTGTCACTCAGCCCAGACCCTAATTCTTTTTTTTTTTTTCTTTTCTTCTTTTTTGGAGTCCTACATGTAAGCCACATGCCTACATTTCACCTCCTTATTCAGTTCTGTAATAGGCCATACAGACCCAGAGCAGTCAGGGAAGATAGCAACATCTTTCATGCTTTCCTGACAGCCCTCTTTCACCTCAAAATACTAGTTTTGGAATGGTTCACATATCCCACCTATATCTGAAACCATTCAAACCTCACAGGGAGAAGACAGAGAGCTTCGAACAGAGATAATTACAGTCCCTAGGTGGATGGAATTTTGCAAATTCAACATCCACATAAAGTATCTGCAGGCTGCATGGATGTGCCAAAACTCTCATCTGTCTTCCCAGAAATCAAAGGGCTTGCTTAACAAGAATATTATCCCTGAAGTTTAGTTTTATAGGAGTTACATCATTCACAGAGGTATTGCAGCACTAGAGAAACACAGGGAGGGGGGGAGGCCTTCTCTATCTTAGCATAGTTGCTTTGCTACTTTTAATACGAGTAATATCAGAGCTAAAATAAACCATGCTTTACATCACCACAGAAACTATTGTTGCCATCATTGCACATGAGCAGGTCTCACCTCAACATTGATTCCAAGCAGTGAGAGAAAATTCCATGTAAATTTGAAAATAGTTGATGAAGTTAGTTTTTGACCCAATAACCTGTTCTTTGTTTGCCCACTCTCTGACTGGTGGTTTATTCTTCATGCACATAGACACAAAAATATACTCATGTGTATGGGCTCAGATATAAAAGTCCCAATTAACACAAGGAAGAAAAAGGTCTTTAAATGTAAAGTTTGCTAAAATGCTCTTACCAAGAAGTGCAAATGTGTGCTGATTATAAATATTCACTGAATAGAGTAGAAGTAATAAATTTGATATGCCTACCAAGGGCTGTATATTTTCAGCTGATTTTATTCTTTCTGGAAGGCTTTATAATGCTTTTATGAAGATATGCTTACAGGCAGGATTAAATCTCTCCTGTTTCCACAACTATAATGCAAAATATGCAAATATTTTGGTAAATTAAAGCAGGTTTTGTTGGCTTTTCTCTTCCAAGGAAACTTGATTGTAAAGGATTTTTCCCTTTTTGTTTAGCATATTAAACTAAAAAAAAAAACCAACCACAACCTTATCCCATAATTTCTAGACTTTAAAACCATCTTTTCTCATGCACCACCTTCCAGAGAGGCTGTTGTATATTTTGTCTGGGAAAAGACTGCAGGACTTGTCCTACTCTGGAGTGACAAGCACGCAGTGTGAGCAAGCCAGGGCTTGTACTGAGACAACACGAAATAAAACAACTTACATTTAGACATTTTTACACAGATACTGATCATCAGAAAGAGCATTTACTGTATTAAATTAAAATCCATGAATAATTCACCAGTTTCAGCTGATGACAAACCCAGAAGTGGCAGAGTATTTGATGATCAATAATTATTTCTGAAATTTTAGGAAGTGTAGCATCTTATAACTGAACAATTTAATTAAGCACTAGATTTGATTGTTTAATTGCACACACAGTATCAATCTCTCTTCCTTTTGAATTTTGTGCAGGTGCTAAAAATAGTTCCTCCCTTTTTGAACAAATCCATTTCTCACCATGAATTACAGAACTGGTTCTCTAATAAGATTTTCAGATATCACATTTTGTGCTACACTTCCGCTCTCATTGAACTGTTAATCACCTTCAAATAGTAAGCTTACTGGAAACCATAGCTCTAGGGTCACTGAAATCGTATTTGAATCTCATCTATTGCTGAGGTTTATAATAAGTGACAGTGCTAAGACTGAATTTGATTTTGCTGTGACCTTATGTCCAGCGCTGTGGTACTCCAAAAATAGATGAAATTTCCAGTAGTCAGAGCCACAACACATGTCCAAGTTGTCAGTCTTGGAAACATTCTTCAAAAATGAAGCAGATCCATATATTTATCTAAAGAGCTTTTCTGTGGGAACAGTTACTTTCTAAAATATCTTTTAAAATGTGATACCATTAGCTTTCACACTGAGCAAATCTCACAAAGTACCAATCAAATTTATTTGCTGTTTTCCTAGGTCTGCTGGCTTTGTGCCATCAGCTTGGGATGCAGAAATCCAGCTTGTTTTTCCAAGCAGGATAAATAAAAGGGACTTACTTATTCAGCTCCTCACCCTGTGTCAGAGCAGCAACCTTCTCCACTGTGGATTCCAACAGTTTCTGGGTTTTAAATATCCCCTAGGATGAGGATACTGGTGTTTCTTCTGAAACACTGTGGGACAGTTGCTGATCTCACTGTGAAACCACCTTCTTGCTACTTGCTCCAGTTTTCTTTTTCTTCCATTACTCCAAGTTACAGGAAACTTCCCTGTGCTGCGGTGAAGACTGCTTCTTCCTCCCAAAAACACTCAAGTCTCCATACACGGGTATATGCTTCCCCACATCATCCTTACACCTCAAACCCCACCGATCAGACATCAATGTATTGGGTCTTTAAATCTCTCTTAAGTGACTGTCCCTGAACCTTTGCTTGCGCACTCTTTAAACCCAGTTTCTCTACACCATTTTCAAAAGGAAGCACCAAAATGGCGTTTCCTGCCATTCTAGATCCCTAGACAAAACAGCTGAATTTTACAAAACACTGACTTCAGCAGGCTTCATGGTGTGCAACTACCAATTCTGCCTTTACTCTGCAATCCAGTGCTTTTGAACATATGGAACCCTGGACTGTACACATCTTTTGAAGAGATTTTTCATAAAAAGCTTGTCACACTGCCATCTCCTTTCATGGCTAGGTTAATTGTAATAACTTTCAGTTAAAAATCAGCATGAGCCTGTTACAGAGTCTTGCTGAAACTTCTCAATCAGATCCATAGATTTTACTGAAACAACCAGCAGTAGAAAGACCATTCACATTTGTACATGCATCTAATTCCATTGCATCTCTGTGCATGATAGCTGAGGTGCTGGGGCAGCCTGAGACCTTTCTAACTTATTATGTACTGTAATCACCCTTGGAGCTAGCCAAAGATTAAATCTTTACAAAGGATCTGAGACATCTTTTTTATTAATCAAATGAGCCAGTCATAAAATTCGTCTTGAAGTAAATAATGCAACTCTAAGCTGCAAAGAAACCCTGGAAATCATGGAAACACTTTAACAGGGCCTTTTCAGACTAAAATAATATTCTAGTCTGGTCTCAGCTTCCATGAGTACAGCAGCACCTATGGTTCATTTTCTATCTGTCATGAGAGCTCATGTAAATTATGTCTGTGTGATCCTGAAACCAAGTTGATGTACTGTAAACCATTATTTCTGTCCTGGTAGAAATAATTTCTTATAGCTGCAATGACACATACTATCCCCACTGCAAGAAAGCTGTGGTGATTGATATGAAATCAACCCTCATCACTAGATATCCTGATGCTGAAGCAGCAGGCTGACAATACATAAAAAAAAACACACACAAAAAAAAAAAACCAGCATTCGGAGAGGATTTTGCTATGTATATTCCACATTGCCTTTCAAACTCCAATCATTTTTTATGAGATTTTACTTTTTCTCAATTAATTTTGCTTTGACCATTCTCATAGAGTTTCTTTGTCCATTTTCTTAGCGTTCTGCCCCTACAACCTTTACTGACAAGACTGTTCTCCAAAGCACAGGTTATTACAGAGCAGTCATAGAACAAGAATTATAAATGCACACATTTGCCCCAAGAGCCTCCTGCGCACAAGGCTGGGAACAGCCCCAATTTGAAGGGCAAGGACTACACAGCCATGTGGTGAATATCATTTCATATAGCCCTGAGTGGGTAGGCTATGCCAATTAATAGTAGTAGGGGTGTTTCATCCTCTTAGCTCCCAAGGTAAATCCTGCCTGCAGTCAGCATTATGTTCATATGGTCTCAGCAGACATTTGATCTGTCTAATCAAAAGAATCCATTTTCTGCTACCCAAAGAAGGAATAATGCAGTACACTCCAGGAAAAAAAAAAAAAAAAAGATGCAACTGTTTTAAACAAACACTCTCAAATCATACTTGAATAATTATGGCTCCTGTGGCACTTGTTCATGTAAAGAAAAGAATAGTTCAATCAGTTAACATCTAATGCCTTACAGATAGAAAAAAGGGCAACCCTGAATTTTGAATAATTTTGTTGGGTTCATTGTTCAATCCATGGTTACAGATTATAAAAGCATAGTTAGGAATATCTTTTTTAGAAGTTTCAGTGCACATGTTTCATTTTTAACTGCTAGAGATCACTTAAATTTATCTGGTCATCACTATCTAATGTGGCTTAATACCTCTGCTCTCTAGCTCGTGTATTTCAAGATGACATTTGGAATAATCATCAGTGTTCTGCAAGATTAGGTTTAACTTAAGGCTTGTGACACCTGTATATATTTCTTAGTCATGACTCAGTTATCCCACTACAAGTAGCAATGTGTGACACAGCAGAGAAGTCAGATCAGCAACTGGGGAATACTACAATTAATAACTGAATCTATATTCAGCATCAGAATAACAACATATGAAAGCAACTATTAAAACTGCTCAGCTAACACCTGAGAAACAGCCTATCATTCTGGATGAGGCTTCAGAGGTATTGCTCCATATGCTTGTATCATGCCACCAATATATTACCGTAAGTCTTTCTTGGCAGACCTTCCAAAGAGTATAGTATATACTACATGACCAGACAGATAAATATCATCTTGCAAACCTTATTAAGCAAAGCCGCAAGAGCACTTGCTATCAGACTGAGTTTTATCACAAAGCAAGACTAAAAAGGTTCTGTGATTTTTTTTTTGTCTTCAGCTGTTATTCTTTTTTTTCTTATAGCACTAGGTACCAACCAGCTAAACCAATAACCTGCCCTTACTTCCATGCCTGGAACAGCCACAGTCCTACAAGCATTGCAAAAAATAATCTTTGGCCTCCATCAGAACAAAGCAGAGAATCTCACATATCAGCAATCACCAGAGAATTGGTAACGTTATTACAAACATGGGTTGTTCTATTTAACAGCTGTCTGCACACCTTAAAACAGCACATCACAATCATACGTTATAGTTTTGCTTTTCAGCTATTTCCTTTAAGAAATTATTCTAATGACACTTCTCCAGCTGTAAGGCATTTGCCCTAAGTGCACTAGCAGAAACTTCTTTTGCTTGAGTCACAGGACAAGTCACACTAATTGCCAGGACAAATGTGATCTCGATTGGAAAAGTACCTGGACTGCCATCTAACAGATTTAGCAAAGTCACTATAGCATAGCGAACAAGAAGGCTGGACAGCAGAGATTTGACTCCAGGCTATGAAGATGTAAAAAGACGGGGAAGATAGGCCAACTCAGTTTACCTGTCTCAACAGCTTCCCGTAATACAGCCACTTTGGCATCTCCCAATTTTTGCCAACACAGTTTGTTAAAACCATTCTGCAGGGTATCTGTAGGTACGCTGCTCTCCTGGAACACTATGCAGGGCAAAGGATACTCTGCAGAATATTTTGTGATGTCTCCATCACTATCTTGAATACACAGGGGAGAAACAGCATGTGTGTATTATATACATAATTTCTAACCAAAGCTCAGCAACAGTTCCTGCAACAAGGTCAAGCAACTTCTACAGCTAGAAGGCTTTTCCTCTGCTACATTTCAAAGTTAACGCTTGTCAAAAAGAAAAAGGGAGCAGAAGTCTTTCTTGATGGCATGTCTCAGAAAAACTTGAATATGGGGATCACTATCTTTGTCTCAGGAGTAAGAGCCTTCAACTTTTTAGCACTGATTTGCAGTTGCTTGTTGTCTGGGCCTATCCAAAAGAGCTTTCTAAAACCACATTGTAAGTGTGTTCTGGATGTTCCACGAAATAAATAAATGTGTTTATTCAATTGAATCACACCTTAAAACTTATGCATTCTTGAACACGTATAGTTAAACCCATGGAACAATTTGATTCTTTTAATCTGTTCAAAAGCTAAGTGATCTGCTTTTTTTTTTCTTTTTATATCCTTTGTGCTTTTGTGTGGCCTTTGTTAGTATTAGAATAGCAGCTCATTAACAGAAATTTAACTCACTGATTATTTCTCTTTTATAACTAGCTTGTAGCTACTGTTTTCCATTTTGGATTATACATACTTCTTATATTTTGGAATTACTGCCACTTATTTAGCACCTCTGTACGAACCAGCTCTTCCCACGTCCACTCATGCAAAGTTCTCCATAACTAATCCTACTGACAATAGCACACAGGATTTTCTTCTGCAGCATGGTAAAGATAACCAGCAGTAAGGCACATGGCTCTTCACTAGGGTTTTCTAGATCACAGAAAACAGGGTGTTCCTCTCAGGAGCACCCATGAAGGGTGAAGTTCGATCTGCAGCCCTCATCTGAATTGGCCTTAGTGCCAGCCATGGAAGGACTAAGAAATTATCTAAGGACACAGTGGTGAATTGCCCTACTAACTATGGGATCAGCAGAGTCCTGCCCTTCTGCTCCTGCCCTGGCACAGCCACACCCTGCTGGAATTTCTGGTCAGTCTGGCCCCAAAGGAAACATTGCTCAACCTTAAATAGGTACTATGCCTGCTCTAGGGACGTTAATTTGAACTACGAATATTGCTACCACAAATTCATATATAACATAATACACTGGGGTTTTAAGTGAAGCACTAAGAGACCTTGAAAAAGCACAGAAGGTGAATTTAAGTTACCTTTCTTTTTTCCACAGCTTCTGTATAATAAGAACTATATTTTTTTCTATGGGACTTGTTTGCTTTTGTCCCCACTGAACAATTCTCAAATGGCCCTTAAAAACTCACTGTACTTATACTGGCCTTGAAAAGATCACAGTACTGAGGTCAATGTGTTCAATTCTGCTATAAAGCAAGTGTGGAAGTGAACCTTTTGTATACCAAGGATGTATGTGATGGGTAGCTAGTGCATCCAGTTTAACTGGAGAAAGCGTGAAGCAGAACTCAGCATTTGTCCACTGTAGATGGAACAAAAGACCTCTGAGGCCACCCATTCAAGGTTCTTCAGTCCTCAGTATCTGTGCCAGTTTTGGGTACTCGGCACCATGCAAGTAGAGACTTAGCTGTCTCCCCCTGTTCAATGCATAGTTAAATGTGTCACAAACATTTTAGGAGTTTTGTTTTGCTTTTTATCAGAATCTCTAGCATTGCTATTCATCAAGTAAGCTACTCAATTGGTTTCTTCCAATGCACAGATATAATGAATAACAGATCCTCTCTACCTGCCCAGGATTTTTATATATCATCCATTATGGCACTTTGTCTAAATACCAACTATGGAATTCAGACAGTCAGCAGCAGCTCTCCACACTGCTGTGATGGTGCACTAAGAAAGGGGGAGAAGTTCTGCCTTCCCACGGGGGAGTTGGGAGCCACTCTGTCTCAGCAGAAAAAACAGCCTCCTGGTCTGAAGGGAATAAATCTATTACTGCAGTCTGCTTCTCTCTTTGAGACAAGAGTCTGCAGAAAACATTCACATTAAGGGGGGTTGGGGTTTGTTTGGTTGTGGGTTTTTGTTTTTTTAAAGACTGATAATAAATTCAAAGCTTCATGTTCCAAGGCTTAACCTATTAACTGACAGAAGCTAGGCATGTTACATTGTGAGATTTCTCATGTATTTTCAATCCATCTGGTACTGTCCAATATGGAAAACAGGATATTGGACTAAATGGCCAATTAATCTAATCCAGTACAGAAATTCCTGTATGTTTCTTTCCCTCTAAACACATGCCAATATAGAATTATAAGCAGTGTTGGAAACATTTGAATTTGATGTACTGAAGGTCACTGAAGAGCACACAATCCTCTCTTCCTCCCTCTTCATTCCACAAAACACAGAGTGCTTTGTTTTCCAAACTTAATTTCTATTTCATAAGTAACTCAGCTTTTAGATAATTTGTTACTCAGAAAAGAATCAAATACTCAAGTCTATGAGGTTTAGATTGGTCTTTTCAATAGTTAAAACCAGCACGGTAAAAACCTCTGATTTCAAGAGCAAGACACATAACTCAGATTTCAAGTAGTAAAGCAATTCATCTTCAACAGAACAGCACATGGAAGCTCTGAAAACAAAGCTCCAGATTCTGACAATCATCCTAAAATATTTAACACTGAATCTCTTTGGAGATTTCCGTTAGAACTCAATAAAAAAGACCCATCATCTGCTCACAAAATAAATGCAAATCCTTACAAGGCTGGATAACCATAATATGGCTCTAGGCATATCTTTGGTTCTTTCTTATTATCAGCTCCTATGAGAATCACCATACTCCCTGATGCTCAGGGAAAACTCTTTAAATGGCTGCTTTTCCCAGTCTCTTCCAACATGCTTATTTTTTTAGGCATCACCTCTTTTCTCTTTCACATTTAACACTTCCATTAATGACTAAGATCCAGAATTCACGTTATGGTTCATTAATCCAATCAGCTCACAGCTTGTGATTTTTATGTTGGTTTATAGTTATAAAAACTAAACAGCAAACTAAAGAAATAAATTAACACTGTGCACTGTCAAGGTAAAGTGAGAAAGAGAATTATTTACAGTCTCTTCTTGAAAGGGATTAAGCTCACTTACGACTGAAGCCTACACCAGTGTTACCAAGAGCAGACCCTCCATGCTTCGGCATTCTCTTCACACTGAACACACGCCCAAGACAACGCCAGTCATGATGCCCCAACATACAATACACACTTTTGTGTGCCAAATTAACATTTGGTTTGAAAATTGCCATGATCTCCAAAACGCAAAAACAAGAAACCCCAAATTTAGGTTCCTTCTCTCACTGACCTGAGACATCACTTAGTTTTCTTGTCTGCCCTGAGTCTCTGATTTGTCTTTGGGATCACCTTTGGGACATGTGTTTCACTCTACAGGTGCAATGACCAGCACAATGGGTTTATCCCAGCTGGGATCTCCAGATAGGAGT
The DNA here is from genome assembly GCA_026212715.1 of Elanus axillaris. Classification (NCBI taxonomy): domain Eukaryota; kingdom Metazoa; phylum Chordata; class Aves; order Accipitriformes; family Accipitridae; genus Elanus; species Elanus axillaris. Next base: position 11,898,246 of record JANZLQ010000041.1, on the reverse strand, counting down.
TCAAAATGCAGTTTCAGGACAAAGCAGAAAAGAGGTAAAGGGCACTTTTCAGCCCAAAGAAAAAAAACATTTAAAATTACATCGAAAATTACTTCGATGGATTATGCTAACTCACATTGGTGAAGAGGCCAACTACGTTTTTCTTGGGGCAGAGCATGCATCTTATATGCATTATTTATTTGACACTTAGTACTCCTTACATAATTTCACTTCACCCACCTACATACCTTGCCCCAACTAACAAAGCGCAACATGACATATTAATGTTCATCTCAGTCTTGTCCTTAGAGAAATGAAAGAAAATTATTCAGCCCTCCTTCATCAGCCATGTTTTGTTACTCTGTGTCGATTCCCATGGACTTTTCTGATATCCTATTTTGTCACCTTTTTCTTAAAACAGTCTTAAAAGGGATATTCCCCACTCTATGCTACATCACATCTTAACACAGTATGTGCTCCTTCAGTAGATCACTTTGAAACTATCCCTGCTGTGCACAGCCAGGAAAAATATATCAGACTTGGACTTTTCAGCTGGAGTTCTTGAGAAATTAGATGTGCAAATCCTTTTTCAATTGTGATTGAACAGACAGTAAAACTAGCACTAACCCTTAGGACACTGTTACAGGAATGGCACTTTTAAACAGATTTTTAGATTGCCTCTATTTGCATTAAAACATTGCTTCTTGGCTTCTATATCTTTGTATATGTTTGTGAAAGGTTTAGCCATCTCTGCAATAGTAAAGCAGCATGTCCAGTCAATCACACATTACTGCTCCAAACAAAAAAGGGCTTCATGCTTGTAACAGGGAAAATACACCAAATGCAAAGGTCAGGACCTAACAGAAGAGGAAAAAAATTGAGGAGAAAGAGAGGAATCATTCAAAAAGGAGTGTGTGTAGTTATAAAACAGCTATTCCTCTTCTGTGAGACTGTATTATCAAGACATTTGTGAGTGTTCAAGTGGCCAATTACTATTAAGAAAAACAGTCCTGATACTCTGAAGAGCTGATTAATTTTAGTAGGTTAGATTGTCTCTCAAAACTCCAGAAATACATTTTTGATTATATACTATCCATCATGAGCTCACTTTGATGTTTTCCAGCCATTTAACGGTTATGAAATTATGTGGCTCTTGTTACCCGTTTAAGTGAATATCTGGCAGTTAGAGAAGTTTGGGCATAATTACTTCATGCTATGAAGACCAAATAAGCTTATAGAGGCAACACTGGGACAGGCCAAAAATCTATGTATGTATTGTCTCCCTGGCAGTTATTTATGGAGACAATATATGGAATAAGGTAACTACAGACGGTCCTTCTCATGGAACATTGTTCCCAGGTGCTGGGAACCAGTGTTTTAAAAATCATTACTTACAAGACCCCCAAAAGAATCAACATAATTTTATTGGCAAACAGGTTTGGCTGCAAAGAGCTGCCCTGGAAGAAGCCAGAGTTAGAATTGTGTTTATCAGATCGTCTTTTGACAAAACAGGATTTGTTTGCATTTTTTGGTTTGTTTTTTTTTTTTAAACTGTCTTCCAGTTATTTATGTTCTTTTTACCATGCCTGCAGATGATCTCTGGAATAAAAATGCATCTCATATGGTCTCCTTTCATTAACTGTCTCCACACAAATCAATATATGAGGTGAGAGATGTGGGCAGCATCTTTCAAGAGAAAAAAATTGACACTGTAACTTATAACATGCAATTAGTCATGCAAAAATGAAATGCTCCAGAAATAGTCTATTTTATAAATGCTTCCTTGTGAAGAGTAGATGGTACTTCAAAATGCTGGTGGAGCAGTAAGTTCTTGTTTGTCAACATAATATTCCCATATGTAATTACAAAATTGTGTGCAAGCTGACCACTTTATTTTGCTCCATTAGGTAAATGGACTGCTAGCATTAAGAATACCATGAGAAAACATCTATTTTCAGCTATGGAATGAAAAATAATTCCAGTCACTAAGTTACTTTCACTGCCTTTCTCTGACATATTTCATCTGTGCCCTTTAACCAAACTTAAACTTTTTCCCAAGCCTTCCAGGAAGAAATAAGTTTAAAAAGACGGTCAATTATCCAATTATCCTCATCTGTTTACTAGGGTAAACAAGAAGAATGAGCTTAATTACATCTAAAAGATTCAGTCTGAGGTCTAAGGAAAAGTTTCTACCACTAAAGTTGGTGACACACTAGAGTAAGGTTGCCAAGAGAGGTTGTATAATCTCCTATACTGTTCCTACATGTGCCTGAAGGTTTTTAACAGCTACAGAGGAGATCCACACTGTGTCAGCGCAGAGCATTGGACCCAGCTACATCTCAAAGTCCTCTCCAGCCTGACATATCTATTACTCTCTGCTTATATGCACCCTGGCTCTATAAGCACATTGCTGGACTGTTGCACTCATACAGCTGAAGCTGACAGGGCTTGACATAAGTATAGTGTGCTGTCAAAATACTAATACTTGCAAGACCAGAGTTTTTCTTTAACACTCCTTGATTTTTCATTATTAAAACATGCGTGAGGTCTCTACATGCTTCAGCTGCCTGAGGTCACTGCAGCATCTTTTTGATTAACTGATCAATGCTGTTTTCTTTTTTCCAACTGCAAATAAAGATCTTCCTGACTAGTATCAAATGCAGTTCTCATTCCTGGTGAACACAGCTGCATAGGAAAGGGTGCTTAAAACAAGTTAGATAACTAACTAAACCAAGTAAGAATTAGTCGCCTGTGTTACGTGACATTTAAAGAGCAAATTACAGTATATGTTAGCCAACAAGAAATTTTAGAAACCAACAAATTCCTGCCATAGTTAATGAAAATAAACAAAATTCATAATGTAATCTACCCTCAAAAAATAATCAAGACTAGGTATCATGCTGATTACTACTTTGTCATCCTCTCTCAAAAATCATTGCATCTTTTCACAGCAAAACATGATCTGAATACATAAAAACAGAGAAATTATACTTGGTACAGAAGTGATCACATTTTTAGCCATATTCTGGGCCCCCACAAATTGATGCGAGTATCCAGTTTGCCTGTTACTTTAATTACAGTCATAAACTAGGCTGATGCCCTCCGGGAGAGTTCTATAACCAGCCCACCAAATACTATTCCTGGTCAGTACAGCATGACTGTTCCCTTCAATACATACTCCCTAGTTTCCTTCATTACCCAAGAAACCACATTTTTTCCACTAGCCTGAGATAAAAATCAGGTAGCAGTCATGAGATCTGATGGAAAAATATACTTTATGTAACCAGCCTTTTATGTTCAACAAATAAAAGAACCGCTTCTCTAATGTGTACATAAAACATAAAGGGTTAGTGCAAGCAAATTAAAGTGGTTCCAAGGGACACTGAAATGGGAAAACTTTTAAGAATTTCAGAAGGAGCAGGGTGGGTTCTGGGAGCATTATTTTCCCATTTGACACAAAAGCATTTTAAGTTTGGAATTTCAGTGTTGGGGGTTTGGGTCAGGTTTCTTCCCTCTGTACCAATGTCTGCTGAGTACAGAAATGTGTGTAGGTAACAGGTGCCATTGGGGAGACTATTACTGGTGTAACCAATTATCTCTCATTGCTGCCACTGTTTGGTACTGAGCATGTCAACTGTTCTGAGGTTGTTTTGTTTTACTCTATTGACAGCTAACATAAGCAGGATTTTACCTGACTAGAAATCATGTCTATTTAAATTATGCTAAAGGAGGGAGGCAAGCTTGACAGACGTTAGAAAGAAAACAAAATTTCTTCAAAGATGTTACAATTAGATTAGTTTTCATAGGCTAAGCCATAACATCCATGAAATTTGTAGTTTATTAAAGTCTAAACACAAGATAGATACACCTAAACTCAATTTCAGGCTACCGATGACTCTGCGTTACAGAGTCTTCTTCATTCTCACTGCATGGTATTTCTTTCATTTACTACATAATATATGTTAAACTAGGTGATCTCTGGAGGTTACCATTTGCTGTGCATTCACACAAAGGATTACAAATACTCTTAAGACCAGAATCAGGCTGCTTGGGCCATGGGTCTGCACATATAAGAATAAGGAGCATCACACACTGTATTCTTTCCTGAATCACTTAGGAGAAGAGCAGAAAGAATGGACAAAGCTTTATCCCTACAAGCATACAGGTACACACAGTTTCTTTAGCCAATGCAGACAAAGGCTCAGGAACTTTCCAAGGGAAAAATATTCAATTCTTTTTGAGGGAAAGGATATTAAATTCTTTACTCAAAAGTACTGTAATATGCTCTGTTCCTCACTCAGGACAACAATCAGTTTCTGTATGACATTTAAATTCAATGGGTTTTATTGCTTCTCTAATTTTTAAAAATAGAGACATACTAACCTGACTCAGCTAAAGGCTTCATCTGTTGCCTTTTCTTCCTTTAATAGAGATATCTATATCTCCTCCCCTCTACCCAGCTGTGAACAGTATCTAATTTTTTATGAGCATGTCCTCTGCTACTTGGTCTGTTTACTTGTCTTAGCTTGCCCCTTACAATTTTAGCAAATTCACCTATCTCCTTGAGAGACCCACATTTCTTCTCTTCTTTCTCTCTAAAGTGCAAAACAAATAATCAAGTTTTGTTTTATCTGAAAAAGCAAAACAAACGTCAGCTGTTTCTTCATTCTCCATCTTCAGCTCTTTCCCCAGCTCCCCAGGGAACTGGTTCTCCACATACCTACACACTACTGTCAGTATATTTGGAAAACCCTTGACCTCAGGTTAGAATGTACCACATGGCTCTCCATGTTCAGTATTCATATTTACTCTCAATTATCTTTAAAACAGATTTGTTTATACAGTCAACTGTATGTTGAAAGCTGCACACTTGTTGCTTACATCCTCCCTTGAGCCGATTTCACACAATGGTATCTGCTGCCCTTTTGCCCACACGCTTATTCAGTCCAATTGGGATGAATGTCAGCTGCAATCCCTCCGACTGCTGTCCCACTCTTGTGCTGTAAACTGATGAATTCTAATCAAAATACCTCAGGGCATTTTACAGTCTCTCAAAGTCACTTTCGTATTGCTTCATCTAGTGCTCTCTCTTAACAAGTATTTCAAATTGGATGATAGCACTAGAAGGTTTTACTCAAATACAAGTAGTACCCATTTTCCAGCCTTATTAAATCATAAAGCACTTGATTCATTTCCAAGGATTAGGTCCAAAATATCCTCTGGCTATATTGACCATTCAACAAATTGCGTTATGAAAGCAGCGCTACACTAGAGTAGCTCTAAAAGCCTGTCTTCCTTGAATTTTGCATGGTTATTATTCCAATCAATATTGGAGTGATTCAAATCCCTCATGATCAATCTCCAAGGCTTCTTTTAGGTGCTTTTCTTATTGGTACAAACATTTCACAAACAATTTTTGTGAACCACCCTCAGGGTCTATAACAACCAGCCTTTTCATCACCAATTTCTTTCCATACCATCTCTAGTTTATGGGACACAATACATGTCTCTTGGGAAATTCTTTGCCATCCTTCAGTATTAAAGCTCGCCAGAGTCAGTTTTGTATTCTAAATCTCAATACCTTTCCTGGTTGGTTGGCTAGATATTGCATCCCTTAAATTGCTTATTCATTCAAAAATGAGAGGCTACTGAAGACTAACAAGCCTCCTTACCACTTCGTGTCAAACACCCATGTGGTTTGTGTGGGAGAGAACTCCCTTTTAAACATCAAAAGGAAGAAACAAAATCCAGTGCTATATTAATATTTCAGTCAAAACATTGTAGTTCAGAAAATAAAATGCATTTTCCCCCACCAAAAAGATGTGTAGTCTGGCTCTAGCAAGGAGTATGGTTTCTTTTCCCTTACTTCGATAAATTCAAACTTCTAATGGAAGAAAAATCTATGCTCTCTATACCCCACAATCAAAGAGAAAACTTAAATCCCCTTTCCTCCCTCACTTACAGAAATGCTTCTTTTAACATGTGTTCTAGAACACAATACCATAAAAATACATACTGTCATTCAAATCTGTACCTTGATGCAGGTCTACAGTACAAGCCCCACCACATCCCTCAAATTGAGGTTCATTATAACCTATCTACTGCAGGGGTTAAATCAGTTAAAATCCAATGGAATTTCTAATTCAATGCTCTCGATAGTGTGACAAATCAAGAGAAAAAGCAGGGGCACAGGAAGAGTGCACTAATTTCAATCAACTTTTTCCAAGTGTGTGAATGCCCGAGAATGATTGGATCTCAAATTACATCATATGTGTGAGTGTTGCTTTATTGTGAACATTTACATTAGCAGTTTAATCCCTTTAGGAAAAGAATACTGAAAATTGCTTTCAAAATGTTCCCTTCATTAAATCTGTTGCAATTTCTCTCGAAATAAAAATCACAGTCTGAAGTAGTGAGAACCTAACAGATGAACTGTTAGAAACATTAGATAAGGACCTCTCAACCCTTAAAAGGAAAGAAATTGTACTGTACATTTCCCAGCTGAATTGTTGCAACATTTTAACATCATTTGGGGGAATAGAATTTTAAGTAAAGGCTGGCAACGTGTATTACATGTTGAAAGAAAATCAGCCACAAAATAAAGAGCTTAAAATGTGCAAGGAAGCTGCATTCATACACAACCACTCATGGTTTTTCTAATCTCTCTTTTCTGCCCTTTATGGTAGCTTATGCACAGCATTTCACTGTGCTGGGAGACAGAATGATGTACCACCATGGGAAATCTATCTTGATTTTGTGCTTCAGCAAGTTCCCTTCCCAGAGAAGATCTTGTAAGATTGTCCTAAGCCTTGATTTCTTGCACCTCATCCACTTGGTGTGTCCCACATTGGCAACAGAGATGTGTATTTAACTTTTCACTGTTGTGTGAACATCAGCAACCTATCCATGCAATGCAGGCACCTGTACTGGATACAGGGCCAGATGTCAAGTGCAGAGTTTCTCCTGGAAACAGTGCTTTGGAGGAACCTCTTGTGGAAAGCAGAATTTGGTCTGGTAGAATTTGTTTTAATTAAATTTGTTCATGCTAACCTCAGTCATGGGGCATGTGTTACAAGCAGTTATTGTAGCCTGGTGTATGCTTAGTAACCTGCTTGTGTGTATGTCCTCAGTCCTCCCCAGACAATATAAACAGCCAGCTATTAGCTTACTAGAAATATCTATGGTTTCAACCTTTGGGTTAAGCAAACTCAAATTGTCTCAGATCTGCTATCCACTATAAACGTACATATAGGGACTACTGCAAATTAGCCAAAGTACTTGTTACTCCATCACAATTTATGAGGATGACAGGCCACTAGTCAGTTCCCTGAAATTACTGGATTCCTAAACTCGTTTCTCCCAGATGCCAGGACATTTTGGGGTGGCTCGCACTCTCTGCAGCTCTCACAAAAACTAAACCAAGGAAAGCATCACTGAAGTTGCTCTATTCTGTGAACAATTTCCTATTTTGATGAATTCACACTTTCCCATCACTGGAAGTTTTAAATGAAATATTCTAACACACCTAAAGGCAAAACATTTCAAGCACTTTAAAAAGCTTATTCTGTAAGTAGAAGTTAAGGATAAGCATCTTACAGAAATTCTTGGCTTTTCTATGCAGCAATCTAGCATGCTGAATTAAAAGCATGATGATACTGGAAGAATGGCATTGGTAAAGCATATTTTGTTGACAAAATGTCTTTTTGTCTTCTCAAATTTCCAATAAACTATTATTTGTCTTTCCTTGGAACTACTTATGCATTATTAGAAGATCAGAATTATTTTTAAAAATACATTTGACAAAGATACCTATCTGACCCACACATAAAAGTTACAGAAAAGACTTAACTACTAATTTATGAATGAGACTAAACTGGGCACTAGAAGATTGATCTACAAAGAAGGAGTATTTGGTAGTTCTGTCTTCAAAAAAGACTCTTACAGAAGCAACATTAAAAGTAGCAGCACAAGGGAAGCATTACATTCCTCCAGTTTCACTGCTGTGAGTGTTTTGGAAATAGGAAAGCAGGAATGTTCTTATACCAATAACTGCCACCATAGTGGTGGCTTAATAAACCCCAAACAGGGGAATAAATAACCTATTGGAAACTCCACGTCATGCACCTCTGTTGCCTCTTGTGTAAGAGCAAACAGGGCATGTTAGCATTGCTCACAACAAACACCCATTACTTTAAATCTGGGAAGGTTAAAAACTTCTGCTGACCCATTTTGTTGTATGACATAGATGCAGAATTATTTTGATAACAAAAACAGAGGGTAGCATTGAAACTAAACGATCTACCCTCTGACATCTGTTGTTTAAAAAGACAGTCACGTAGAGAAAGTCAGTTTGTGTGGAACCAACACAGAAAACAGAAGCACATGCTATTATATCCTCTCCTTGGTGGGTGATTTTTCCACATTTTCAGAAGAGGAACCTCCTCGACTCAGTCTTCACCTGCACAGATGCAATGGCTGTGAGAAAGCCCAGAAAATATCCCTCAGAACCAAGGTCCCATTAGGAGGGGGCTGCACAAAACAATATGCAGAAATCCCATTTACCTTGGAAGAGCATAAAAGCTTTGATACAACCTTATTTCAGAAAGTACATAGGGAAGCATTTGAACATTTTCTTATGTTCTAGTGAAGCATGTGGTTAAAGTTAAGCATTTGCTTTTTTTCTTTCCCAAACTACAAAGCAATGAACAGAACAGAAATAGATACACTTTTTAGTCTTCATATGTGTCCTGTCTCAGTAAGGAACACCAAACCATGTTCTCTGTGCCCAAGTCTGTATACATCAACTACCTCTAAGAAAGTATCCCCCAGGTAGGACTGAAACCTGCAACATGCCATTAGCTGAGGACCTACACTAGTTCCAGCCAACAAGAAAACAATTTAACAAAAACTCTCATAGAATATTCACAGCAAAGAAAGTATTAAAGAAGCACTTTATATAAATTGATTGTATTTTATCTATGCAGTATTGCTTTTTAGTGCCAGAAGTCCAGCATTAACTCAAAAATGGCTGGGATTGTGCTTACACAGACACCCAGTCAAACAATTAAGAATCTAATCATTAAAGAGTTTAAGACAGAAAACAGATGTTCCAGACGGTTTTGTTAGAGCTGGGAGAGTCTGAAGAGAGAGGTCTGGATTGTTTAGCTTGCTTCTGCAGCACTAGAGATCATTCTTGTTACTGTGTTTTGATGCGGTAATTTCTGAATGATGATGCTGGCAGAACTACAAACAAAGAATTACACTAATCCAATCTGGATGTTACTGACACATGTAAGACTGTCTTCAGACTTTCACAGGTCAAGCAGGATTTAAACCCTGCTCCACTAATAAAACAGAACTACACAGTTCTAGGTCTTTTTTAAGTGTCTTTGCCTAAAAAGGCACAGGAGTCCAGAGTGGATTACAATGTTTTGTCCTGCAACAGGAGCTCAAGGAAATAATTTATGTAGATTCGGCTGCCAACAATCAAATACCTTTAAACAGATAACGCTCATCTCACTCTAAACATTTGCAAAACAATAAGCTTGCTAACACAGGACTGCCTCTCCAGGGCCTGCCCATGTACATAAATTTTCACCATAACTGATAACCAACTGTCAAAGGATAAGTATTAGTCATGAACTACAACTTTGCATTAACATCAACCCTCCCCTCCAAGATACCAGACAAGAGGACTGAACGTTGATTCAAATCTCTGGATCCAAAACACATCCCTTTGGGTTTTGGTTGTAGGTCTAAGCTGGAAACACAAGGGAAAAAAATTATACCTTGAGTTTTGATATTACCTAAGGCAGCTTTAGGAACTACTGAATGCACAAAGTTTTCTCCAGTTACAGCTGTCATGAAAAGAGCTTACAAGACACTGATTTTGCAGTTGAGAACTCTTCACAAAAGACACAGTTTCCCCCAAACCCAAAGGCCAGAATCCAATCCCTCATCTTACCCAGATGCTGGCGAGACCTCAATCTAAAGAGCATCTTTACCAACTGCATTGTAAACAATGAAGAAAGGAAAGGCCCCTACCCTACTACCGGCTTACGTAACTTAGCATTCACCAGGCTGCCCACAAAAAAATAAAATAGGTTGGAAACTAAGACATGAGTATTCAAAATGAACACATAAGAGACAGTGATTAAACAAGATTCCACAACAAACTGTGGTTGCCACTATTCTGAGGGTCAGCCAAGCTAATGATGCAGCATCAGCGTTACCTTTGAAAAAACAAGGTCAGTAACTGCTTATTTATTCTAAGATTTCTCTTGCAGTTAAGAATGTATTTCATAAAGTTTGGACCAACAGCACTTTATTTTGTTAGAATGTAAAGAGGACTGTAATTGCAAGAAATGTATTTTCTTGACAAAAATAGCAAGATACCCACACAGCTTTAAATTTCCTGGTCCTTTTAGTGAACAAAGGAAATAAGTATCTATCTTTGCCTATGCTTTCCCTCATTAGATGAAAATCTAAGTAGCCACCAATTCAGTACAGCTCTTTTAGATAAAACTGAGCTGCGAGTCATAAGGAAATTAACAAGGTTTTTCCTTTCTATGATGCTTCTGGCTCATCAGAACAATCACTTCATGAGTGCAAATCTGCAAGTACCTATATGGTAAATTAATGGTGAGATTAGTGGGTAGCAAACATCAAACTGCTAAGGACAGGTCTGAATTTTAGAAATTAAATATTTTCTTTCCAGTTACTGAGGTTGATCTTTCAAGGCAAGACTAAACCGGCTTTTGAGGCTACATTTCTCACATTTGAACTCAAAATTCTGGACCAATAATATCTTCCTATGTATTGCAAGGATGACATTTACTGTAAAGCCTTTAACATTGTTTAGTGCACACAAAAACATAAAAGGGAAGCAACATAAGGAGCAAAATAGAAAGTTGTCCCATTCACATAACTTCCTCACTGCTCTTGTCCAGTGGACAGCAGTAGTTGGGGACTCATGAGGTAGATGGAGCCAGAGAATATAACCATAGAGGGGATTAAAAATAAATAATAAAGCTCTCTTACAGCCCTTGATACAGTCCCCAAATCTTGAAACCCAGGGGAAAGAGCAATTACTGCTAAAAACATGTGTATTGAAAACAGGGGAAACTGATGGTTGATAAGCAAAGCCACAGAGAAGCTCAGGATGGACGTTCACATACAGCCCTCCTCAAAGCTAGTCAGGGCCTGCTGCATTTTATATATCATCCCTTGACAAAGCTAACTTCATCTTTCCATCAGTAGGAAAGCTCCTGCCAGTAAGTGCAGCTAGGTAAGCCTGCACATCTTCTGCTCCCTTAGTCTCCAGTCTGTCTAGCCCAAATAAACTGGCATTAGTTGAGAGAAAAGGTTTACTAGCACAACATCTTACTAGACAGCTATACTTGTTCACATCTGGCTCACATCTGGCCAAATAAACCACAGCAAAGTAAGCATATTGTCATCTGCTCTGCTGCATAGGTGTACCAGTAAACCTTGCAAAAAAACCAGCTCCTCCTCTGCCTACCTAATTAAGTTATTAGCCATTTTAGGGCTCAGGATGCAATTAAACAGGAAGCTGGTGGCTTTAGTCACTTCTAGTTTTGAAACCATACAACAGCAATGAAAACCAGAAACCTTTGAAGGTGCTTAAATTGGAAACCTTTAAAGGTTTCCAGTTTTCAGTCACCAGATTTCCCTACCAACACAAAAGCCAATACAACTATAAGCTGTATAATTCAGAGGTTATTAAAGACCTGGAAACAGATGAGAAAAGAGAAGACAGAAAAAGCAAAGGATGTTATACTGCATTGAAACACAGCCAGGAATCTAACCTCAGGATTCCCATTAGCCCTAGCCACCTCAAATAAACCTGGAAATGAGTAGTTATACAATAGTACAGCACTAAACTAGATTTCAGTGGACAACTGGAAAAAAAAAAAAAAAAACAAAAACCAACAAACAATAAAACTAACTACCAGAAAACCCACTCCACCACAAGAGGCACAGTTCTCCCTGATCAGCAGGAAACCTTCCCTCAAGTTCAGTAGCAGCTGGATCGAATCCAATCAGAAAAAGATAATATTAATGATCTGTTTAGAAGATGTCCAGTCAAGTTTATCAGAGAGTCAATTTGCTTTTCATCAGAGTAGAAACATAAGGTGTTGCTGGCACACCTTCTGCCAGATCTGAAGAAACATAACTGTGTCTAACCTTAACCAAGCCCCTCAAAGCAAAGATGATGAGTAGAGAAACTCACGAAGGATGGTTTTCAGCAAGCGCTCCAAGCAACCAGCCAAAAACATCGTATCAGCCCTCAAAATTCTGGATGCAGCATCCAAATCAACTCGACCTAACAGCATTAAAGCATACAGATCAACTGCAGTTTCTATAAAAGTACCATAGGAGCCACAGTACTGAACTGATTGGAATGGCAAAAAAACCTAGATGCTTCAAAAGCCTAGAAAGTCTGAAATAATACTAAGACTAGGAAAAGGTCAGATTGGGGGAAGCTGGGGAAGACCTGAGTAGTAGAAGGGGATATTTAAAGAAGGTGGCACTGTAAAAAGCAAGGAAGGTGCATGACAGTTCTATAAGAAGCTGGATGCATTTAACTTCCATTATGTCATCTCAGTACACCATCAGTTGTGTGAGTTTACACATCCTGGTCAGCAGGCACGCAATGCCTAAGCTGAGAACAAGCAGCTTCCTATTTCTCCCCCCACTCCTCCAACCCAGAAATAAAAGCTCATGTGTGCTCCAGCCTTACTGGAAGAGGCTAGAAGTATTAAAAAAAATTTGCAGCGG
>JANZLQ010000041.1:11858043-11885391 GCA_026212715.1 Elanus axillaris | reverse complement strand
AGTAAGACAACATCAAAGCCCGTCACTGCTCACACCAGAGCAGCAGTGGCCCATGGATTGAACTACACATGATGCCTACATGGCTAAAGAAATTCACATGCATACATTCAAAATGCTTTCAAGTCAAGCTATCCAGATGTTTCTGCACAGCTGCATGTTAGTAATGTTCTGTGGGCAGAATGCAACGGAGCCAACAAGCCCATCTTGCTGTGCAGAACATCTGCAGGAAAACGAAAGGCACAACCATAACTCAAAAAAAGCTAAAATTAACTTCTCTTGTGCATGCTTTATAACTAAAACTCACATGAAAGAAAAGGGAAAGGTAACCCAGATGAAGACAGCTGAAGAAAGAGGCAACTATATCCTTGCATTGGTTTTCAATTTGGATTGTAATTACAATTTTTTTTTTCATTGCTCTCAGCAACCCATTTTCACATTCTCCCCCCTCCTCTTTTTATTCTGTATATTGCTGATTTATGCTCCTTCACAGAGGAACTTAATCATTTGGAAAAAATCAAACCACCAAAACTCTAAAAAACTAAATACACAGGCTGGAACAGTAATGAATGGCTCTGCTCAGAGAAGTTCTGACCACACAATTTTGGTCAAAAGATGTTGCTCTGTAGGAAGTTACTGATTTTAATGACATTTTTGATGGCAGACTTGGCAAGGCCCATGATGACATTTTCACTCATTTTCAGAGTCAGAGTGAAAGCAGGGCTTTTCCTGGAAACCGAAGCTTCAATCCAGCTTTAGTTCACACAAGAAAACATAAGTTTTGCTCTGCTGTAAGTAAAATAAGCTTTCAAGCATCAGATTTTGTTCTCTGATCACAATCTATTATCTGATCCAGAATCAGCTTTTTGAAAAGCAGAGACTTGGATATTTGAGCATGACAGGACTTTGATGAATCTCAGAAGAAAATCCAGAAATCTTCATTACTAAGAGTAATTGTTCAGATAGCTGCTCAAGTTGGAGGCATTTATGTTTATGATAAGAGCATTAGAGATGACTTCATCTACTATTTGAAGTAGTTAAATGAAGAGGTGAATCCTTGCCTCATATTCCATGAACTTGAACAAATAAGCACTGCTGCACCTCTGCTAAAGATCTGTTGAGAAGACTGCATGCTCCTCTTATCTTCAGATCTTCCTCAATTGTAGGCATTTTTAACTAAAACCTCCCCAAGCTGCTATAATCTTCAGAGCTCAACTAGTGATAGCAACAGAGAAAATCTGAACACATGCAACACGAGCATTAACTCAGTCAGGTTTTCCAGGCATATTTTATGTAGAAACCAACTCCATGGCCAGAGGTAAAGAAAGCAATTTACTCTAGGAGAAAAGCCTACAAATTTATGCTCCCTCTGATATGTTGGAATGAGTGAAGCTCAGGGTTGTTGCTACACCTGTCCTTTGGATAAACAGAATCCTCCTGGGGTGTCAGTTGCTCTCAGCTTTAAAATGATACTCTGCTTTAACAACACAGGATCTGCTTTTTAAGTGGCTTAGAAACAAACTGTCTTATCAGCAGGGAATTTTGCAAAGGGAGCTTCAAGCCCAAGAGACCAGTCCAAAGCATACTTCATTTTCACTTAATCTTGAGCATAAATCTGCTCAGAAGAAAAAATAAATGCTAATTTCACTTGAACCCATAGTCTATGCATATGAAGCAACACAAGTTATTTAGAAAAGCCAAGGATGTTCATATAAGTTAGACACTCCAGCAAGGACATATGGTCCAGTAAACACAACAACAATGTTGCAGCATCAGCAAGAATATTAACCATGTCAATACCACGAAAAGTAACTGATGACAGGTCTTGTAACTTCTTTTCCTTCCACAAAAATATTTATATTTTAAATGAAACCCCAGAAGTTTAAGGGCTTGAGACAAAGTCTATCTGAAAATTCTCACTATCATGACTTTTGGATCAAGCCTTTCGACTGTCAAGTCTTCAAACCAGTGTTATTGTCTTCTACTGTATGTCTTTAGTACCTAGAACAATAATCTCCTCCTCCATCACACCTCCCTTCTCATAGGATCTTCTTGAAATCAATCCTCACCTGCAGCTCACTTTCCATTTCTTCTCTCATCACACAGATCTTTCTTGGCTTCCTAATTTTCAGCACATTGCTTCCTCGGTAAACTCCCATCTCTCCCATGCCCCTTTTCACATAAGTTTTCCTCTTCTTATGAATGTCTGTCCCTATGACAGTTTCTTTTCCCTAAGTTACAAGTATTTTAAGCTCTTGGTCTTTACAAAATCCACCCCTCACTTCAGTTTACCATCCAGCTACCAGCACTTTTCCTTTTTTCTTTTTTTTTTTTTTAAATCAAAACATTAACTGTGCTGTCTAGTCTGCCTGAAGTAGAACTGGATGCAAATCAGTTTTCCCATGCCATGAAAGATCCTGAGCTTTAATTGCCTTTTTTTGTTTTCTGTTTCACAATGAGATAAAACTGAGATTGTTTGATATTTTTATTAAAACCAGAGACAGACATGTCTATCTCAGACTAGACAATGTCTCACAAAGGTACTCATATGGAAAAATCTCAGTCTACCTAATTAACAGGAGAATTTTTTAAAACATCACCCAGATTAGTGTTTTTCATACTGTGCTCTGGGCTATAATAGGAACCCAGCACCACATTAGTTCCTTTCTCCCAAAATTTAATCTTGACTCGGGAAAAACCTTCCAGATTAAATACTTCATTCAGATGAATATGGCTTCATGAACAGTTACGGTTTCAACAGAGAACTGTGCTAAAAGACATTTATCTGCTTTAACCTGGACTTCTCCCCTAGAGCTCCTCTCCACCCAGAGGGCTCCAGTAATTCTTCCCAGCTAAAGTTTGCCTGAAGATAGCTGTCAGGCCTAACACCTCTGCCTTGAATCTGGTCCTCACAAGGCATCTTTGATTTTGTCCAAATTACTCTTGTATTGTCCTCCTTAATCACGCCCCATGATATCCTCTGGAAGATCTTCAATGTGTGGGAACCACAGGACTGGCTTTGGTGGACTTTGAAGCAATCTCTGGCCATCATAAAAAGAGTTAGCCCACGACAGACACCTTCCAATGAATCTTGCTTTTAGTCACCTTCAAATGTCTGTCCCAGTATTCTGGGCATAAGCAAGTAGAGACTGGCACATATGACACCAGCCTTTGGACCAATGTAGTACCTTAAACAGCAGATTTTGTATATATATAAAATCAGGATCACTCTGAAACAGATCAAAATATACCAAGCCAAGGAAATCTAATCTCAGGTGATAGCTAGCAGTAGAATGTCATGGGAAAAGCATTAGAACAGAGTAAATCTATAGCAAAATTCTCCAATTTTACTATACTGTTTCCTGAACCAGAGGTTTTTTTTCTGGTTTGACAGTTATTAGATACTTTCCCTTAATTTATCTAACCATTATTATTTTAAAGCTCTTGCAGCTCTTGCATGTCATTTTTCATCTGACTTCTGCCTGCAATCAGCCCATGAGCCAATCTAACACTCATTACTAAGCTCTCAAATACTCATCTGTTTTCCCTTATGAAGCTCTTCATGGCTAACATACAGTTCCTTTAATTTTTGTGACCATGCCTGTGTGTGGTGCTTGACAATAGCCTGCAGCTACAGCTGGGTCTGCCTAGAGCTGCATCATCATTTTGTTCACCACTGTCTGTTACCATCTTGTACTTAACATAGACTTGTTGGGGCAAGGAGACTCTGTTCTGCGTTTGTATACCATCCAAAACAGCAGGATCCTGGCCCGTGACTAGGTAGTATGGCAACAAAAAATTACAACTTGGGCACAGTGTCGATAAGGGTTTCAGCACAATTATCATCTTTATGGTTAGCTAAGCGATAGGACTTTGGGAGTGGGAGCCATCACTTGTAAAGTGGTTTGGTTTGCACACATTCTGGCTGTCTCTTAAATCAATTTGCCTTTGGGGGAAGAACACTCTGGGCCCTTCCAAGGAAAGGTCAGGCACATTTATCTGCTGAAAGTCAGTTTCCCAGTGTCAACAAAATGGCAACTATCCACACAACAACAAGTAAATGTAGTTTGAAGGAGTTCCACAAGTAATATTGACAGCTGGAGTGAATATGACCTCAAGCCTGCCCTTCAGGGCACTTGAGAATGGCAGGTAATTTAACATGAAAATCTGATCACATTAACACAGGGCAGGGGGGTCAAAATAAATGTACTAATCCAAAATTGGTATCACTGCTTCTACTAGATCTTTGCCTTTGACTATTACAAGAATGTTGCCAAATCTTGTAATTTTAGTGTTTCAAGATTTGGGGGATTATTTTTAATTAATTACCTCCTAGAGAAATGTTATTGGCATCAGTGCCTTAGTTTTTACATAGAAAAAGCATTTCAGAAAAGGCTTAAGGACATGAAAATGAAAAACACAGAAACCAGAAAATAAGTGGTATACACCTTTATTTACTTAGAGAAGGAGGAAGGTGACAGGCACAATGATTTGCAAGGTCTCTCAACAGTTCAGACTTTTGTCTGATCAAACCTTATCAAAAAGTCTTTAAAAACTACAAAAATCTAATAGTCTACATTGTACTTTTACTGCAAAAAGCTTTCATTAAAAACATACCTGAAAAATAAAGCTTGAGAAAAAAAAAAAGGAAATAGAGTTTGGTAGCAGGGAAGATCTGGGAGGAATCCAGGGAAGGGCTATAAGTAGGTTGCATATGTAAACAACACTTATAGTCAGAATTATCTTGAAGAATGCTGAATTCCCACAATCCCTGTCTCATCACTAGCCTGTGTTTCTTCTCCAGGAAATTCTGTAATTTCCCCCTGGTTTAATTATCCCCTTAACTGAACTAGTTTGTCAGTATGCAGAGGACATAAATAAAACTAGTCATGGGTGATAAAGCCTTGCAAATTTTCTATTGTACTGCTCCAACTCCCTATCATCCCTCCTAATTTTTAATTGAATGTTGCCATTAAGTGGTTCCCTTTAATATGCAGCCAGTGAGGTTTCTTTAGCATGCAAACTCCTGTACTCCCAGAGTAAGCATTACTGATATGACATTTCTAATTCTAATTATTTTATTTTCTAACAGTCATTAAAAATAGAGGGATTTTCAATATTCAATTAAGAAATAGACCAACAGCCTAAGAAAGAGCCTTAGCAAATAGACTGAAGACATTCTCAAATATTAAAAAACTGCTGCCAGAGGAAACAAGCATGATTTCTAAAGCTGCTTTCCAAAACTGCTGCTAGAGATAGCAGGATAAGCTGTTGTAATCCTAGGTCTGGAAGCAGGGATACCATATCTTTCAAACTGCTGTAGGCAGTAACCAGGAGACCTTCCCCCTCTCTTTCCCCATGCTTTAAACCTGTTTCCAGCCCACTGGAGTGGGAAATACATGCAGTGATACCACAGCCAGTTTCTGCCACCAAACAGATGGTGACTGCTGGAAGCCAGCGACACAGATCCCAGCCACTGAAACTTTATGTGGAGCACCCACCAGTGTGAATAAATGTCTTTAGATGGACTAATTAAAAGGACTCTTTTCATTAGTTAGGACCATCTGTTAGGCCACAGACTTGGTGGAATTGCATACAGGTGGACATTCCTAGGTGGGAATCAGCAAAAGAGCATCTCATGGCTTGTAAAGATATTGTGTCCCAGTAACAGGTTAATGAGGTTTCACACAGCACATTCCTTCAGTCTGTGTCCACAGAAAGATTTTTACCCCTCTCTCCCCACCTCACCTGGATAGGTACTGACTGGTGTTGAGCACCAAGCTCAAAAGCAGCTTAGTCTTCCTGGCCAGATGTACCAAGTATTTCTAGATGCGTCACAAGTGTCTGTACAATCCCATAATTAACCTGGTGTCTGCATCCAGCAGCAAAAGGGAGAGAAACAGAAGTAATGACTTCTTTTTCCCCCCTAAAAAAATGGCAAAGACCAGCTTGTAAAAGCTCAGGAAACATCTACAATAGTGAATGTGAAATCCATGATAATGAGCTTTGGGGCAGAGAGGATAGCAGTACAAAACACTTCCAAGCTTTTGCTTGAAATCAAATCCTTCACAGAGTACAAGGTAATTCATAGAAGACTCAGTATTAAAGCCCTATGCACTCAGATTCAACCTTCCTTTGAAACCCATATCCACATGACAAATACAGTGCAATGGGCCAGACTTGCAGTTTTACACTTACTCTTGCTTGCCCCTCACCCTCAGCACCCCTTACAGTGCTTACACATGATCTCATATTCAAAGTCATTGGTAACAGAACTCCTCCTGAAACCCATATCTTCTGATTGCTCAGAGCTTTAAAAAAGCCAAGCTAGCTTACCCCTGTGAAGCAAAAAGCTCCCATGTAAACACCAAGTCACAGCTGTGAATCACTCCTAGCAATTGCTCATGTTTCCTGGCATGGCAGCTTCTAACAAGGTACACTATCAGTAGATATTTGCTTTTCTGAGGCACCTGCAACTGTCAGATGAACCAGAAGCTGTACAAAAATAGATAGGTTAAAAATCCCAGTCTGAACATGTTAATATAAGTACTGGTCACTGCAGTTCTCCTGTGCTCTCCTATATGCTACCAAGACTTCTGGGGGTGTGAGCTGGACATATGAGACTTCATTGCTAAAATAAGATAAAGGCCTGAAAGGAAACATTTTCAAGAAAAAAAAATCATTTCAAGACTTAGTATACACAAAAGGTCACCAACAGTTTATTCCCCCCCCACACACACATCACCTTTAGACAGCCAAACTGTTACGACAACACAGACATCCAGGAAGCTGGCTAGCCGACACGCAAAGAGCTTTAAAAACAGCAGAAAGGCCAATATGCTCCTATTTACAATATTTTGTGACCCTAACCTAATCATCATGTTTTATTATTTCCTCATTTTATTGGTCTGCTCTTTCAAGAGAGCCAGCAGCCAACATTTCTTCTCTGCTGGCCAAAGGAGCAGCCAAGTGTCTGCTTCACAGCCAGTATCCGTTACTGATCCATAAGCAGCTAATACGAGGTTGTGAATGCACAAGGTAGCAGCTGATGCCCTTCTACTGGAAAATTAGACTTGGGGTTTAGGCACCTAAGGATTTTTATAGAGAGTTAATTCATTCTGCAACCCAATTTGAAATTATTTGATCATATTTGGATTTAAATTAGGGCAGCCAGCAGAACCGCACTGATTTATGTCAGCTGAGAAACTGACTATATTTTAATACTACATGCTCTTGTTTTTGTGCAAGAATAAACAGGCAAGAGTTCAAGCCCAAAGAAAGCAAAATGCCATTGTGTAATTTCAAGGCCCCATAGAAGCATGTGCATTGAAATCAGAAACCCCTAATTTAAAAAGCCTTGACAAAACAGATGATTTTCCCAGTGTGGGAGTCCACAGACCTCAGTAGAAGGCCTTCAAGACCCAGCAAGAAGAATCACTTATACCTAAAGCTAGGCAAAAACATTCACATGATGTATTCACTTACAACCCTCTGTAAACAGCAGTCATGACTCTTGGCTTCCTTCAGTTGATACCTCTACAAGCAACCAAATCATTTGTAGCTAAGCCATATAAGATGGTAACAGTTCATTCCCATTACCTGAGAATGGAATATCGCTTCACAGAAATGCAGTTCCTTTACAAGTCTTCCAGCCCTAGCAGTGACTGGCAATCTTCTCCTTGTAATACTGTTCCTGAACATAGCTGTTGTGCAGAGGGGAAAACAATGTGTTAAGCCTGTTTGAGTTCATCTTATCTGAATTCATAGTAAGACTAATGCATAGAGACCCTTTATGGCTTTATGGCCGCCTGGAACCCAAGCATGCACTGAACAGATTTGCATTTGGACATGGTTGCTCCACCAAGAGATACACTGGGTGGAGTTCCTGCCACATGAAGAGTCCAGTTATAACTTGTCCATAGTTAGTGATGTGTCCAGAAGACAGAGGCTGAAAGATCTTGATAAAGTTTATGCTCACTTTTTACCTTCTAAGGATAAAAGCCCCAATTCACTGAACTCATTAGGACCTTTATCTAAGGATTTAAATTGCACTTCAGCCCTTACTGACATTTTGCATAGGACCAAACAGTAGTCCCTCAAAGAAAAAGCCATTCCCAAGGATTAGTCTTACAGAGACAAAAATTCAATTAATATTTGCAAAGGAAAATTGAGCATCCCAAACTGCTTTTACAATATCAATCTCCCCCTACATAGTCAACTCAAAAGGAGCCTGATGCATAAGCCATAGAGAATTCCTAAATGAGAACAGTGAAGTAGTAAAAAAAAAAAGGATTTCAAACTTTTTCTAGAAGAAAATGAAGTAGATTTCAGAGAGCTTGAAGCAATTATGATGTATGTAAATCAGGAAGCAAGATGCTTCAGCAAACAAAAAATTTAGTCAATTGGTTTAATAGCCTATTCTTCCAGCTATGAACAGATACAACTAACTTTATAGTGCACATAGAATTCCTTGTTAGCCTTAATACATGGAAGGAATAGCAACTAGGTAAGATCAATACTGCTATTTCCCCTGAAAGGGAAATTCTTTTTCCGGTATACATCAGAAATGCCAGTCAACACACCTGATTGGCAAGTTTGAATTCCAGTGCATTGCTTAAAGGGTTGTTTTCTGACAAATACCAAAGAAAATTCTGCCTAAATTGATTGCCCAGGGTGCTATAAAATATTTTAAACTCTTCCTACATCAATAGTAAAAAAAATAAATAAATCATAATTTCACCTTTACACAGTGCTTTGCCTGTTGAGGCTACTTCCTTACAAAAAAGTGCCAGATTGCGTATGTAAGTAGCAGCTCCATTTTGGAGCTCAACAAGGAATACAAAGAGGAGCTATTAGGGCAGAGTCAATTTTTCCTCACTTGCCATTAGGTCTTCAGAAAGGAAACATTACACAAGACAAGTAGTTGAACTTCCTCATTTGCACCTCTGAAAATAATTACTGTAAATTTAGGGGATGCATCCCTACAGGATCCACAGGTTGGTTTTGTTTTGAGAGGAATTTTGGGAACAGCACCCTTAGGGGATGGTCACTGGTATTTTAATGCATTTCTAGTTCCCCATTAAAATGCATCTTCATTCAGAAACATGTATTTTTAACAGCCTCTGACTACAAGCAGCATGGGAAGCTCTTGTGCAGCAGCAGTTAGTGAAATTTCAAGCAGGCATCTGCATTTGCCAGTCCCATCGCAAAAAAGAAATCAAATGTCTTTACCAGATTGACTGAAGAGCTAAAAATGGGGTGATACTGGAGGTCTAGAGTATCTACATTTTTGACATATTCCTAAAAAATGATTAAAATAAAACCTGAGTCGAGTCAAAGACTTATAGACACTCTTTCACCTACTTATGTGAAAAGTAAGTAGCAATGCACTTTTACTAATGCATCAGCATGAAATTCTTCAAAATTAGAACTAAACCTTCTGCTTTGAAGCCCAGCATTATCCTTAACCCATAAGGAACAAGTCTCCTGGATTACACAGCTAGAGAATAGGTTAAAATCTACTCTGTGAGTTACTAAGACCACATTTTACCTGTTATGTTTTCAACTTGTCTCCTTTTTCCTCCCATTTACATTTCATCCTTGTCTTAGTCAAAAAGCAGACCTGTTAACAGTTCATCCATAACCAGCGCTGGCTACTCACAGTGGGCCAACTTTACCCCTAGGCACTGAACATGCCACCTCTGTGACATTTAAAGCCTCCACTGGCCCAAAGATCAAGAAGCACAATTCCATTTTTCAACTTGCAAATCCCTGGGTGCAAGTAGCACTGAGTCTCTAGCATTTTAGGGGAGCTATAGTTGATGATTTGCAAAGAGATTAAATGTGCCCATAAAAGAGGAGAGGAGGCAGGGATTAAGATGTGCAGCTAAGATACAGCAACAAATTGAGGAAAGGATTTTAGAATAGAAGTTAAATAGCGATGAGAAATATTTTGAGTAACTAATCATGCATAAAGCACAGCAACTTGTCATCCCAACCCAACAGAAATGCTGGCAGTAGAGATGAAGGTCTGGGAACAGCCACGATTCATGTACTGGCTAATGTGTATTGTAGTAACATCCTGAAACTACTAGCAACAGCAGAAGCACAACAGAACAAGCAAGACCACTCAGCTAGACATGCCATTACAAAGCATGCACCATTTTTTCTATTATACACAGGCTAGTAGCTTAGTACTCATCATCTAACAATGTATGATTAGGTTCACTTCAGAAGCAGATACAGACAGGCCATGTGGATGTCCACAGCAGCTACACAAGCAATGAAAAGCTACATGCATGGGAAAGCTGGACAAACTTTGCCCTCTGACAAATGATGCACATGGATAAAGAAAGACTGATATTTCCCCTCACCACATGTCAGGGGATAAAAAGGTGTTATAAAATCTTCCATTTCTTAACTACATACAGCCATAAATGCCAGCTCATTTTAATTAAAATGGTGGAACATCAACATTTAACAAGATTTAGAAAAACTGCTTAAAGAAGAACTTCCATTTACCCTTCTGTAATATGCCACTTATACATTCCCCCACACCACATGTGAGGGTCATGGTTGTCAGCACTGCTATTTGGGGCTCCCAGCCTATTTTACAAGTTCCACACAAATTAAAATAATGGGCAAGACGATACAATTCCTACCTCAGTTACCTAGCCATGGACTGATTGCACTCCATTTGCTTCCATGGTGCGAGTCACTGCCTCTGAGCAATTTCATCTAAAATGGTTCCTCTAGAGCAGAAAAGATAAATTTTCTCATATCTTAAGGAGGCTGTTGCTAGCCACCAGCCTGACTGTAAATATTTGTTGTGCATTACAAAACATCATTGATCATCATTTTCAACTGTAATGGTCTTCATTATATGAGCCTGTTTTCAGGCCTTCAGTCTATGAAGCTTTAGCTCAGATTTGATACACTTTTTTCCTTCTCTTTTTTCCAAATGGTTTGGGAGGTTTGACAGTGGTAATAAGTGTAAAGATCTTCATTTAAAGGTATAATTTGGTGCTTACACTATTCAGAAGAAACTTGATAGAAATAATAGAAGCAGACACAGAGCACATGAAATAGCTAATTATAACTTTTTTAAAAATAAAATAAGGCAATCTTCACAAATTAACCAAAGGCTGCAAGCCAGATCTTCTGCAGCTGGTACAACAAACACAGTGTCATCCACCTCCAAACAAACAGACCCTATGAGTCATGTTTCTGACAATCAGGGAGCAGTTAGAAATGCCATCATTGTTCACATGAGTCCAGAGATGGTTTTTGAGTGGTTGAACCACTTTTTCAAACTTCTTACCAAAAAGCTAAACCAAGAATCTCAGGTAGTAGCTTGAAATAAGGTGACAGGGCTTTAAGATTAACATCAAATATTAAGATTCAAGATGAAAGCTGAAAAGCTGGAAACACCAGTGCTTCCTTGCAGGAGCAAGAGAGCTTAATCCAGTGAAAACATAGCCCATGTTACCACTTCTGCAGTCAACAAACAACATGCTTTCACCTGATGCTCTGAAGATGCAATTAGGAAGCAAATCTTCAAGTATTAATTCCCACTCTACCCTTCATTTCAGGCAAGTCACCCAGCTGTCTACAGCAAGTACAAAACAGGGTAACAAAGTACCCAAACCTGGCAGCCAGCAGGTAGACCATCATCATTAACTAAGTGAGCAAAGTTTTGCTTTTTCCTTAACCTCAACCCATGCACAATTGAGATTTAACCATAACAGTATAATTGTTTCAGGAATCTCTAAGCCCTTAGCCTCAGTGCTTATAGCAATGAGTTCTGCAAATTAACAGGAGGAGTAAGGTAAATCAATTACCTACCACATAGTTAGTCTTGCTTATGTGTACACAAATATATGCATACATATACAGAAATACATTGGCACAGCCTCCATCATAAGCCACAAATGACTGAGAGCTCAGTGCAATGGAAGGAGGCTAGTCATGGTGCTGTAGCACATTAGAACAGCCCGGGGGTTCCTGTAGCACATCAGCCAGTAATGACACCCAAAGACCATGACATTCTAGGCCAGATGCATTGGTACAAAGTACATGCCACCTTCTTGTCCATAAATGCTCTCTTTGGCTTCTGAGATCCAACAACATCACTGCAGAGCCCAGAGGGCCGTTGCAGTTATGCTCACTAAAACACCTGCTGAGTTTGTATTTCTTCAATACATTTTTTAAATAGAAAAAAAAACAAGAACAAGGACATTTAAAAGCATACATACATTTCAATAATGTTAAAAACAACTTAAGCATTAAAGCAACAGCAGGCAGGAAATTATGATCCAAGACTGCTACTTGGTTCTTTCCACAACTTGCATCAGCAGCAGCACACCTTCCTGTCCTTCACCCTAAGTCAGATGGTTATTTAAGTGCATTTATTTGATTTAGCTGTGCCCTACTCCTTCCTCTTGCAAAGCAGATAAAAATCAAGCAGATAGTGATCAAAGACTTTAAAAAGATCAGCAGTCAGAAGGACATGGCTATTTTATCCTCCTTTCTCCCCACCCCTTCTAGGCTAAATTGTAGCAGCTTACTGAGAACAAAAGGGAACTGGGACTCTTCAGCTGTTTCTGACCCTTGAATTAAAGCAGCAGGCTAGAAATAAATAAACCCTGCCTTCTATCCTTACGACCTTTGATTTCTGACACTGTAAGACACTCTGAAGAAACATTTTAATAATGAAATTCCTCACATGAGGAAGCAGGGGAAAGAATCTGATCTTCCCTTTCTGGTACAGTAGTTTGTTTAGCATTGAGAAAGTGGCACACTTCTATTCAACAAACAACTAATGTCCCTTTCAGTTGAAATGGGTACTTTGTATTACACTACTGCTCTTCAGGTAATAGAGGTGTCTTCCAAGTCTGAAAAAGTTCCTGAATGCTACTGTGACAGATCTTAGAAGTAGTGAGCAACTAATTCTCATTTTCATAATGAAAAAAAAAATTCAGGACAAAAGCTCAAACTGACTCAAAAGAAACTATCCCATAATATTAGAGTAAGAACAAGTTAAAAAATGACTTATGGTTCAATTTCAAAGTGAACTCTTCTACTTAATTTGGATGTAACCCTGTAAAGCTTGTTATTTTTGTTAATTTTTAAACTGAAAGCTCCAGTTTTAGACAAATGGGAAAATCTTTAAATGTAAAAATCTTCTCAGCTAGATGAAATCACTGAATATGATCGAAATTTGTGATAGTTTAGTTCATTTGGTTGGATTTCCTGTAGATTTTATGCTTTTCAAAAGCAAATCAGTTCACTTAATACAGCTCTTCACTTGTAAGCCTCTGCTTCAACCTGCAGAAACTTTTATTGGCCTCTTCTCACCTAAAATCTCTGTCAGAACAATGAAAACTTTGAGACAGATCCTCAAGCTGGTATAAACTAAAGGAACTTCTCTGGCCAGTAGATGTACGCTAGACTGAGATTCTGTTGCTTCATTTCAGCAGCAGGCATTGCTGTTATGATTAGTTCAGAAAATATATTCTGTAGAAGAGTATACAACACTGGTTTAAAAAGTAAAGCTATACTTACCAGGTGTAGTTCTTCCAAGCATACTAATCCAATTCATTTTCATCAGCAAGTGCATGGTCCTTATATACTAGACACTCAAGCATAAGCAGTGACAAATAGACCAGACCCATAACTAGCAGCAGCACTAGTGATTTCAGGAGACCCCCTCCACCCGTTCGGATCAGATAATAATTTGGTCCAATAAGCTTATGCTTCCCTCTTTTCCTCCAAGCAAATCCTGACCTATGACACATTTTAAGAGTCTAACTTTTAAGAGACTTTTAAAAATTATTTGGGCATCTTTATTGGCAATATAGTGGAGGAATAACATTGAAGGTTCACTTCTTACAGGATCACCTGAGAAAGGGTCTTTTTTGAAGGAAACAGTCCTTTGTTTCTCTCAGCAAACAAGAAAGCCTCCCTGAAGAGCTTCTGCTATTCTGCAGGGTATCTGAAAAAGGGAATCACTATTAACCATGCCTTTCAGGCTCCATTGTTATCAGCACCCAAGTTCTTTCTTTGCCCATTTTCCTCTCACCTTTTGCTATTTCCTCAGGCATAAATGTATTGCTTCTTGAAAACGGAGACCTACCTGCCTCATGAGAAGATTTTCAGAGGTAGAAAAAAACTCAGAGAAAAGTAATCTCAAGTTTTACATATGTTAGTGTAAATTGAAGAAACAATGCATTCACTTTTGTATATCTACACCTTCATTTTACAATAGACAGACTCACAGTATGGGAGTAAGGCTGCATGTAAGTCTCCTCCTTACTCCTAGCTCTCCATGAAACCTTGAGGCACACATTTAGTCTGTCTTGTACCATATCCTCCCAAGGTGCCAGAAACCTTAGGTTTTGTTGTTACTAACACCTACTCCCTGTCCATTCTCAAATGCTAAAAAATGCATGTAAATCCCACTGGTCTTAGTTTTCACCAGTTAAAACTGAGGCTTGTACACCCATTATAATTCTTTGGACACATCATGATTATTCCCGTTTAAAAACCACAGATGTGTTGATATTGTTTTATTTTATTATTTCATAGAAAAGCAAGTCACAAATCCTTTAATTTGTCTACAGATCAAATTGAAATCCAGGTAAAATGAGTTTTAACATAGATTGAATATCTCTGCTCTACTTCCAGTATCACCAAACTCAACTGAGTTACTGGCTGCTGCAAAGTAACTGCATTGTGTTAATAACTACAAATGTTCAAAGAAAGGACTGATAGGTGCCAAAATTTCTCCTCCACAGAAGAAATGCTTCTGCAATCTGAATGACCAATTTCTTTGCAAATCCAAAACAAAAATTGTCTAGATGTACTTTGTAGCTAGCATCTGACATACACATTTTCACCTTGGTAAAAATACAAGATCAAAAGAGCATAGCCAAAGGGTATAATTTTCGCCTCCTTTGTCACATCCCAAAATGTTAAGTACATGTTCTTTTCCAGCAATCCCCACACAAAAGGATGAAATGAACAGCAGTGAACTTCAGTCTATTAAATGTCACCCCAAAATAGGCAATTACCATATGAACATTAAACTGATGCACTCCTCTCCTTACGAGGTTCCTTTTTACTAGCTAAAGATATTACCAGATCTTAATTGGTGTGGAAATGAAACCTCTTGGAGCTGCAATTCAAAGACCTCCAAAACGTCACCTACCAGGTTATTCTAAACAGTGTTGATAAAACTAGGCCAAAATAAACATTAAAAAATAATCACTAAGTATGCATACATGGAGCACATGCTAGAGCCAGAATTGCATGCAGAACTTTCAATTCTTGTCTATGCATATAATCTATATGGGTGACTTCTCAGCCAGTAATTGGTGGTCTGTTCCACTATGGAAATGTTTACCCTGTGTCCTTACCCTTCACAGTGAAATACAGATAATGAGCATCAGTATGTTGCAGACTAAAGGAAAATAGGATATCAACAACAGGTATCAGCTGAGCAGTTCAAATCAAAAGCTGCAGGCAAACTTAGTCTGCACATGAATCTAGCACTTGGTTCATTCACTGAGGGGAAGAGAGGTAAGCTGTGCATTTCACATTCTTTAAAATATTTATCTCTAAAATTCAGAGCTATTTGGAGACAATCTGATTTAGCTTCACTCCAGAAAAATACTTAATGGGGAATCTCTTCTCTATGATAGTTCATTCATCAGCTCTTTTCTAAAATACAGGAAAGGGAGAGAAACCCTGGGGAGTTGACAGGAATTGTGAGAATGGTTGCATTCATGTTACATCAAAGCCAGCCGTGAGAGAAGTCTTAAAATTAGGTATCAAAGAAGAAAGAATGAAAAGCACTCCAGTCCAGACAGGCCAAAGCATGAAGCCATGGTACATCACACTGAGTTCAGGGTGTCCTAGCCAGTTTTGTTCCTGTATGAACTGACACAAAGCTTGTTTTTCTGCTTACAGAGTACTTAAAGTAGAGGGTACATATAAAAATACACTGACGCCAAGAAGCTAAACAAACCCTGGCACATTTGAGAGGATGATCTACATTAACTTTCAAATAATCATCTACACCCTTCCAAATGTGAAGCAGCTAATGTTTACCATGCGTGAAGAATTTTTTTTCTAGAGGAGTTGAATCTGAAGTCACTTCAAAAGGAAGCAGATGTCTGAAAAGCCACATATACACATAAATACATATACACATAATTACTCTGGTTTTAAGGTCATGTCATATTGTTGATCAGTCCCTGTAATCTCCATGTTAACATGGAAAAGTGATATATGAAAATATGCTATCACCTTTTAATAAGGTTTCTAATAAATCCCATATCCTTCTATGGACTCAGCACTTCCTTTGATGGTCAATACTCAAAAGCCATAGCTTGTAAAATTATTCTCCCAAGCCCTCAGCTTTCCACTTAACTACAAATTTTCCTTAACAAGTGCCTGTAAGTACCTGTGTGCTCAGCAAGAAATGCATTTCCTTACTTCCTCACTGCAGATTCCCATGTAGGAGACACTACAACAGACCGAAAACAGGGGAAAACCAGGAAGGAAGCATGTCAAAGCTGCAGTTCTCCAAAAGCTTTCAACACAGAAATGAGCTTTCATATTTCTATTCCTATTTGACAGTTTTCTCCATTTGTGTCAAAAGAGAAGTCTCACTGAGAGTCTCACAGCAGACCCAGTCCAACTAGCACTGCTAAGCTCACACAGGCTTGATGCACTAAGCTACCAACTCTGACATGAGTTACTGTCCCTGCTCTACAGACCTGCTTTCTGCCAGAGCAGCAGGGGAAGAGGGGGGGGAAAAAGAAAAGAAACACAAAAAACCCAAACCCAAAACAGGGAACCAGTCTGCTTGCAAGGGTTTTATTTTTCACTCCTCAGTTTTCATCACCTAGGCATTTATTTGTTGGGACAATCACTGTCATCATCGTGCTATATTGACAGAAAACTGGGATTGCTGATTCATACCCAGAGCAGAAAGATTCAAAAGCAGCAAGCAGCACAACACACAATTCAACAGCAGCATGTACCTTCTGCACCCAAAACTTTGTAGAGAGTTGTCTCATCTTACCTCCCTCCCAGCTGCCACAGTCCTCCCCTCTCCAAGCTCTCTGTGGGCTCCTGGGCCCCCACTCCCTTCCATCTGCTCGAGCCCATGGGAAGCTTGGAAGTCAACCCTGGACCAACACAGATCTCACAAGCACCGCTTCCATATAGGCTAAACTCTACAGCTGCTCTTCAGGATCTAAGCCACAGCTCATAGACTGATTCATCTGAGAATACCTTGCCAGCTCCTGCACTTGATTCTGCCTGAGGAGAGCAGCAGCAGCAATAAAAAAGGTCATTACTGTCACTGTTCAGCATGCACATTTTACATGCTGAAATAGTTTTTGCAAGAATTAGCACAGATAGAAAAAAAATTCCTTGCTCCAGGATGCTGGCAAGGAAAATTATTCCCATTACCGACATGTTGGCAAGGAAGATTCCCCCCCCCCCCCCAAGTGCTTTCAGATTGGAAGTTTTCCTTGCATCAAGTCACTGGCCAGTCTAACACAGCCTACAAGCATCTTAAAGCTGACATTTTTTATTTGCTTAACAGCAAGACTGAAATCTTTCAACACCAGCTTCATTAACTGAGTTAGACATCAGTAAGGATTACTTTCAATACACATATTTTCATCTCCCTCACTAGGACTTTCATGCAGACATTTTTAGGTATCTGAGTCATTCTACCATGAGGTTAAGAGAAAGCCAAGGGAACATAGGTTTTATTTTGTACTCGTGCAGGGAGATTAATTGTGTACAGGGTCTGTCACTGGCACATGTCTGTTCAGAACAACTTTCTTCTCCAAGCCATATCACAAGCCTCATTTTTAAAGGAAGCAGATTCTCAGTTTTGCTACTAACATGCTACAAGACTCTAGGTTCAGGGAAAAACAGCCTCCACCTCACATCACTTTAAATACAGGAGGATTTGCAAGAGCTTACTCTCACACTCCTCAGACATCACCTGGCACAATAGACACAGCTTCAAGTTTATAGTAAATACTTTCTGAAGCATTAGACAAGTTGCAGTGGAAGAGGGAACTATCTTACAATTTTTCCTCATCTTAGACTCAGAAACTGAGGCTCATGGAGCCTGCCCATAGATCCAGAAACTCCACATTCTGATTACCACACCTTGTATGCTGTACACTGCTTCTCAGCAGGTTTTATTGGATTCAGTGCACTAACTGCACAGCTTTTAAACAGGAGCAGGCTTAGGACATGGGTACAGAGTCTTACACATCTGACCATACTAATTAATACCTGGTTTTATAGGCCTTGCACATCACAGTATCTACCAAGAGCTACTTTTGACTCCAGGCAGAACAGAGTCACGGTGAGCTTAGCAGCAGCATTTCACAATCAAGGTCTTCCACAAACAGTTAGTTTCTGCAGGCTGAAAGCAGACTCCCTGGACAGCAAGCAACTGGCTCCCTGCAAAGTTAGCGCTCTATGCACTTCAGATTAGGGAAATTGCAGATTTGTTTTCATTATGAGAAATAAACTGATTAGCAAATGGCTATTCATTTTTCCCCCTCTGTCAACTCTAATATAATACAAATGGAAATTTTACTTCACTGAACATTCAAAGAGCTTTCAAAAAAATCAAAATTCCTGTATGTTAAGTGTATGGGTTTTGCAAATGAAGTAAATTAATCTTTTAAGAAGTAAGTTTGGTTTTACATTTGACTGATAGCATACAATATCATTAAAATACATTGACCTGCAAGCTTTAAACAGACAATTGAAGATTAATTTAGACATTAGACCCACTTAGCTAGGTTTTACCCACTGAGTGGATATTCTTCAGGCTGTGTAAGTGCCATTTGTTGCTTTCATTTTGGCTTAGTATCTTTATCAACATGGCAAACCACAATAGGATGTTAAAGGACAAAAACTCAAGCAAGAAAGTCCCACTTTTAACTTGCCACACTCTTCAGGGCCAACAACTCTGAAGCTTTTGCCTAGACTTTGGTTTCACATTTATGCAGCATGCAGTGGAATGTGCATTTGAAATATGCAGGAAAGAGCTTGTGCAGGAGGCACACAAGTATGAGCAGGGAGACCTGAACCCATGGCTGAAAGAAGAGGTAGAGATGACTTGTCATCCTGGATATGTCATTCCATGTCTTTTTCATCTCTCACCATTTCTCTGCCTGCTCTATTTTGATTATAAACACTTAGCTGGGGCTGCTCCCAATAGCACAGGGAGGCCTTGGCCACAAGGGGCTTCCCAAGCACAGTACAATGGGAAAACAAACTCTGGAGGGGATTTACAGGACTACAAAAATACAGGAGAATGCTTTACTCTGTAAGCTGTTGTTCAGAAATCACTGTGAAAGGACAAAAATCACCACTATACTGGTGCCCTTCCCTACCCATTCAGCAGAGACTACTTCAATAATGATGTGATCGAGCCTCACTATAAAGTTATACAAATAATACCACAGCATTTCACTGTATTGCCATCATGTTTTCACATATTTTATGCCTTCTTGATCTCCAGCTATCACCTATCCAAGGAACTGCCATCAGCTAACACATTCTCCCAGACCCAGGGAGATTAAGGGAAGTGCTGCTCCATTGGTTACAATAGTTTCCTTCTCTTGCCCAAACCCAGCAGTACACCAGGCTCCAACACACCACCAATCAAAAAATATAAAAGGTTACTGTATTATAGTAGCAAATACAAATCCGGACCAAATAGGAGACCCATGGAGCAAGACCCATAGTCAATGAGTGCTTGCCTTTCACTGGGAATATACCTCTAGTCAATAAAGCACTTAAACATATGTTTAAATCACATTGCAGTCAGTGAGCCTTAAAATGATTAAGTGCTTTCCTGAACAACAGCTTAAAGAGGAAATAAAGTATTCTCTTGTATTTTTATCGTTTATTTCAGAAGAAGGTCCCTTGATTGAAGTAATACTGTTTGTGTTGTAACTATTTGAGTCATGACTTGAGTTTCCTGCCATATAGAGTTTCCCCAAAGAACACCTGGAAATGATGAAATAAGGATTTGTCTTAATGGCCATTTCCAGTCTTGCAGTAAGGGCATTAATTATGTTTCCTCCTAGACAATGAACAATAAATTTTTATCTAAAAAAATAAGTCAGATATTAAAACACATTCTGTAGAGCAGAATAAGATCCAGAGCCATCATCCTAACCTCAGGTCTGGAAAGGGACTGGACGTGAAGTCCTCAGGGGCTCTGAGGAAGCAGAGAGGACCCACAGGGCCTCCCGGTTCCCCTCTCATTCCCAGTATATTACTCCTCTGATTCCTTTGGTGGCAATACAGTTGTACCTCAGCTGACAAATCCACAGGTCTAGACCCTTTTCCAAAGCCAGGTTTACCTGCCACCCTTAAAGTGTTCAACTCCTACCTCAACTTGAGCTCCAGAGCCCTCCAAAAATTACAGAAGAAAGGCTTGCCACCTTAAGCCAACTGCCATCTTTTGGGTAACTGTTTAAAGCAGGCATGGCTGAGCATACTTCAGCCCAGTCCATCAGCAACAGCACTCAATCCTTCCTAAGGAGAGTGTGAGCTCAGAGCCCTGATCAGTCAGCCATGGGAAGGCGCATTGGGTTATGGGACCTGGCTCATGGTTAACATTGCGAAGCCTTTTCTTCATCATCTGATGCAGACCCTCCAGTGTTACTTTATCACCAGGGATCCTTACAACCTTCTACAATCTGCATGGCTTCAAAACTTTAAGAACTTCCTCATTATTTCACCCCAAGAGAGAGAGTTAAAGAATTTTAAAGCCAAGAGATTGTAATTTTACTGCGTGAAATGAATTCAGCCAAACACAGCAACCCAGTGGAATCCCCAGACCTCTTTAAATGAGCCCCTACAGCAGATAATCTCTTCTTAATCAGTTTGATGCTCTGATAAATCAGCTCCTATTTCCTAGCATGGGGAGAAAAGGAGTAACTGAGTCAATGCTTGTTTGAAACAGAATTATCTCAAGATAGAAGCTATTTCTGTATGTAAATGCCAGAAAGCCTCTAATTTCAAAACACAGGCAATTCATTTCTATTTCAACTCCATAAGTCTGTTTGTCTAATCCTGGGATATTTTGAAGGATTTTATGTTAGCCCATGTGCATATCATTCCACTTGCCTGCACAGCAAATTTTGCTTGAGTACACAAAACATATAGCAACTTGTTGGGCTGAGTAATAGTAATAATCCATCTAATCACAGTCAATTCAGCTGCTGGTTGCTTATGGGCATCTTTTACACATTAATTTAAAGACTGAATAAGCAAGATCAGAACAGCTATTTAAAAAAAGCATGCTCATAAAGCTCCTCTAAGCACCCAACACTCATTTTCAGAGGTTTGTGATCTGGGAGCATGCTTTTAAAATAAGTTTACCAGCTTTAACCTTTCCTTCTGTCATCATAAAAACACTCTCAAGTCAGGGAATTTTACTTCTTTTGTTAGTAAATAACATACATTTCTGATCACTAATTTGGGCATTGAGAAAAAGGACACAATGTGGTGGGTTTTTAGCATTTTGGAGGTTGTTGGTTTTTGGTGATTTTTTGTTTGGTTGTTGTTTGGGGGGGGTTGGTTTGTTTGGTGTTTTGGGTGGTTTTTTTTTCTTTAACATGAAACATAGTGTCCATTCCCCAGTCTCAACTTGCCTTATTTTCAGTGAGTTACACTCAGTCAGTCAAAATTACCCCAGTGAGGTGATGGGCAGCTCAGGAGGTCTAGGTGGCACAAGCAGTTTCTCTGTTAATAAATATTTCTTATTTAAATATGTTCTAGCAGGGATACTCTGTGCTCTAACTGGCTGAGGTTGTGGCCCATGATGGGTTGCCACTGTTGTTTCCAGCTGCCTCAGAGCTGGCTAGCAGCAGTGGTGACCAGCACAGAGGAGTTCGTTGCCTACTTAAACAGGTCACCACTGCAAGCCCCTGCTGCTTAAACCTGGTGACTTGCATCCCTTACACTGTCATAACAGGGAAATATAGTCCACTAGCTTGTGGCTTCAAGGATGGATGTGGAAGAGCTGAGGGTCAAATTCTCTCAAACTGGGTTGATGTTCCCATGTAGAACAAGCACTCCCTGGTTAAGGTGTCAGGAGGTGGTATGGCAAAGCACACTGTTAAAAAGTATGACTCCAGATGTCTGTCCAAACTTGGCACTGTAAACAGGATCCAGTCACTGGGGCCACGATTCAGAGTTGGCTAGAGGTGATACCTCTGTATCACTTCTAAGTGTACTGCAGGAGTAGCTGTGCCTCAACCACAGCAACCAGATAGTCACAGGGACATGTGTATTTCTTTGCACAGGTGTTGTCACAGGCAAAAGTATTGGAGAAGATGGATTAATTCCTCCCTCAAGACAACAGCACAACAGGTCAACTGCAGGAGAAGGTGTACTCATTGCTTAAACTCAACTCTAAAGGTACTAGACACCGAGCATTAAGAGGACAGAAGATCCCTCTGTCTTTCCAGGAGGAATATCAACAATAAATCAGAAGTGGGTTCTGTGAAGACTTGAATATACAAGGGGCTAAGAAGCACTAGTATCCACTGGGAAAGAAACCTCAACATGTGAGAAGCAGGAACAGCTCTTCCTGAGAAGTTTTTCCTGGCTTTTGCTTTAAAGGCTGAGATATTGAATGCAGACAAACATTCCAAGGATGAAAAAACAGATAAATAGCAAGAAGTGAAAGCATCAGCAACCACAGATATCTCTACCTCAGCATGGCAGTAGTTTTTCTGCAGGACGAGTGCCTGGAACACCCCCAGCAGAACGCCCTTCAAGAATCAGGCCTTTTTGCAATAAAACTGTACCAACTGGTGATATGCTTCCCTACAGCCCACAGTACCATCACAGCAGGTGGTTCAAGGAAAGCATAGATCAATGGAAGCCATGGTGTTACAGAACTGAACGGGTGGAACAGGGTGGGGATTTTTAGTGCAGCACTTGACATGACAGGTAGGTATGCATGGAGACATCACTGGTTCAGGTCCAATATCACACGCAGAACCTAAATTTCAAGACTTCAATTGGAAGCTGCAGTTGTATGCATTACCTTTCCCCTTCTAAATAGCAAAGAGATACAAAAAAAGATCCCTAGTTCTTTTTAAAAGACCCCTTGTCTTTGAAAAGCACTCATTTACACATGACAAAGGATGTGCTAAGTCCTTGACTATACATCTGGTTACTATAAATTTGACTTGTCATTTGAATTCTTAGTCTATGAAGCAGCAAGGTCTCTGGGCAATGAACTCTGCTGGTACAGACTACAAAATTCTCATATACAATTAGGCTCCTCCAAAAGTAATCACTTTTATCTTTAAAGATACCATTGTTCCATTATTCTATGGTATATTGCATCTAGGTTTCTCAAGGAGGCTTACTAATCACCATAAGCATCATAATATTCCAGTTTGATGCATTTACTGTACCATACATTGCAGAAGTAAACAGAGATTGAGAAGCTAAGTGTCTTGCCCTCAGATGCCTTAGCATGTGGCAGATACAAAGTGTTCTTTACAGTAATGAAAAGAAAGGCTGCTTAATAGCTAAGCACCAGATTGATACTTGAGAAATCTGAAGTCACTTCTTTCCCTTACACCTTTTGTTTTGTGGCTGCTATGCTTCCAAATATCTCCAGGTTCATCCCTACTACAAGTAGGTGAAACTAATTAGACAGGAGCAAGATCTGGGACTCCTTAGATAAGGACAGAAAGTATCAAAGTAACCCAGCCACACACAGCACAAGCAAGTACTGTTTGTGCAGTAATATTGTCTTCCATATGAAAGAAGAGAAAAATAATTCCTCTCTAAACTGCCAGCTGATTAGTCTTAGACAATAGGAACTAATGCACAGATTAATCCAAGAAGGTTGCACACCACCCCCAGTACAGATACACCTTACACTAGGCAGCTTATTCCACCTTTCCTTTCAAAGTATAAAATCACTTTGCATCAAGGCAGTCTTGGAGCCCCAGGGATGTGGGCAAGTTCATGTTAGTGCACTGTAACTTCACATCACAACTTAGTGTTTATGCCTATCAGTGCCATATAGACTACTCTGTGATCCTTTGTGATTGTGCAGCTTCTGTTTCATGGCAGCTGAGGCATCCAGACACATAAGTAATAAAGCAGAAGACTTTGTGGAAAAATTTGTAAATGCTCATGGGACTCAACTAACCTCTCCCAGTGAACAGGAGATAAGTTATAGGGTAAGTACTCATTTCTGTGTGCTTCAGCACCAGTGCCACCACCCCACCTCACGCTAACTTGGGGGGGGGGGGCAGGGAACAGTGACCTGCAATTTACAGAAGCAGCAATATGGATCTCGGTCATGTGGAATTAAAGATGTGACAGCAGAGACATAATGGAGGGATGTTGGCTTTGACTTCATAATTCCTTCAGCTCTGTGATTCAATAGACTTATTCAAAAACTTTCTTAAGAGGAAACACCTCACGCATATGTGCTTCTAATATACTATGTTGATTTCAGCCTTTCTTTGACACGTTCCTGGGGCCACTGCAGTACAATTCACATCACACCTTAGCTTCAACCTTTTCTTTCAATCAGCTGTCAAATACATACTATATGTTGAAATATCTTTCCTTCCCTACCAGAAAGCAAAATTTAAGATTAACAGAAAAGACCCCTGGGTCAGGCTTAGAAAAAAGGTACAGAAAAGATCTGGCTTTTCAAGCTTTCCTCTATAGCCTGTGTATGTTCTTCTACAGCTGTCCCAGTATCAGTAAGTCTGCATCTCAGGGGAATTACATTTGATAGCATATTTAGTTCACAGGACTAGCACAGTTACATTAAACAGAGGCTGCTAATAAAACATTACATCTCCCTCCCCCCGGCACTCCATTTGCCATATGTAAAAGGCAGACACCCCATAGAGAAATTAATCAGAAAGAAGGAGAATGAATCTAAGGAGTGAAAATTAAAGACCCCATGACATCTACATCCATCTACAACATCCAGATGAAACAGTGTCCCAAAACTCAAGGATGTATTATGATCCTTCTGAGAGATGGAAGTGGTTATAGAATTCAGCATATTATCATCAATATAAATTATAGTTATTTAAATGGAAAGATTTCTCTTTGCTCACCACTGAAACTCCACAGAGAACACAATGTCTTTTAGAGGAAAGCACACCTGGTTTGCTCTGCAAAATGATGAAAAAGACTTTAAGCTTAAAGACAGATCCTGTAGAGGCAGTATCAGTCTAACTTCAGTAAAGCCATGCTCCTTTACCTCCACTAAGGATACAGCCTAAGAATCTACATTTCTCCCATAAAGGGAAATCTGAAGAAGTGTCTGTGTTCAAAGACATAATTTGGTGTCCCCAAATCCCATTTCTTCCCCAGTTGGTCTAACTGCACCAGAACTATTCCAACATAAGGAGCACCTAAAACCATCATAAGGACATCTTCATTTCCATTTAGCCCTTAACCAGGTAGTCATCTGTCAGCATCCCTACAAAAAGATGTTTGCAGAATCTGTTGAGGCTGTATATGGGAAGGATCCCAAATGCTTGGGCTAACAAGTTTGGGTGAAATGGATTAACCTGGATAGAATGCAAAAGAAGCAATTTTGGCTTTAGGCACACATGCACTACTCTAACCTTTATAGACTTGAACTTGTAGTGCAGAGGAAAGTTTTAACCAGCAAGAGAAATAGTAAGATGTGGGCAGAAGTGCATGCATTATGCAGCAGGTTTTAAGCAACATGCAGGTATGCAGGTTTTGCAACACACTAACTAAATGCCAGGATTTGAATTTATGACATATAAGCAAAAGTATATGCAAGAAAAACCTCCTGAACCTTAGCTCTTACAGACAACATACTAGATTTATGAAGCAATACCCCAATTAGAGCTTCCTCAAAAAGGAACTTAGTAGAGGAGGGTGTGAACTGCTACTTTCAAATCTCTTATGCCTAATTCAGGTAGAAGACCTGAACTTTGAGTGGGGAGCAGGGAGAGAAAGACCCATAAGTAAATTGCATCCCTCCCCAATACAGGATACAGAGCAAACAAAATCCTTGCTGTATAAATTGAGTTACATCTCTTCAGGTGTTTGCAGGTGAATAAGGCTGTATCAAACATGCAAGCCTAGTTTTTTACCAAAGGCTTTATTGTTTACTGAAATAAAAGCTTAACTTCATTTTAAATTTAAGCTCACCTCTTCTAGACACACACAGCAGCCTTAAGTCACTTTAAGGGTCACAGCAAAAATCCCAACAGGACAAGAATTTTAAGTATAAAGCTGCTTCTGTTCTCAAACACGAAGATTATTCCAATCTTGGCAGCTCTGGGTCAGAGATCACAACTGGGCATTGACAGATTATTAAACAAGTATTAAAGTAGAATGAGGACTATATTACATGCTCTTGCTAGACAGGCTCATACTTCCCATGTCACAAAAGCTGTTACCTTTCAGCAAGTGGCTGCACACCAGAAGATAGGTAGAAAATGGCAAATTTAGTTAGAGCTGACTTTCAAAATGTGTCATAATTTATTCAGAGTGAAAAAAAGGTTCTTACCTCATGGTCTTGCAGACAGCCGAGTTGAGGAGAATACAATGATCTCACCTCCTCTGCAGGAAGGACAGTAGTATCACTGTTTGGGGGTAGAACAGGTCTTCCCACATATTAAATCCTGTCCATACCCACACTCCAGTAAAAATCAGTCACAGTAGAGACTGCAACCAAATAACAGGACAGATAGTGCTCCCATTAGCTGCTATCAGTACAAGCCCACTACTTGTCAGGAACATCTTTTGTATAGTCTTACCTAGTTACAGAAGACACACCAAGTCCTGCCACCAAAGCACCAGAGGAACAAACAGCAGCAGGCAACTACTTTACTATAAAATACAAGCCTGCCTTTCTCACTTTGCCTCCCCAAATGCTCCTTCTGTTTCCTCCATCTTCACAACAGCTTTCTTACCTTTCTGCCACTGCATATGCAAAAGAAAGCCAATAACTAGCCAGTTGCCCAGGCCCTGTGTTTTCCAGAAAAGTCCCTCTGAGCCTCTCCATTTATAAGGAAACCCCTGCTTAAATTTACAAAACAGCCCAGTGACCGAGCAGCCTCCTATTATTTCAGCTCTAATAACAGAATGCTACAGACATTTCATTTAACAAATTTCATTAGATCATAGAATCATTTTGGTTGGAAAGGACCTTTAGAGATCATTGAGTCCAACTGTTAACCTAGCACTGCCAAGTCCACCACTAAACCATGTCCTTAAGTGCCACGTCTACATATCTTTTAAATGCCT
>JANZLQ010000041.1:11826400-11857632 GCA_026212715.1 Elanus axillaris | reverse complement strand
CTCGAGGTGCGGCCTCACCAGTGCCCAGTACAGGGGAACAATCACCTCCCTGCTCCTGCTGGCCACACTATTTCTGACACCTGAGCACACGGCTGGCTCATGCTCAGCTGGCTGTCGGCCAGCACCCTCAGGTCCTTTTCCACCTGGCAGCTTTCCAGCCACTCTTGCCCAAGTCTGTAGCGCTGCATGGGGTTGTTCTGACCCAAGTGCAGGACCCAGCACTGAGCCTTGTTGAACCTCGTACAATTGGCCTCAGCCCATCAATCCAGCCTGTCCAGATCCCTCTGTAGAACCTTTCTACCCTCGAGCAGATCAACCCTCCCTCCCAACTTGGTGTCATCTGCAAACTTACTGAGGGTGCACTCAATCCCCTCATCCAGATCATTGATAAAGATATTAAACAGAACTGGATCACTACTTGCTTATAGACCAGACACTTGACAGTAACAATTCCTCCCAGTATTACATTATAATAGGCTTCCAACAACACCATCAATGGAGCAACAGCAAACCACATGAAAGCACCATGGCTATATCCAAGACTGTCCCAGTATTTTTCCAAGTGATGAAATTTATCTTGGGCTGGGGCAACATCTGCAATACCAAGATATCTCATTCCACCACTGCAGTGATAGCAGGGTGCTATCCTGGTTAAATGATAGGAGAGAACAAGTGTAAAGGGAGTGTTCAAGTAACATCATTTACTAAAAGTATTTATGCTACAATGTCTTCTGGGAGTTAAAAAAACATCCCAAACACATCCTATAAACCTGATGGTGCTGTCTTTGTAAAAGATAGGAGGGGAAAGGATGAGAACATTTCTAACAAATGCTCATGACAGATTCAGTCAAGATGATTATCTATGCTTAAGTGTTATTTGGAGGATGTTGGTTTATTTACCTGGTAAAAAGCTTAGGTGGACTAGATCTTAGTACTGATCAGCACTACACATACAAACACTCTGCAAAATATTAACTAAGTGAAATAAAGGGAGTTGGAAGTTGCCATGTGTTTCTGACTACGTGTAATGCCAGATTTTTTTGTAAGTTAACTCTCACTGGCTTACTCTTGCCATTTCCCTCAATTATTTTTCATTACAGCCTTATGAAACAATAGGCATTATTTCATTACTATGTTCAAAACTATAGTTTCCTCTCGTTTTGTTACCATCACAAAAGCAGTAGAAGGAGGGCTATTTGCTATACCTTTTAAGAAAAAGGTCTGGCCCAACAGCCACTCACTGAATAGAAATGCAGATGGGGTTTTGCCCTTGGTACATTAAACCATTCCCCAACACATCAGGCAAATGATAATTAAGATAAAGCCTTAGGTATATGAATAACTTTCACTACATGTTAGAATGAAGTCAAGGGTAACTTCACTCAAGGGTTAATAATCTGCCCAAGGTTGAGGCCCATGTGAAATGTCAGGGTTTATCTGAAGCTGTAAAGAAGACTTGTTCTAGCTTTCAACACCAGCAAATAAAACACCTTATTTTAACAAGTTCAGAAAGCAAAGCAATGCAATTTTGTTGCTATCACAGTTTTCTGCCTGAAAGTGTGTCTATGCATATAATAAAATGAATCATTTAGTCCACATCAACTTTCCCCAGGAATGTGACAATATCCAATTGTAAAAATATCAGTGAATTCCTACCTGAGGCAAGTTTAGCAGAATTCAGATTTGCTAGTTTTACAGTGACGAGTATCCTTTTCTCAGAAGCACATTTTTGTCCTTTAAATAACATTTCTGCATTTGATTCAAGATGTTTGGGCAGGTCCAGACAACATGGTAGCTCTGGGATGTGGTGCATTTTCCAACAGCCAAAGTGAGGAACAAGGAGGCAAGTCTACTATTTACTAGCCTCACTTACTTATGCGCCTTTGCTCTTCCTCAGTTTGCCCTCAATAGCACTCCTCTAATAATAGCTTGCTTCAGTATTTGCAAAATCTACCGAGTGCTACTATGCACCTACATACACATAGTAATGATTTCTCTTCACAGCAGGGTGCTCGGCTCTGAAAGTATTTTGGCATGCCATATGAACAGTAGAAAAGACTGAACTGAAAACCTCTTCTCAGCCTAAATGCTTCAGTTCAGACTGATAATTTCCATTGGAACAATTCACATCCACTTCAGGCTAAGCTGTATTTCAAACTAACATAACTTTTTGCAGTGCTATGAGAATAAGAGAACATTGGTAGGAAATACACACATCAGCACTTTCTTCTCCCTTTAAGCACAGTGCAGGCTTTGAAGTAGTAACAAATGAGAACAGGTGTATTTTGTAAACAAATTTCTACATCAGCTTTCAAGATTACCATGTAAAGTGATTAAAAGACTCATCTTCCTTACTGTAAGGTGTAACATAAATTAAAAAAAGCCTTTTTTTTTTTTCAAAGATATTAGTTTTATCAATTAGGCCTA
This sequence comes from Elanus axillaris, assembly GCA_026212715.1. Taxonomy (NCBI): domain Eukaryota; kingdom Metazoa; phylum Chordata; class Aves; order Accipitriformes; family Accipitridae; genus Elanus; species Elanus axillaris. The sequence continues at coordinate 11,855,205 of JANZLQ010000041.1, read as the reverse complement.
CTGCAGGAAGACTTGAACTAGTCTGATTAGTCTCAGCTACTTAAATTCAGAAACAGATGCCTCACTTTGCAAGGCTAGTGATTAAAGGCTGCATTCACGAAAAACGTTGGATTATGCACACTTAAGACAATACCTACCATTTTTCAGCCCTCCCCCACACAGCAGATGGCCAATACAATTAGTGACTTCAAAAAATTCTCACTAAAATGTCTCTAAAGCTGAGACATGAGTGCCCTCACTTCTAGAGACAAAGGTTATGTACAAGCCAAGACTATTTTCAAATGTTCTCCTCATATTAGGATTGATCACACAGATCAAGAAAGCTATTCAAACCATTTACACAGAGGTGCAAGTCAAAATACAGTGCTTGCACATTCCCAAAAGTCACCCATATGGCTACTAGCAGCATGGGAGAGGCAGAGTAATAGCATAGGAGGCTCAGCAGCAAATAAATCCACATCTCACCTTCATGATGCTCCAGCCAACACCAGCAAGCAAGAAAGCCAAGACTCAGGGACACAAAATGGCTCATTATCTACCCCAGAAGGCACAGTGCTGCCAACACTGCTTTTTATCAAGTCCTTAACAGGTGTAAAATTAGCACTTGTTATTAAAGCCAATGGAGTTACATGTATTGCCAGCAGCTGAAGAAATGTGCTAGAATTGTTTTCACCTCCAGTTAATTCACTACCATTCAATAATGCACATGAAGCCCGTAAATTAGAAAAGTGCTTTCTGAAGCATGGCAGTGAGCTAAGCCAGTGTATAATCATCCTTTCTAAACACAGGTGCTTTCCTGAATGAAGGCCTAAGGACCAAATCCTGTTTTCATCAACACTGATGTAAATTCAAACAAACAAAATTTATCCAAGTAAATTTTACTCTCAGGTAAAGCTGTGCCAATGTAATCTGTAACTAGAATCTGGAGCTGTGAGAAATGCTAGCAAGCAAATTCCAGAACAGAGTTATTTTCAGCTTTTCTAACCCCACTGAACGCAGATCGACCGGCTGCACCAATATCCTCTCTTCTCAGCTGCTTACCATTCATTCCCGGCAGCAGAGAAAGGCGTTATTTACTGAGAGAAGCAAAACCCTGTTTCAGATGTATCTCATTACAGGAGATGACCTCAGGTTTAGGACTAGAAGTCACTGAATCACTCAGGAATGTGTAGCTTCATTGCATATTTTTCTGTTTTAATACCATGCTCAGCTTTGAAAGCAAATTATTTAGATTCATACTGCACATAGGAACTCCTCTAACTGCTGAGCCATTTTTATTCAATAGCACTGTATATCTCAACACTCTCCCCCTTCTCCCCAGTAACTGGAAGGAGGGTTGGCCAACATCAAACAAATCTGACCAAGGGCAGAAATCTCAGTGATAATTACATTTCCACAGGGTTTCATGAAAACTGGCAGCAAGATAGAGGAGGAAATTAACTCCTCCACCAAGGGAAGGGCGGACACAAGTCAGGCATCATGCAGTCCCCGTGGCAGCAATTGGCCAGGCAGCCAGCACGCGTATTGCTCTGCACTAGCTGCAGCACATGCTGCTTTTTCTCTGCTGGGATTGTCACTGGGAACTTGTCAGGAGCTCAACTTTAGAGGGAGGGGATGGAGGGGAGGTCTTCATAAGTCCGTAAGAAACCACGCTTCTCTACTTCTCCTGCCAGATACCATCACAGCCTAAAGTGCAAACCGTGGGGCAAAGCTTTCTTGTATTAATATCGTTTATTACTAGCATGTGTGGGAATGGTACTGGTCTAAAATAAACTCAGAGATAGTTACTAATGGCCTCAGGTTCTCTTCTGCTGTAGTTGTTCTGCATTTTTCCTATTGTCGTTTTATGATGCAGTCCAAACATGTCTGAAACACCCAATATAAAAAGCAAACTGTGTTTCTATTCAAAGGCCTCTGGACAAGTTCAAGTTTGGGCAAAATGGGGGAAAACCCTGTTTGCTAAGGTATGAAACATCTTACCGCTGCCCTTAGTTCATCACGCATCTTAGAAAAGGTGAAAATCAACATAAAGCAAATGAAAAGAGCAGTCTGTCTTTATACAGAGGAAATCTCCGGCTCTTGTTGGATTGCTAGGTGTGGTGAGTTACCAGCACACTGCCAGGGCTGTCAAGTTGTCACTTAAGCTGGCTACAGTACAAAACTGAGTCCTTCCACATGGTCACCGCTCCCCTCTCTGTGTGCAGAATTGCTGCACAAAAAGACTACAGCCTTTTCACTCCTTGTTCCAAACGCACAGTGAAATCTGTTATTTCTTCATCAGTCTCACATCCCTCTGGGCAATGGGTGTGATCATCATCTGATGCATGTAAATGCTAACAAAACCCCCATCTTGACATTAAGTGGTTTAAAACTTAAGGTACAAGAAACAGCAACCGCAGTGCAATAAGAACAAAAACTGGACAGGTTCCAGGTAGCCCACAGGGCCCTCCCATACTGGCACTGACATTTGTGACATTGCTAAAACTAGACCTGGGACTTTTGAAAGACTCGGAACTAGCAGGAGAACTTGAATTATAGTCTGGTTGCCACAGATACTTCTGTCAACCAGTGGAGCTGCTCAGTCATGCGCTGACATCCTCCCCAGCCTACACGTGTGCACTCCAGAAACAAAAAGCAGAAAAAGGTCCCTTAGAAGAGTATGTGCCAATGCGCTGCAGGCTGGCAAAACACATCAGTCATTCACTCTGATAAGATGATAGCACAACAAAGGCAAGGCTGATGCAACACATTTGTAAACACAAAGCCACGCTGGCTTTATTGATGTATTGGCACATTTTTAACTTATATACAAATAGCAGAACTACTGCCTGTGCAGCTTGTTGCTGTGGGAGATTACAGTTAAATCACTCCTTGCAAAGTATCTGGAGATCTGTGTAAATAGCAACACAGTGGAAGCCACTTGAAATGCATGCAACAACTTGCATGGGTCCTAGAGTGCCGGGAGCAGCCCTACATCTTCTCAGTTACCGCCAGTTGGAAAATTATTAACTAGCTGTGTATATGCAAGGGGCAGAGAGAGGCTTTTGCCAGAGAAGGGAAGGCAGGGTGCTAGCATTTCCAAAGGTTTCCAGTAAGTTTGCATATGGTGCTGTCAGACTGCTGTGCTCGTTTCCAGCCTGATTATCAACACTGCTAATGGGGAAAGGCCTTGGAGGGCAAGGACGGCACAGCTGCATGCCTGGTGCACACAGAGCCGAAATTTCTGGCCATATTCCTAACATATACAGACCTATCTATTATATTAACTGATCTTATAACATCAATGACACAAATATCACATCTATACCATAAGCACCAAAGGGGCACATTTTATGAAGCTTTCAAACTTGTATATAAAATTCACACACCTGAAAAGGGATCTTTAGCCCCTATGGCAAACCAGTCAGTGTGTTGTCAGTACATCTGGAAGTCCTTCCTAACAGAGTTAATCAGAATAGCTTTCCTAGTTTCTGATTTTAAAGAATAAGTAAATGAGGTGTGTCATTGAAGTTTAATGCTTCGATGATGTTTCAGAGCTTGGTTTGTGTTGGGTCAGCTGTCTATCAAGGATAACCCTATCAAGTAACTTCTTCAACATCCAGACTGGAGAAGGGGATTTTTCCAAAGTCACAGGAGCTTTGAAGATTGCTCCAGGGCACCCCAAGAATATACTAGACCTTAGCTTGCTGATACACTGCAATTTGTTTTTTTAAAAATAGTAGATCAATAAGGCAATATAATAAGCGCTGAACATGTAAACCAAGAAAAATAGTTGGTTTCCACATTCAACACTTCCCTCAGCAGCCTACTGGTTATTTTATACAGAAATCCCATGCAAATGGTAGCTGTCTTGCTGGAGCTATTTGGAGTATGGATATGTGGTGTATATGCATTATTTCAGCAGTTGCCTAAAAAAATAACCTTAAAAAATAGTAGTAGTGAGAAGTTCCATCTTTTGAACTTGGATTTAGTAATTATCATAGCTTAATGTCTATACCCAACAGTGTAATGAAAGTATGACACAAAACAGAGCAGTTCTCAAATGCTTTTCAAATACAGGCATAGCTCAGTGAACTTCAGGCAGAAGAAATTCTGACCTAGTTATATATGAAGATGACTAATAAATGTCTCTGCTGTGCATATCGGTCCAATTCTAAACATAACTTCACTGGCCCCAACACAGCTAAGTGTTTAAGTCCTAGGTGTGAACTTCATTCCCAGTTTTTCTACCGGGCAGCTTTCCTTTATCTACCCTTCTCTCCTCATTCTGTATGCTCTCCTGGCCGGGGCCAGCTCCCATTGCACAACATGAATGGCAAACTGCATTTATAACTGGAATAATAGCAAAGAAGAGCTGGAAGAAAAGGTGGAGATACTTTAGATATCAAAGAGCAAATGAGAGACCAAGCAAGGCATCTGAAGAGGCAAGAACAAGAAGAATAGACGATGCCCTATAGAACTCTAAGAACTGGAAAAAGGCGAAAACAGGGAAATCTCATGTTTGCAAAAGTGTTTTATAAAATTGCTGCATCAAAGCTATACATAGGTGTTTTGCAAATGATTTGGTTAGTAGGAGACTGAGCAGAAATGTGACCAAGGATATAAATGGGGTAGGGGAGAAACACATGGCTGCCTTCAGTCTTCTCCACCCCTTTATGCCTGCCCAGAATGCACAGCTTTTGCAAAGAAGCGCACAGTCTGGGCACTGGCATTTTCTTCCCTTATGGATGTATTTGTATACATTATTACATTTTCCTCCTTCTGTTCCTCTCCCAAAAGCTGAAGGGAAAGCTTTGCTTTCCCTCATTTCCCATCATACAAGTAAATAACATGTCTTCACTTTGAAAACTGAGCAGTTTGAAAATGGCATCCCATTGGAGCCTGTCTGCAGTGTTTCAGCTCCTGTGGCTGATGGTTTTGCTCTGTACTCAGCAAAGGACATTGTGAGAGATTTTTTTAAGAACTGTTACATGCTCAATTTGGAGCAAAACACGGTAGTCCACTTTGTCCTTCCCTCTCATACCCTGTCTATTTAGGCTAAAAAATTGTGTTTGTACACCACTTAGCCCCATGAGACTGAAGCCTTTAGGTACAAATGTAACTCATTTAAATGGTAATGTACAACAAAATGAGTGGCACCCTTCAAAACAAGTGGCATTTGTAAGTATATCTGTGCCAGGTGCTGACAAATGGAGGGTCATTGTTACAGACGCAGGGAAAGGTCTTGGTGAGCCAATATTTAAAAGTCAGTTTTTCCAGTCAAAGGCCAAACTCTAAAATGCCTGCTTTTTTCTCTACTGCCTGTGCCCTGGAGCACTGCGCCTGCCTCCCAGAGAGCAGCACATTAGGACTCCAAAGGTATTTCCCATACAAGGTCAGATCAATTAAAATGTGCTTTAAATACAGTCACGTGAGCTGTGTCAGGAGCTCCGTGGCCCTGATTCGGTCCCTGACACTCTGAAGGGCAGAATCTAAGGCAATCCGCTGACCGCGGGTAGGAGAGCTGGATAACAAGAAGGCATGAACCTGCTTTTTCACTGCCCTGGGACTGAAGGCTTTGCTGCTTCTGGCCACATAATATTGCTGTAATACCAGTGGTGCCAGGAGTTAACTAAAGACCTGGTTCTTCTCCTACTGAAGTCAACAGCAAAGCTCCAAAACCAAGTCTTTCAAAAATCAGAACAAGCTCTTTCAGCTGTCCCGGAGAGAACAGGCAGCACAGTATGCACTGCTGCCTTCCTTTGCCAGACCTGATAGGAAGCTGCCACAGAAGCGTATACATTAAAGAAATAAATGAAGCAAAACCTTTGCAGAATGAAGGTGCACTGGCTCATGCCAGGACCTGGGCTGTCCACTTGGAAGGCAAATCAACCAACAAAAGCTGTCTCAGAGAGGCCTCCTTACCTCCAAGATTTGAATAAGGTCCTAATATTATAGGATATATTAATATAAAAGTACAGAAAATGAATTATGCTACTGAGTAAGTGTTGATGCAGTGGAGAGAAGGCAGAAATGCTATTTTTATCTGCTGCAAGAGCATCTTGTTACTGTCCATCCCCCAGTGAGATGTAGCCAAGTGACAGCTGCCCTTCCCTCTCATCTAAGAGCCACAGGAATATACCCAGGAATGACCTGTCCCAAGCTGAATGCAACAGCCAGAAGCAAAATACATATGAAAAAGGTAAAACCAGGCCACTGAAGAAGTTTGCATCACCCAGAGTCCCTGTGTGGGTTGCTCTGAGAGATTCCCCTCCTTTTGCCACCATGCTCCTGCTGTCGTCCTCCCCCAGCTCACGGGGAGACTCTTGGGAAAGGAAACAAGTGAAGTAATGGGCTCCTATGTAAGCTGTTGTAAGGTTACTGTTGTGCCAAACATACCCCATCATCAGGCAGTTCCCCTGCAGGTCTGATGATAAAACTCTGTGAACATCTACACTGTCAAGAGTTACGTCTTATTCTATGCACTCCACAAATGGATCTCTGCAAGTCAAATTCTGCATAAAGCAATGAGATGCCACATACAGGAGCAGCCTGGGAGGCAGCTTCTGTTTTCCAATTTGCACTTGTGATATTGTTGCACATCAAGAGAATTATTCTTTCCTTTCTCCCAAATACCACTGATAAGTAAAATACTTTCAGCAGGATCTTCATCTGGTGAAAGTCAGCGTAACTCCACTGAACCACTGCTAAAGCAATTTACACCATCTGAAGCCCTGGAGCAAAAAAATCCAAGTGAATGGGACATAAGCCAAAATTGGAGTGTTTTGCTGGATACAAACCAGATTTACTTGCTTGCTTAAACAGGTGCCTAAGTGCTCTAGTGAATTGGGGCCCAAATACAGCACCATTTTTTATTTGTGTCCACTTCTGCCAGCTTGGACATCTGATACAGAGGTCATCTTATAGCTAACATTTTTGCCTTAAACCCTGCCTATAGCCACAATATAGAACAGCTGCCTGTGGAGTTATGTTCCACACATAACTTTAAAAATAAAATGCAAGTGACTGGAAAACGTGGGTTTATAACTAGAAACAGAATACATGGGTACCTTGAAATAGAAATAAATGAAACACTTTCTGCATGCTGAGAAAAGAACAAATAATCTCGTATTTCTATTGCATTCTCTTTTAGTACTGATGTTTCAATACTACAGTTAGAGCATCCTAGAAATGCCTTAGCTGGAGCTGGTTAGACCAGAAGCACTGTAAGGAAAAAGGTTTTACCCATACATTAAATGAGTTTTTTCCTACATACCATCTGATTTCTCTATAGAGAATCTATGTTTGTAATAACTGCATTTCCAAACACTTTTAGCAATGCACCTGTAGATGTACACTGCTTAGTACATGGGTAGCAACAAGCACAGCTTACAGGAGTGGCTGACTCCTCCAACTTATCCATCCAACTTGCAAATTCTGACAAGCGAGTTGAAATCCCACCTCCCAGGAGTTGTTTTATTGCACCATGACCATTGGATGGGAAAATGCAAAAGTAAGCTTGGAGACCATGTCCAGAATGCAAGGTTCTCCTTGCTTTCCTGAGTCCCTGGTCACCAGATGAGAGTCCTGCTTTCTCACTGGATTTCTGTTCAAGTCCATACTTCATCTCTTCCTGAAAGATGCCTGACCATGAGACTGAGGCGGTGGGGACCTCTCTCCTAGCCCCTCACACACAGGCAAGCTCAGCTCTGGCCTCCTGGTGAGTGAAACCTGGTGAGAGGTGGGTTTTGAGGAAAAGGGAATTTATGTCCCAGTTCCTGAAATTTAATCTTTGGGCTTTATTTAGAGTCACCGTTGCACTGGTTTGAAAAACCAGCAGCCGTCCATACATTTTTTCCTATTGCCAGGAAATAAGCGTGATGTGAGCTGCTTGGTAAACTGAGCCATCAAGGGACCTAGACAGGGTTCCTCCAGCAAGGAGAAGGTGAGGGATTTCATGGGAAGGGCTGCAAACAAGAGAGAAAAAATTCTAGTGTGAATTAGCCCTGCCAAAAGTAACGCAGTCAGTTCTCCACCACCAGTGGGGTTCTAAGGTTTTATTTGATACTGTAACAAGCTCAACAAGATCACATCTTTAAGTGTGCAATTTAATGGCTATTTTTAAACCATTAAATCTCAATAGAAAATTAATGAAATAAAGCAACCAGCTTAACTTTGCAATTATCATTTGCAACTTTACATAATGAAGCCTGTTGCAAAATAGACTTGAATCATAAAATAAGCATATATTTGTATAAATTTTAACTGGACAGAACTGCAAAAGTAACCAAAAAGAAAGGAGTATTACAGGCTCTGAGGCCTTGAGATATGAAAGATAATTTACTACCCACAACTACCAATAAAGAACAGCATTTGCATAGGGAAAAGTCTGCTATTTCATCCATCAGTGCCTCATCTTATTTTGCATCTCAGGCTTGTTTTGTGTCACAAAGCCAGAGGCTAAATGCATTTAATATGCATGCTATTGCCATGTTGACATGGAACTAAGCAGCCCTGAAATGTCTCTTTTGGTACTTTGTGGAAAACATAGTTCGACATTATTAAGAAAGTATCAAAGGATGCAGTCCTGATCAGCAAACACTATATAGCAGAATATTTCAACAAATTGTCAGGTTTATAAAAATCTGAATGGATGATAAGTGACTTCGTTTTTATTTCAGAGGATTATAGTATTGCCAGAGAGGGAGAGAAACAATGAAGACCTCTGAGGAGAGGATGAAGTGGCTGGCAGCCAAAAGAAACAAACTCTTGTGTCCATTCAAGAGATGGGTTACAGGCTACCTTGAAAAGCCTGTGAGCCCAGCCCCACTATGCTCAGGGCTCAGAGGCTACCACAGGTCAACACATCTTGCAGCAGCACCATTAAGATGTGCATCTCTAAAGGACAGCACAAAACCCAACACCACAGTGCAGAGCTCCCCATGAATATATTCTCATTTGGCCCTCTCGTTTGGAGGTTTTCCCCTTTGCTAAGAAATATTTGTCCCTCAGTGTGCTGCTGCCTCTTTTATTTTGATTGTATTTATTTATCTGATCCTTGCTCTGGAAAAAAAACACAATGTATTGAATCGCGACATGGGTTTGATTCCATCTTTGGAAGAACTGTGACTTTCTGCACACATACAAGAAGTAAATATAGCAGGAATTTACAACTTAATAAATATACCTTGTATTCCAGAATACCAGCAAGGGGATCCTCTAGAAATTCTAGATGCCACGTTCCCCCACATACAACCCAAGGCAGTGCCAAATGTCAGTACGCAAACACAGTACACCTTTTTCTAGGGATAAATCATGGAGAGGTAGATAAGAGCAGGGCACCCTTTGTAAGTCACAAAGATATTTAAACATCAAATTCCTGCTCTCACCTTCCCACTTCTCCAGCTGCAGAATGAGGAGGAAAGCATTTACCCCCTCTCACAGGCCTCTTCTGAGGGTAAGAGAACTTGGTGCTTGGATGCCACGCTGTTATGGCTACAGAAGGAGAAAAAGAGGGAGAGAAAAATTTCACACACTACAGGCCATTTGGCCACACAGCTGGAAAATACTCGAGATTATGTCATTAGAAGCACTAGTGTTACATTAAACCTGCCTGGAGTTACTCCAACCAGCATCACTGGGAGATTTGGACCAGGCACAGCCACTGTCTAACCAGAGAGCAAACACAGCAGTGTCGGGAGAAATGAATGTAGTCGTTTGCTGTGATGGACCTACGGGGCCCAGGGCTTGATTTCAGTTCCTAAAGTCTTCTTCTGTTCTTAGACCCATTTTTAATTGCTTTGTCTCATCAGGGAAAACAAGTATGTGAGCCACAGGTCTTTGTTCTGTAAACTATGAAGTGCTAAGAGAATGTAAGTATTATTACTGCTATTTACTTTAGCCTTTGGTGTTTTGTCTCTCTCTCCCGACTGGTTTCTGATGACTAATGTCAAAACTCTGTTCCCAGTTATCTCTCTTGGGCAAAGAGGTAATATAATGTGACATTTAATGCAGTGTACCTCAAGCCACCCTCTCTCTTCTGAACATTAAAAATCACACACATAGCAAGAAGCAATAGTAACAATAGATGTGTCTTTTATTCACAGATAAAAACTGAAGCAAGCTGTTATAATACATATTTGTACAAAGGATTTGAAAAAACCATAAAAAGGAAGATGATTAGAAAATATGATCCATTATGAAATGTGGTATTACATACACTATTAAACCTTTTCAAAAGTATTTGTTTGGCAACAATTTATCAATAGTTTCCACACTTAAGTGGCCTCCTTCAAAAAAGCACAAATCTCATGCAGCATGTATAAACTTGATCCTGAGGGTTTGCCTTCCTTAGAAAAACTGTAAAAAGATATACTATTTGTCTTAAAAGTTCAAACTGCAAATGCTATATTTATAGTCAAAACTATATAAAAATATGGACCTAACTTAACATTTACAAAAACTTTTTGTTCCTTTTTTTTGTTTGTTTTATGGTTTTGGTAATAAACATAATTCTCAATTCCTGCAGTCAGAGAGGAAAAAAGAAAACCAAAACAAACCACAGTGCCCTTTGTAGACTTCCTCACATTAAGTTTACAACTCCAAAAAGACCAGGTCTGTGATAAGTGAGGTTAGTAACCAAGGAAGTAGGTAAGCAGTTAATATATATCTATATATGTATATATAAAATGGAAAACAAACATTTATTTTGATCTGAAAAAGTAATAATACAAAACCTGAAGGTAAAACAATCATCTCAAAATGCCATAATACACCTTTTCAATAGATAAATGTTCATAAAAATATCTTGAACCCTAACCAAGAAAACAATTATAATACAATTTTAATTCTGCTACATAAAACAGCTTTTCTATGAAACAAGAAGGCAAGTTCAGGTATGAAAACATAATTTACTTATTGCTTTTGCTACAATGTTGTTTGTTTTTTACATATAGTCATAAATACACTATACAGTATAAAATATTTCGTAGGAATACATTTTGTTGTCTGCTTAGGTTTGCTGGCTTTAATTCTAGCACCAAATACAAAAATGAAAATCAAATTAATTTTAAAGGCACTTCCATTGTTTGTTTGTAAATTAACATCTTGGTTTGTAAGAAATTTCCTCACTTCCCTCTGGTAGAAGCAATACTTGATCCTACTTTTATCTTTGTACAGTTCAGGTCACGTTGAGGCACCAAATGATTTATGAACATTCCCATCCCTCAGCTGTTTCTTTCTCTTACAACATTCATTGTTGCTTTTCAGTCTTCACCTTTCCTCCTTCACTTCCCAGCTACTTTATCTCTTTACTTCTTCATGTCGGACAATCCAGCTTCACTTCCTTCAGTCCCTTGAAAAACCTCTCTTCAAACCTCCACTTCCCTTACTCCATCTTGCGCATCTGTTATTCCAATATCAAAACACGTCACTATCATGATATGTGACTTGCACAGATTAACACACTGCTCCAGTTCCTCTGTCACTTGTTCCAGTGCCTCCAAGTACTCCTGTGACTCCTTATCGAGATCAGGATCCACTTCAACTGTCAGACAAAAAATTAGTAAGATAAACAGCTCATATCAAAACATTATTCTATCACAAGGGAGCCAATAATGTAGAGTACAATTTTATTTCTCTTGAACTAAAAAAATTTTTTCACTTTGTTCAGCAGATGCAAAACTCTCCCTTGAGGCTCCAGTTAGGCACAGCACTCAGTCGGTGAACAAATCTCATGCCTTAGTTTCCCAGCTGTAACATGGATACGGAAACTTTTTTTTCCTTCTTTGGAAAGAAGGATAACGAAAGGTTATATAAAAATTTAATATTAACAAGCATCACAGTGAGTGTCTGCACTGTTTTGCTGTTCCCTTCTGGTTCGTTTGGAGAGGTTTCTTTGTTCATTTCTGGTACTACTCAGCACTGAACAAATCCCTTATCACAGAAATACGAATGGAGTCAACAGGGCTCAATTTTAGGGCTCAATTCAGCAAAATATCTTAGAAAGTGCTTAACTTTTTCAGACAGTTCACATGCTGAAAATTTGTTATATGCTGATCATGATGCTTTTTTTCCAAAATACTTACAGTCTTCTTTCCACTTATTTGGATCCATCATCAACCTGCACTTTGTCTCTTCCAACTCTTCCTTCAAAAAGTCATGCTTTGCCTTTACTTCTCTGATTCGCTGCTGGCGCCTTTCTAGTATCTTCAGCTTCGTATGGAAATACATCAGACCCTTTTAAGACACAGAAAGACCATCTGATGAATTTGCCTGTTATGAGCTGACCTCCAACAGTTTGACACAAATTGCTCTCAGCTCATTACTTGTACGAGTTAGCAGGTGGGTTGTTTTGTTTGGTTGTGGGGTTGGTGGTTTTGGGGAGGGCTGGGCTTTTTTTATTTGAAGTTTACATTAATGGATTCTAGTCTAGAGGAACAGCATGCTACATCACTTGAGCATTTGTTGCACTTCTCTGAATTAGCAAACATCTCAATACATTCTGAAATTACTACTGTTTGTACAGGGATTTTTTTTCCAGCAGTGCAAATGATAAGCACAGCCTAATAATAACATTAGATTTACAGTTAATCTTAAAACATATGGATTCTTATTTTCTTAAAAGTATTCCTACCTTCTCAACATCCTGGAAAGGCTATTATGAAAGAAATGGGAAAAAGGCATCAGAAGAATATAGAATTCTGGTCTCCAAAATAGAATTAGCTGAAGTGGATTCCAATTACAAGTAAATTAAACTCAGTGTATCCCTGATTTAATAGAATCCTGTCATTTACATAAAGAGTTAATGACCCTATAGTTGAGGGAGCCTGTAAGGTTTCATCAGCCAGGCTAAGATTATAAAGTCTTCTCATAATGTATTCATTGGTAACTTCCATTTACACCATCAGTCATGTTAGACACAATTAGTTTTAGACAGTAATAATTTTCATTTTCTGTGTTAGGGGTACCCCAACATATGAATTGTAAAATTAATAATTATAATGCTTTAATTGCAATCAATTTCCTGAACACCATTCCAGCATTCAAGCAAGGACTCTGCCTGTATACTGTAATTTAAGTTGTCTACAGTTGTTGTAAAATATGTGCTGACCTCAGTTTCCTCTTGTCTGTGTCGCTGTAATCGTTCCACATCATCAATCTCATAAACTTTAATTTCAAATGGCTCTTTTAAAGTGCCTGGCAAAGGTGGTAGATCAACCCATTGGCCAGTGACACTGGGTTTTCTTCCTAAGGAAGCAGCATCTGGCAATGGAGCAGGAATCAGTCTACGACGCTGGAGGCCTAAAATACAGAAGAGAAGCATTCCTCAGACTGTAACAGACTGAAAGACTGCAGAACAAACTGCAGTGAATTAAAGAAAGATCGAGGTTCTCAGGATACTTAGAAAGAAATGCTTTTCTTGATCTTTTCCTTTTAGTAAAATACCCTCAGGCTAATTGAGTTACTGCCTTGACAAAGTATGTTTCACTTGGTTCATGAATAGGAGTAACAGCAGTTCTTCTCCCAGAGCAGATGTCTGAGCATCAGTTCTTTATTCTCTCCTCACAAAAATATTTTGCCTGGATTAATTTTTATTTGGTGGGCTACAATGGTATTCATTACCTTGCAATGGCAATGAGACAGTGAGTAATTTCAAACCAATACAGATAATGGCAGATGAATCTGGAAATCTCCTGCTCCTCCCGTTAAAAGTCAAGCAAGAGTATCTAAGACCCCTCTCACTGTATTACCTCTTTGCAAAGAGCAAACAGCTCTCTCCAGAACTACTACCGATGCTTTAAGGTGCTACATACCAGCAGTTTTCAATGACTTTGTGGTATTGGGAGGCATTCAAAAGGCAACAAGCAATGAACTTAAGCCACCTATAATGTTGAGGCCTATCACCACCCATTTGCACCAGCACTCAGAAGCTCAGAGCATGACAAAACTCACCAATTCCTCAGCAGGAGGGCTCCCAGATTTACAGACAAACAGCATACTGCCACCTTGATGTATCTGCTAGGGCTCAAGTTTCATGAAGCAGAGACTGACTTACGTCCTTCAGAAATGCTAGTACTTTTGTATACAAGAGTTGGCACTTTGGTGTCTAGCATGTTTTGCAATGATAAGTCTCTCTTCGTTCTCTAAAAGGCTGACCTTTACACTACGTGTGTCAAGGATGAGTACATGCATAGAGCTGGTCAGGCAATGTTAACAAGGCTGCAATCCAATCCCTAGGTAAATAGGAGGACTGAAGGCCACTTGAAACAAGCTGAAACGTCACATGGTAGCAGTAAGTATAAGCAGCTTTTGGGGGACTGGTAACAATAAGTTTAGTGCCTTATTTTCTCCTCTTATTGAAAACCAACTCAGAGGTACAGAGTCTTATTTCTTCTGGTTTTCTTACAAAAGGGAGCACATCAAAAAGATGAGACAGTGCTGCTCAGAGGACAGTGCTGCCAAAATAACTTCTGGGCTGAGACCTCTACAGGAGAGTTAAGTGCCAGTTAAGGCTGTCAGGTAAGCCTGTCACAAACTTCAAGTCGAAATGGAGACAAAATCCCAGCAGGTATCCCCAAAGCAACACACCTCCATAGATACCTCAAGAGTTACCTGCTTTACATATTCTTATGAAAACATCCCTAATTCGTAATTGCATCCTTGCTAATTTCTAAGTAACAGGAATGTTTTGGAAAGGGGAAGACTTGATTCTACTTCTACACCTGTTCATCATTCTCACAACCCCAATTCATTTAGCCTGAATCACCACTATAGACCTGCCTGCTGAAATCACCTGCTGTAACTCTGATCCTGTAACCACTCCGGTGACAACAGAATCCCTCTGAAAAGGACACAGAACAGATGCAGTCAAACACATATACTAAACAGACAAAACTCCTATACTTTCACTGTACAGGTCAGGCTGAATGCCATTTCTCCAAGGATGACATGACTCCAACACAGTTTGAAGCAATGTAAGCTACTCCAAGAATCTCTAACACTTCACAAAGATTACAATGTATTTTAGGCCAATAATGGGTCTGCACCAAATATTTCTTGTAAGAAATATTTCATGAACTTCTTAGGAAACCTCATTTCATGTATAAAACACATTATTGCCTCAAAGTCTACAGCACTCCAAAAAAGTAATACATAATTTACTGATATAGAGCAATTTCGATTTCAGAAAGAAAGAGTTTGTCATTTTTAAAGACCTTATAAGCATTTCCTGGGGCAAAAACAAATACAAATCCATCAGTGGGTAATGCCTTCTCAATACGTGTGCAACTTATACAGCTGTTAATATTGATTTGTAGGAAAGGTTTAAGAGGTTGATATGCTATGGAAAGAGAACTTTAGCAAATGTTGCACTAAGTTTACAAAATGATTTATCACCTGCTGAAGCAACTCAGTTGCTTTGACCAGAAAGCACCATGAGATATACGTCAGATTAACTCCCTTGTTTTTACTGCCAGAATCGAGCATCATGGGTGTCTACAGGGACTGCAATAATTACCGCTTTCCAACCAAAAGCTCAGATTCAGCGCATTGCTGATATTAGTTCCTACTATATTTCCAACAGTCAGTATGCTTAGGTTGCCGAATGAGGCTGCTGGTCATTAGCTACATGGCACCAACTGCCACCCATTCTTTACGATACTACAAAACTTCCATGTAGATCAGTAAAAATTAATACTGTAATAGCAGTCATATGAGCCTGATTTTGAAGCTGGCTACAACTAGGGACACTTACATGAGCACCGCCTGTGAAAGCAATAAGGAAAGGCACTGGAGAGCAGGAAAGGGTTCCTGGCTCTCATACGCCCACCTTTACATGGCGCAGCTGGACATGTCTGCCTTGGCACAGTACGTGAGCCAGAGCTGCCTCTTCTAAGCAACTCCCCTAGTCGATTTCCTATTGCTTATAGTAATCGCAAGTACACTCTAAAATTTCTTCATAAAAACACTATTACAGTGCAATACAATAATTTTGCAATTAGCTGGTAGCATTGACGTTAAGAGTCGTCACACCTTAGGTACACACCCTACTGCTCTGCCCCTAAGCCTTACCTTTGGGTAATCAAACGCACATTCAGCAATCCTCATTAATTCACATTCTCCTCCCCTCCAGGCTATTCCCTTATTTCCAAACTACAGTCCAGCCCATCTCACTGAAATTCCCTCACAAACGCCTGGCAGCAGAGCTCCTCCTCTCCTCGCTGCCCTTCTCTCACCAGCCTTCCCTGATGCTCACCTGATCCTCACAAAAGCTCATCAGTGTCCACCCAGCACCCTCACTCTTCCCAACCCACCCACAACACCCTCCTATTTTGGGCCGCCCTGGTGCCGCGCTCGCTGCCGACCCTGCTGAGGGAGGAAGGAACGTCCTCCAGTCTGCCGGCAGCCATCTGCTGCCTCCTTCCTCACAAGGAGGCTGCCGGCGCCCCAGGGCACCCGGCACCTCTCCTGCCCTCTGCGCCGCAGCACCTGTGTCACACCTGCAGCTTTGAAGTGAAATAAATGACAAGTAGCTGCTGCAACAGCCATATGCGTGCACACGCAAGCGCATGCAAGCAGTCCACCTCCCCGCTTTGAGTTTCCCCCCAAACCTCCGCTCCCTCTCTGACAGAGATGCCATGAAAAACCCCCATCCTCAGGGACTCAGTAGAGCACCAGTGGACACCTGGCCACCTTCCGCTTCCCTTACCTGTTGATCGCTTCTTGGGGGACTTGAGGCTCCTCATCCGGCCTGGCGACGACATCCCACTTTCGCTCATGGAGTCGTGTGCCGAGGAGGCGCTGCCGGTGGCCTCACTGTCCCGAATCATGCTCTCATAGCCGCTGCTGCCCCCGCTGTGGTAAAACAGAGCCGTCCTCCCCATGGCCGGTGGCAGCTCCCCGCTTAGGACGCTACTGTTGTCGCTGCCGTGCCCACTGCTGTACCGCTGAGGCCTCCGGGGTGCTGTTATCTTGCTGTATGGTGATGGCAGCACCGGGATTTGAGACTTCTCGTCGCTGAGGTTAATGCCGCTGTCATTGCCACTGTCAGAGTCAGTGGAGCCTCGGAAGTGGCCCACCTTGGCAGAGCCACCAGACACCAGCTCGTTCACACGGCTGTTGGCCGCCCTCATGGCCTGCTTGGTCCCCATGATGGTCCCTCGGCCAGGTTTGCCGCTGACAGGCTGCACAGAGCGGGGAGCCGCCTTCCCGCCGGGGCCCAAGCCAGAGCCCTTCCCTGTGGGCTGCGCCAGGGACTTCACAGAGGAACTGAGAGACTTTGACCCACTGGCAGAGAGGCCCCGGTTTTTATTCCCATTCACTTGCACCTTCTGGTTAGCTGCGGGTTTTGCCTGGCTGTTTTTACCAGGTGCAGGGGTGGTGAAAGGTGGTGGTAAACCCACACTGGAGGCAACAGGGGGGACCCCCAGCCTGGGGACGGAGCGCCCTGCCCGGCTGTTGCTGGCACTCCCAGTCTCCCTCACCATGCTTGCTTTGGATCCAACCGACGTCAGGCTGTCGCACCTCTCCAAGGACATGTGGCTCCCGTAGCGGTGCACAGCTTCACTCTTTGATGTCTTCGCCTTTAAGCTGGATGTCATCTTGGGCAAAGAGTGGTCACCCTTCAGGTTCATTTTGCTGCTGGCACTTTCGCTGAAGTAAGACCCAGCTTTCAACCGCAAATCTGCTTCATCTTCAGCCTTTGGCGTGGGAGCTCTGGCAAAGTCCAGGCCAGAGGCTTTTCCCCCACCATTACCCAGACCAACAGGTTTCTGCTCCAGGCTCGATTTGCGTACAGGAGGTGTGGGAGGTGTTGGCCCACCTGGCCTGGGCAACATGGTTGACTTCTGTGGTGCGCCCTTCTTCCCCAGTGATGATTTCAAGCTTCCAGTGGCCAAAGGAGCATCTGAATTGCCTCGGATCACAGCCTCCGACAAAGTACTGTTAGCATGTGACACTGGCATCACTCCCAGCGTAGTGGCTCCTCTCTTCAGCTGTGGCATCTTCATCACAGCTTCTGACTTCTTTGCTGCTCCGCTGGAGGATTTGCAGGCCATTTCGCAACCATCCACAACCCTCTGCGAACATGCAAGCATAGTCTGTGACTTTGATGGCCTGGACGCTGCGCCAAAATACTGGGCAGCTTTTCCTGGCTGCTTCTCAGTACCAAACGCATGAGATTTTGGAGACAGCAGTGAGTCTGCAGGTTTTGCCTCCAACTGATAATCAGTGCGCAACAGCCAGGGATCTTCAAATATACCATGCGGATTCTGCAGCTCTTTATAGCTGAGAACAGTATTATTGTGGATTGGAGATGAGGTAGTTTTTGTTTTCCTAGGAAGACTAGAATGTATTGTTTCTATCACAGGCGTATCGCGAGAATTACTAAATTTTATTTTTATGGGCTGATCAGTGACACAAAAAGCACTTTTTATCTGAGATGCTTTGGTAGTTTCAGAGGTTTGAGGGCTTTTGCTGATGCCTGAGGACAGCTTGCTGGAACTCAAGCTCTCACTCTCCAGTTCAGAGAAGCAAAATCCACTGTCATTCAGAGCACTCTTCAGAGGGACAGATAAATGGGATGAATCCAAGTTGAAAGGTTCCTCGGACTTATTACAGCCATAAGATGACTGCGCTACAAAGCTGTCACTAGACTGGGCTCCATCACTTTCAATTGTACAGATGCTGACTTCACTAAGCCAAGAACTGATGGAGGAACGTCTGCTACTGGTAAAGGGATCCTTAGCAAAGGGCACAACAATATCAATATTTACACCAGTAGAAGTCTCCTGTGAGGTATAAGCATCAAACTCATCATTTATGCTGCTGATAATACTGACCGGCCTCGAACCCGATGCAAGTGCCTGAAGGGAGCAGTCGCTGTTAAAGCTAATGATACTGGAAGGTCTTCCATTATCCATAATCCCGCTAATGGATAGTTCTTCCACCACAGTGAAAACAAGCTCATCCTCTCCATTCAGCTCAACAGGCTGCTGCAAAGTCACTGTGGTGGTTAGTATATCCCGATCAAAACATTTCCCTCTGAAGGCTGACCTGAAACTGTGTACCTCTATCGCACCTGACTGGTTCTGGGCATTGCTACCAACCAGGAATGTGCTTCCTATAGGGTTTTGCTCAGGTTTGTTTCCCATCTGCTTGCTCATTCCCACAGGAGGAGTCCGAACTGTGTTGCTATTGCCCAGCTCCAAATTCTCAGCTTTGGAGCTCTGTACATGCTCTTTCTGCTGTGGAGGTGGAGGTGCTGGACTTGGCAAGGGTCTCTTCACGTACAAGGACTTTTCCTTAATGACACATTCAGCTGTGCCCTTATTCTGCTCCAGATTCCTTGAAGGGCTACACCTTGAGGACTCCAGGGGATCGGTGATTGTCTCCCTCTCTCCCTCCATTATTGAGTCCATTATTTTGTTATCAGGTCTGCTCTGTGGCTTGGAAAGCTCTGTTTTCAAGTGAGGTGTGCTCTTTTCGTTACAATTGCCACTGCCACCCCTCAGTGCAACAGCCTGGAAAGGAAGGTGATGTCCTTTTTTGGGAGATGGAGTTTCTTGTGGAATTGGTTTCTTAAATCCTCCAGAAGGAGAAGATACTTTTTCCTTTATCACCTTAGACTGGGCATTTTCTGTACCTCCAGGAACTGGACTACAATTGGACACAACAGAGATTTCACCACAAGCAAATTTGATGGGTTCCTCACTTCCATCAATGCACTCTAACCTTTCTTGCAATTCAGCAAAAGTGTTGCATTTAAAATGGTCCTTGTCAGAACTTCTACCAATAGCAGAATTGTCTTTATTTCTCTTCTTGTTTAGGGATGGGATTATTGGAACAAACTCTGGAGGACCTTCGTTATCTGTCAATTCCCTGTCAGACAAAGCTGCACCATTGGGACCAACATAGATGACAGTATCACAAGACTGTTCACTGCTGGAGGAATAATCAGGATCACTAGATATACTCAGGACAGGAAGGTCAGGGTCAAGGGCAACAGTTCGCGGGTGGAATGGTCGCAAATGAGGCGGTCTTCGGACATGTCCTTCTTCACATGAACTCTCACCTCCTGATGAGCTGGATGCATACTGAAAATGATCAATAAGTGGAAAGTTATTAATACTAATTGGTGTGTAAGTATATATATATGTACATATAATTGATTAAAAGGTCACGTTTGCTATATATTCTGTGCTTTGTATATATTATTGCAACTAGATCTAGTGGAAAAATGTTGGAGTGTGAATCAAAATAACAAGATCATGCCACATAGATTTTACTGTATGAGTAATATAACAATCACACCTTTTCAGATAATTTCCATTCAATATCATGCATTGTCTTTCTCTTCAACAGATTTCTGTTCCTTCCTTATTGTTTTTTATTAATACAAATAGGAGCTTTTGAGATAGTTCCACATATAAGCAAAGAAAGAATATGTGTTTGGAACAAAAAGAAGGGAATTTCAGGATTAAGGATTGGGGGTGGGATGATGGCTCAGTGCCAAGTCATTTGTCAGTTCCTCTCCTGAGCTTTTATGCATTTTGTATTACTTCTTACTGCTGAGAAATCCCATGTTCCCCCACCAAGAGGTTAGGAAAACTCATTTTCAAATGAATTAATTTCTGCTTGTTTGTGAACCAACCTTGGATTTCTTCTTTCTCATTCGGTGGATTCGTGATGCAAGCTGAATGGTGGTGAGAGTTTCTGCATAATTGGCTGGGGAGTCAGAAATATGCGCAATCATAGTAGTTCTGCAGTTGATGTTCCCAAGGGATTCCCTCAACAACATTGTCAACTTGTTGTCCCTGTTTTAACAAATGAGAACACTAGGATGGTTTAAAGAAATCACAATCTTCTTGTGCAGATTTTCACACCACAAGCTGTGCTTTCCCTCTTATAGGATATATGTGTGTATGGTACATGTAGATAAGAAATATGCTATTATTTGACGACACTTAAAATGTGTCTATAATGTACACATACCAAAGATACCAATATTTTAATTATTTATCTGCCTGTACATTTGCAGTATGATAAGTAATTTTATTTGTTACTTAAACAATTGCAAAACAATTGATTGATAACCAGTTCAGTTATTTCAGGTTTAACTCATATTACCCAAGAAGCTCATGAGTGCTGTATTTTTAGCTGAGCAGACTTAGTACCTGGATAGCTAAGCTCTATGAGCTCTATGCAAACAATTTTGATCATAAGAAAAAAATAATTCAACAGAAATGGTAAGAAATCTCTAAACAAATATAACAATGTGAGATATCAGAAATACATAAGCAGTGCCACCCCAACTAATCTAGTTTCCATTCTGCCTGCTGTTATCTGCTCTGACATAGCAAATGGAAAGCAGAATTTCTCTCTGAAGGCTCTCTTGGTGATGCAAGTCCTTCACCATGGACAGCAAAGCTGACAAGAGAGGTGACATTTTGTCCTCCACTGGTCTCCAAGACACCTCTCCCCAGGGCTCCCTGGAGACTGCTTCCTATTGCCCCCTGAGCTGGCCCAACATGTGGTTACTACTGTCATATCGGCTCACTAAACCATGGTAGGTGACAAAGCTGAGGATCTGCCCTTCCCTATTCTAACCCATCCATCCATCCACAAACCTAGCAACTAGCCTGAGGAAATTATCTTTCTGCCTAATACAGAAAGAAAGAACACCTGTTGGAGATGCAGCACTAGATAAATATGTGAAATGACATGATTGATAACGGCACAAAGTTATAACGCATCAAGACAAGCAGCAATTAAATTTAAGGACTGAAGGCCAAATTCTGGTAAGGGTGTTTACAACGTCGCTGTTGTCTTTAAGCTAGGCTCCCCTCAGGTGTGTTCAACATAATATTATTGTCAAATACACTCCACAAAGGAACACACCCAAATGTTCACTTTGGCTAAACAAATGTGCAACATGGTGGTTTTCTTTTTTTTTAATTGAAAAGATGTATCATTCAAAAAGGCATACAGAAATAACAATCTTTGATGACCATACTTAATAAATTCTCTAGTATTTTTCGAAATTTCAATACAATTTTTAAATTTGGAAAAAGGAGATAAAATCCTAGAAAATTTTGATGAAATTGTTCACTAATGTCCAGCTGGCTGAGATTAGTGTAAATTCCAAGTCCAGGAAACAATAAGGCCATAGAAGGAAAGAAAACATTTTGGCCATTTTCCCCTGCTTTTTTCAACAATGAAGCCCTCCCCAACATCTCACCTAACTTAAGTATATACCAATATGCATCTAATTTTTGGCCACGTAATTAAGAATTTCATGTTACTAAGTGACATTTTAAAAGTTGTGTGTAAGTATATATACATATAGACAGGTAGATTAATAGATATGTGTTTCTGTAATATAGCAGTGACACTAAAAGAAGATAGGCCCCTCTCTGACAGAACTTCCTTTAACTTCATCTTAGGTAAAGAGTAAATTGTTGGTGCAATTCATTGCTAAGGTAACACCAGCCACAAATTTAAAATAATGCAGACAATAATTCACTTACTTATATGGCACATGCTTAGCACCATTAATTAAGGCCAAAATTACATTGCCCAGGGCAGAGAGAGACAGACATAGAGAGCCTCCTCCATCTCGGCTCTTGCTCAGCACTTTTTCACAACTCCCTAGATCAATGAGATGCAAACGGCTGCGTCCTCCAGACACTAAAACAAAAAGGGGAAAAACAATTGTACATCATGTTCTTGCATGGACTCAAGCCAAACTTGGTATTCAAAATGTATTCAAATGAGGAAAATAATGAATACAGCATGGGATAATGACCAAATTAAATATTAATAGTAAGGAAACCAGATATTAGCCACAGCTACCAAAGTTAAAGGTGACCCGACTGGCTTGAGGGTTCACTTCATTTTTTCTTTTTAAGTTTATTGCAAATTATTGTTTAAACTAACCCAAACCCACATAATTTAAAAATAAACAATATGGTAAGAAGATTCATACTTCCTCCCTTGCCACTCTTCTCCATGCGATACTGGTATATGTGAAGAGTGAAGAGCATATGTGAATTCCTTCTATCTTCTTCCTCGCACTCAGGTTTGCTGGTACTTCTGGCAGCAATTGCAGCATCAAGGAAAAAGGCAGCTTTCTCTGCTGTCGGGGCCCTTAACTCACTTTGGTTTTGAAGCTTGAATATAAACAAGAAAATGACTAATTAGCACAGGGGCATTTTTTTTTGTTATTATTTTTTGCTGAACTGGCTAAATCTCTAGGGCACTAAAAGAAACAAATATGTACACCATGGGAGAAGGGCTTATAAATTAAAAGCAATAAATTTTTTTTACTGTCTTAAAAGTTGTCATAATTGTTGTCAGATAAAAGGAAATAAAAAGCAGAAGAAAGTCAGCCTCAGAAAAATCTATGTTGTGATATCCATTATACCTGGGTTCCACATATTGGATCTTCTCTCAGATAAACCCCAGGAGACTGGCCATCTTGAAGGCTGCCAGTGGCTACTTCAGCTAACAAATCCTTAAGGTTTTCATCTTTGCCACTGATCTCCACAGCAGATACTCTAATAGAGAAACGAGTCCCAGTTTTTTCTTTACGTTCATTGATTAATTTGAAGAGCCAAGAAATTGCACAGGGGATGATACCAAGGCTTTGTGTGGAGTTATCTTTCCCAATCATGGTAAAAGATTTTCCTAGAATGAAAAGACAAACATGAACTTAATTCATCTTTCTTGTATATGAGTGTCTCTTCATATCACCACTGTACTTCACATGCAATGCCATGTGCTGCACAGGTAATGGGAAAGAACAGATGAAAAAATGCAAAGTATGTAATTATTAATCCATTACTGTTTTTCAATTAGTTTTGCTATTTTTGTACACTCAGACCCACAGCAAATTAACATTAAAAACATCTCTGATCTTTTGATTTTCATCACAATGCACCTATATAAACTTGATCTTGAATAAGCTAATCTGATGTTACATTTTACCTTTTCAAATTAAAACTTACAATCCCAGTGTAGAAATAAACCATGATAAGTTTGCAAAGCTAATTAAAAAGAAATTCTAATCTATTCATATACTCCAGGTTTATTGTTCCAGGAGCTGACAGCATGTAATTACCAGACTGACATAGTAATTAACTGTAACGAATTTGGGAGCTCACCAAGCTTGACATGACCAAAGCAAAATATGCAACCATCTGCACCATTCACAACAGACTGGATTACTTCTGCTACTGTTCCAGAGCATACCTCAGCCTGAAAGAAAGATTGGAGACAAATAAGTAAAAAAGCATATACTGCTATGGTTTTTACTATTCTTCTGTAATGACTCAATATTTTTGAGGTGCAATATTCTCCCCATTTTTACGGCATCAGTCCTATTCTTTTAGTAACTATGCTATCTTAAAAAAATAATAAAATATGTTACTACAGCCTAAAATAGTTTTCAATTCTATTAAACCAATTCTCTTGGAATATTGATTCTATGACTAATGTAGCAAACTGAATGCTATCCAACCAGGCTTCCTGCTGGTATAATAGCTTAGCCAAGGCTATTCAGCAATAGTAGCAACTCCGCTGAAATTAAGCTACTCAAGAGTGCTCACAGGAATTAGAAAGACATTCATACTGGAGAAAATGCATTAAGATACCTGAATAAGATTTCATAGTATCACATTTTCCTCTTCCAGGGGAAACATCATCATCAATAAAGAGAACTTTCAAAAATATTTGAGTGTATTAAAACCAGTTTATCCACATCAGTGAAGGTTTCAAATATACAATAAGATGATCTATTAAATACAGCAACTGGGGGCAGGGGAGTGGGTTGGTGTAAGTATGTAACTACAGTGAAATGATAAGGCTCTGTTTGCAGGTGCATGGCAGTAAGCTTGCCTCAAGCAATGACACCTGCACAGAAGTGGCTGCAGTGGCCAACATCACCGAGAAATACCACAAACAGGCCACCCAACAGGTCCACCACAAGGACCTGAAAGAGCCTAGCCAAACCAGGAGTCAACAACCTGAAGGACTGGTGCCAAAACCAGCAGAGAAGCAGGCTGTGACGGGCCACCTTGCAGCAGGGCTGGCAACGCACATAAGAAAAAGCCACTTGCGGTTCTGGACTAATGGTGAGATCACTGTTGCATATTTCTGCACAAAGATGCTATTTTAACTTATGCAGGATCTTAAAAACAGCCTCCTGATGTCACTACCATTGCTTTAGGCATTGATGTGCATGGAAGGTTATTTTCCATCTTTAGTACTTTGCTAGAACTTGGACCTAGTAGATATTTTCATATCTCTAGTTTGGGACCCAAAAAATTAAACAAAATCCTAGGAAGAGATCCAAGGGTGGGATTTTGAATGAGATCTTGTCATGTTTTCTCAACATTAACATACCGTTTTGACATTGGATGTGTTGTGGTGTATTTTTCCCCTTATTTTTTTCAGCAGTTCAGACTCGGAGTAGTTCTTCATACACTGCTGAATTTGTTCTTCTTTTTTAAATTGTTCTAGGATTTTTTTTCTGAACTGAAGATTTTTCCCAGAAGGAAATTTCAGGTGTCCATGAGTATAACATCCCCAAACATACTGTAGCCCACAATCCTCTCAAATATCAGCCATCCTATCTGTGTATAGGATTCAGGTCTGAGGCTACTACTGCAAAAATACACCCTTTTGCAGGCCAAAAGAAAGGCATGCACCATCATCAGCACAACAATCAAGATAAAATAATAAGTCAAAACCACAGTATAAACAAACTGGAAAAGGCTAGGAAAATATAAAAGCTCCCTAACTGTTTCAGTATAGCAGTCCCACAGGGATAGCTGTATCTCTTCTCTTAACAACAGCATTTAGTTTAATGTTAAACACATGTTCATTTCCCATTGAAAGCAGTGGGGAAGGACTTTATTTCAGTGACATTAAATGGGTTAAAACCTAACTGGATGGAAAAGTGCATTTCAAATTGGCTGTGTGTCTTTCTCTAACAAGAGAAAATGCAAGAAGATAATTTAGTTGGCAAATCCAGCTATTATTCCTTAATTTTACATGCCGACTAAACTGAAAATGTAAGAATTTAGCCACTTGTCTATTAATTACCATGTTTTCTCCAGGCATTAAGGCAATTCATTGAAATAAAATTCCCCAGAAACAGAAAGAACTCTTCAGGCAATCAAATGCAGTGGCCATGAGAAGACTCAGGAGGTTTATGTGAGCAACTCCAGTACCTGTGAAGCATCCTGGGGGAAAACCGCATCAAAGGCAAACATCTTTGGGACAGCAACAATGCCTCTTCTGTGACCTGCATTGGAAGGCCCACTTGCTGCTGGATCATAAAATGTGATTTGCTTTTTTCGTGGGTCTACCTTTAGGAAGGACATGGATTCAGATGTTTCATGTCCTCCTTGAAAGGGACAAATCCTTACCATCACTTTCACCTGCAAGAGTTCAGAAGAAAGCAACAACTTGAGTTCCCAGCTACAGATAAACACATGCAAAGCATTCCTCCCAAACCCACTCCCCTTCCCATGACACGTTCATTTGTAATTATTTAGGTGTGTCAGAACAGCCGTGGGACAAAGCCAGAGCCAGATTTTCCAGCCTGGTTTCCACCCTGGGGTCTTCACTGAACTAGCTTTTAAAGGTGCACTTTTGTCCCTTCAGTTGACTCTGTTCCAGTTTTACCATTTCAGTTTATAACTGTCTGATCTGCAGGTAGGTGTAATACCATGCCTAAAGAAAAGGAAACTCTAGTCTTCTACCCTTCAAGTACTCAATGTGACTGCAAGCATAAACCAATCCACTCTGAAAATCAGTCTAAATAACAAAAGTCTCAGACAGCTAGTGCATTCAAATTGAACTAAATCTAGAAACTTTCAATTCCTTATCAAATTCTTCTAATAAAAAGGTGCTTCTCTTATAGCTCTCCCAGGCAGATGCCTTTATGCTGTCATTGCTAGGCTCTTTGGTGGTTAGTTGCAGATTTAATGGGAAAGAAGGGAAGAAAAAAAAAAAAACATTAAAATGTCTAAAAGCTTGAGAAGAAACCATTCACAAAGTACATCTCTACTGCAGCATTGCAAATGCTGATTTCCTACACATGGCGTTTTAAGACAGCATTTTTAGAGAGCTCAGACATGTTGGCTGTGATTTCCAAAGCAGCTTATTGATGCCAAGTGACTGGGTCTCACTAAATTCAGCAAAGGCTGCACACCTGCCTCTTTTAAGCTTCCTGGAAATCATACTCTTACTTTGAAAAACTGTGAAATACTGCCTCAAACCCACTTACAACCATCTATCCTTATGAAATGCTCCCAGGTCAGAACCAGTGTGTTTTATACATCTTGCACTGAAGTAAATTACTATTACAGGCGCAACTTCAACTGTGCACTGCCCCGCAGATCAAACTTAAGAGGAAAACAGAGCTCAGCCAAAGTGACTTTGCGTGGCCAGTATGAAATGTTTCAACAAAAGCTGAACAACAGTATTATCTCCTTATCCAACTAGCAGACAACTTTCACAGCACCAGTGTTAACCATCTATTTTCACTGGGTGAAAAGCCTCCATGGCTGTAATACACCACAGCCAGCACAGCTGGAACAACTCACACTCATACTCTCCAGAGCACTCATTAGAAGCTTCATCTTTTGCAAAGCAACTGCTGACCCTCAAAACACCCACTCCTTTTACAGCACTTGCACCTGATTTGGAAGAGGAGTGACAGACAGCAACCCCTCTGCTGCAAATCTACCAGGTGAACCCTCCAAAGACAGAGCACACAGTCACTTGCTGATGAGTCAGCACTCGGCACTGGTGAGGCCGCACCTCGAGTGCTGGGTTCAGTTTCAGGCCCCGCACTACAGGAAAGACATTGAGGTGCTGGAGCGTGTCCAGAGAAGAGCAACGATGCTGGTGAGGGGTCTAGAGCAGAAGCCTTATGAGGAGCGGCTGAGGGAACTGGGGTTGTTCAGCCTGGAGAAAAGGAGGCTGAGGGGAGACTTTATCACTTTCTACAACTGCCTGAAAGGGGGTTGTAGTGAGGTGGGTGCTGGTCTCCTCTCCCAAGTAACAAGTGATAGAACGAGAGGAAATGGTGTCAAGTTGTGCTAGGGGAGGTTTAGATTGGATATTAGGGAAAAATTCTTCACCAAAATGGTTGTCAAGCACTGGAACAGGCTGCCCAGGGAACTGGTTGAGGCACCATCCCTGGAGGCATTTAAAAGATATGTAGACGTGGCACTTAAGGACATGGTTTAGTGGTGGACTTGGCAGTGCTAGGTTAACAGTGGACTCAATGATCTCTAAAGGTCCTTTCCAACCAAAATGATTCTATGAGCCAGGCCCACCTCTAGCCCTGAGCTGGGTGTTGCATGGGGAAGCTGGGTTGGAAAACATGTATCTCTGATAAAGAATAATACTCCTCTTCAGTAACTTTTTGTTGCTAAATTTACCTTTTTATCTGCCAGAACAATTTGACTCCTATTTACTATGTTCTGAGAACATTATGCTAATAAAATGGCATGCACTTATTACACTGACACATTCTTTGTGTGTTTACAAAAAAAATGCACTTTGCAGTCAGCAGCTCCCCATCACTCCTGCATGCAGAGAAATAATGGCAAAGGAAGAACCAAAATTGAAAAACTACTTCACCAAAGCACAACATGGGAAACGCAGGCAACAAACAGAGACCATGTCGTGGTTTAACTCCAGCCAGCAACTAAACACCACGCAGCCGCTCACTCACTCCAGCTTTCTCACTGGCTGGGCATGAGAAGCTGAAAAATCCTTGACTTAGTATAAACACCACCCAGCAGCAACCG
>JANZLQ010000041.1:11746959-11826300 GCA_026212715.1 Elanus axillaris | reverse complement strand
TCATACTGAACTCAAAACACAGCACTGTACCAGCTACTAGGAAGACACTTAACTCTATCCCAGCTGAAACCAGAACAGACCAGAACAGGCTAAAGCACCCTCTAGGACTGCCCTTCATACCAGGTAAGATGAGAAGGTGACAGTATACAAACCTGCACCCAGTGGGTGCAGTGAAACATAGTGCCCAAGCCAGGATGATCCACAGCAGATGGGTGGGAGCAGCAGTAAGCACCATGCTGAACTGTCCCTGCCTTTATCAACTGGGGAGGGTGGGTAATTTGAAGATTTCATTTAGGTCCTCAACTGTTTCATGTTTCCAGCTCTTCCTTTCTATAAGGGGTACACTGCACACAGACATCCCTGCACAATTAGTCAAGCACCCTCACAGAAAATATTTTCCGTAAAGAGGCTATAGAAGCTTTTCCCCAACATTTTTTCCAAACAAAGAGGTTAAGAAACAACTGACCCCTCCAGTAAACACTGCAGGAGGCTCTACCAAAGGTAGCAGCAAATTCTTCCACCTATTGACTCAAGCAGTCCCTTGATTTCAACACTTTCTTTTCTTTTCCCCTTTCATAGTGATATGAATATGAAAATACAGTCCCAGAAAATAAGCGAACCTTTGAATAAATGAAAAAGCTGCTTCAAAAGCAAAGTGCATCAGAGGTGACACATTCAAGGCTGTTTCCCCATAAAAGCTCAATGAAGCCAGCTTTGTGTATTAGCCTGCTAGCTCAACCTTGACATGCTACCAAGGTGCTCAGAAAAATAACCTCCCTCGAGGGGGGGGGGGAAACAACAAAACATCTAAATATATATATATATATATATAAATATATAAAACTACAAATGCCCACTTCAGTGTCACTTGATTAAAATGAATGTTAAAATATATGCTGTTTTCAAAGCACTTCTCTAAACAGTCTTTCATGTTCTCTCTTCCACCTATTATTAGATTATAGCAGCCAGAGCTTGGATAAGAGGAAAATTGGTTTACTCCTGACCTAAACAGCCAGTTACTCCATCAGAGCATTGCTCCCCCTAACACAAAGATGGCTTCACCCCCAGGAAAATGTTGTATGTCAAGTTAGCTTTTTGAGACCACCTATCTGAAGCAGAAAGATACTAAAATAGCTTCCCACAATAGATCAGATCCAAAAATTAACAGGCCTCAAGGGTCATCTTCATTTTTACAGTAGAAGTGAAGTTTCAAGACAAATGGGAAGGGGAAGAGAAAAGCAGCTTGAGGGAATTTCTCTTTTAGTGCTTTGTGTATAAAAGCTGATTTGCAGAGTAGAAAAAACACTGATTTCAAATTTAGTTTCTCTGCTCACTAAATGTATCTGTAAGTGATGCCTACCAGAAACTGTGGGTTTATAATGTGTCACAGTCATTCATGATGCTGAGCCAGGCTCTGACTTCACTTGGAAATGAAATGGAAATGCTCATGAAAGTACCAACAAGCACAAAGATTACTCAAACATATCCTTTCACAACAGCAAAAACTAAGTGCAGGCAGATCCTGGGTGCACACACACACTTCTAAGTATGTACAAGAAAGGTTTGGTGTTATACTTTTTATTCTTCTTACGCTTCTTGCTCTCCTGCGTTTCAAGACCAATCTTAATTGACAGGTTTATATTCTCAGCTCTGAAGTTTATCCCAGTACTCTTCTGGGATGAGTACTGCAGAAAAAGCAGCGTACTATAGAGCCAGCATGGTTCCTGCCTTAAGGATCAACTTAACTGCATCTTCTCCTGGGTCTCTATCTAGTTCTCATACAAAAGGCATGCTCACCTGTAGGGATAGCAACGTGCAGTGCAGGAAATCATCCAGATACAAGGACTTGCACTGAGGGGAGGATTCAAGAAAAACACAGGAACCTGTGAATCTTAACAAAACTTTGGCCTGTAACTAGGGACCAAAGCAGCAATACCTGCACTGTACTCTAATGCTTTTAATTGCTTATGGAAATTAATTACTAGAATTAAGTGCAGTAACATACATTTCAGGCCCACCCAGGATCACACCCTCTGTGGGCAGTTATTGAACAATATGGCCAGCATTCTGGTGGTCAGTTACGACTGCAGCAGTACCAGCTACAGGTAACACTTGTACAAAGAAACACAAGGTAAGGAATTCAGAGGAGAATGAATGAAGAAATGGAAGAACAAGACAGGTCTGAAAGAATAAGATCAGATCTGGGGGAAAAAAAGAAGAGAGCTAAAAGGAATGGCAACAGGCAGCTGGGGGGGCGGGGCGGAGGGAGGGGAAGAGAGAAAGAACACAAAAAAGGAAAGGCAATATAAATATGGCGATTCCAGAAAAGTCATCTCAGACTCAGGGCATGTCTGCCCTGACCACTTTTAGACTCCTTAAGGAAAGTTAAAGTGGCACATCCATCTTGCAATGGGGGTGACCCTTCCTGCTAGAACTGGGGTATTTAGTAATTCCTTTTTTAAACCCCTTTTGTGTATTTCTTCTTCAATGTCACAGAAAGATGCAGAGTAAGAAAGAGAATTACAAGTGGAAGTTTATCATCATCAAGGATACAAGGATTTGTACAGACATTCATACAGATATTGAATATTGGATAGAGGCTCCATTCTAATCAGGATGTTGACAGAAAAAGAGGATAGGTTTGTATTTTAATTCAATTTCTGCAAATAAAAATAAAAGAAACACAGACATCACAATACTTGCACATTATTAACATTTTTCTCAGTGCCTGAAGACAGCCTAAATCATGCAAACCACTGAAGTATCTCATTAATTAACTAACTCTGGTGGATTTTGTACACTGGGGGTTAACACTCCACTACTGAACTTCCCAAATTCATGTTTCTGCAGGAACCAGGAGGTCACCAGAATTGCTGAAGGCAACTATTGAAATCAATAGTGTTTGGGAAAAGAAGATGGCAAATACATCCTGAATATGCCATTAAAAGACAAAGAATTTAAAAAATAAATAAATGAGCACATAGTTTGGAAAAACACTAAAAATGGGTGGCATAAGGTCAGAGGCCCACCCAGCACAACAATGGGTGTAATTTTAACCTTCACTGGCAAGGCTAGGAAAGAGATTCATAGCAACCAAGAATTTTTATTTTTTTTTAAGTTTATCTGTCTTCAACCTACAGTGGAAGTCAGGGAAAAGAAAGACTACAAAAGTAAACATCTGCAAGCTAGAATTCCTTTGCTCCAGCTATGTAACAGCAAACCTGGTGGATGGATGGCTGAAGCATAAAACCAAAAATCATACCATAGTTTTACGCATACATAAAATATTTTAAGGGAGATAAAACTCGAAAAGGGCAGATTTCTGCCCTTCAGAAAAAAAAAAGGGGGGGGGGGGAATGTCCCCTGTGTGGAGGACAATGGCTACATGGAGGACTCTGGGGCTAAATGCCATACAGTTTTAGAAACATCTGATGACACCACTAGAGAACCACAGATCCATATAGTACACTCAAATATCAGTAATTTGTTGGAGGCCTTAGCCAAAACTCTAGTCCTTGACATCTTTGACCCTTAAGAAAGTCAAATCTAGATGCACATTCAACAATTCTGACCTAAACATTGAGATATCTCAGAAACTGAGGGCTGTACATCCTGGCTCTTCCTCCTCTTGCAGCCCTCCTCCTCCATTGCTGCTGTCTACACCGTTTCACACCTAAGGGTCACAAGGGGGGACCTTCCGCCCCATCGCCACATGGCAGTCACTGTTCCCATGCTGTGACCTTCTCCGGTACTGCCAGCCTGACGTGCCCCCTTTGTGCAGACTCATGATTTCCAGACCTCCCCCCACATACTGAACCAGCTGGAGTTGAGGAAAACAGGACAGGGGAGTCACAGCAACCAAAACAACAGGCTGGCTTCAGGACTGGTCAAGAGTGCAGAACATCAAGCATATGTCAGTGCCAGAAAGCAGGTTTGGAAAAAGTAAGAGACAGACCAAAAAGCCATGAAACCCAAAATTCAAAGCAAGTCTCTGACAGCAAGACATGAATGTGAGACTGATGGCCAGAGGCAAGCTAGCAGTTTTGTCTACTACAGCCCATATATTTTGGATATGCCGAGTTGAATGGAGCTATGGCAAAGTCACGCATCAATGAACACAAAACTCCTCCAAGACCAGCGAGGCATGCGTCATCCCAGAAAAAAAAACACATCCAAGGCTGAATTCGTAGAGAAAACAGCCAGTGATAACAGAGAGAATGACACAATCCTACACAATTTTAGACAGGAACAGCCAGGAGACTGAGACAGTCAGGTTCACATCGATGATTACCCCGTAATCAAAAGAGATAGAAGGGCTGTCAACTCTGAGACCAGAGAAAGGGGAAGGACCATCTCACACTTAAAGAACCAGATGATTTGAATTCTGTTCCTAAGACTGTCACGGACCTCTACTACATGTTTTAGACAACGAATACAAAAAATACTATATATATATACATACACATATATCAGAAAGTTGGTCATTCATTTTTCAGTGAAGGGTGGCAAATACTCCATGTGGTTTAATTTGGGGCAGACATGTAGACAGAGAAGACTCCACTAATTCACTAAGTAATGACTAGACTCCACGGCATTTCGAATGCTGAAGAAATTAAGTCCCTGACCCAGCCAAGTATGTTAGCACAGGCATAACTATAACATATGGTACCTCCTTTGAAATCAATGGATGTGCAGTGTTCATATGTTTATAGTGATGGTTTGTTAAGCATTTGATGCTTATAGAGTTGTCCAGTTTCAAATTAGACAGAATGAGAAGGAAAAAATAGAAAGAATGAATTAAAAAGCATGTAAAATTTTAAAATACATGTGCTCAAGCCTTTTTTACTAAAATAAACTCTGACTTTGTCTGTATTTTGGGAAAGTGCTGGCACTATACTGGAATTCATTCTAAAAATGCTGGTCATATTCTGCATTACAGCAGCATCATAATCCCTAAATGAACAAGCAATTTGGTCTTTAGCAATAAATGTCATTATATCAAATTTGAACAGACACTAAATATTCCCTGGAAACACACATCCTTGACAGGCATCATGCAGCCAGGAAGTTAATTTTGTCCAGTGTTCACAAAATGGCATATAACAGCAGGTTAATTAAATAACTATGTTTAGACATCCACCATTCTGAATTAAGATTTCTCAGCAAGAAATTACAAAGAATTCACATTCAGTTGAATAAAGGCCATTTTCCAATGAAATCACTTATTTTTCAACTACAGTGTAAATCAAATTACAAAAGTCCTAGTTCAGAGCCAATATTTTTCATGGATTTAATTGTAACTGACAGATATATAACCCTTGCTAAATTGGTTTACTGTGGGTAGTTCTTACAAGCCTTTCATATACTGCCGCTACCAATGGATGGCAAATTTATATGCAAAATTGCCATGCTAGCATAGACCATCTAGCTCCCCTGGGAGAACCTTAAAAAAAAAAAAAATCACTTCTGTATTGTACTGTATTAAAGAAGAATTGATTCTCTGCTCCCAGAAGACATGAAGAAAACTATTTCATTTTTAAAGGTGAAAACAAAGTAGAAGAATATGTATTTTTATCTATTTTTTTCCACATTTTTAAGCAGTTCAAGGCATTTCAGCAGGGATCTATGTAACTTGGATGATACAGGACTACGTACATCGATAGAAGAGTACTTCATATGATACATGATTTATATCAGAAATAACACTCTAGTCATTAGGAAACAAGCAGCAATAAAGATGACAAAATTAAGTACCTATTTGTTATCCGTCATCAAACCATCATAAGAACCAGTGAATGGGACATACACCACACTTAAGAAAACCCTGCATGATCAGTAAATCATATTAGCAGTACCTTAGCTATGGTTTGGTAAAGCATAAATGAAAGTAAATGTCTAAAACTCATAAATGGAGACCAGTATGTATATACCTGTCCAAGAAACATGTCTGACAATTCAGGTTCTCTTTAAATGCTCCACTTCAATTGTCTCACACAGGAGGATCCTGTCATTCTAACATAAAAAATTGACAGGAACCTTGGCAGAGACAAGCACTTAAAGTTGCTGTTGTAAGTGATGCAGTATTATAAAGAATGAGCTGAATAGAACCCCAGAAAAAACATTTTGCATTAAAAAGGCTTCCTACCATGCTAAAGAAAAATAGCAAATTAGAATGCTACACAGCAGCCACTGTAAAAAGGATGTCTTTTTTAATACCACAATATGATAAATTATCTTAAGTAGCACATTAATGTCAGAAATTGAGCATAATCTAACTTCTTTCCAGTGACAATATTAAATGGCTTTCAGACGTCTTTCCTACTATTCTGACATTAAATTTAATAACACCCAGAGAGACCACAAAAATGATTCAGTTACAAGAATCATACTGTACTGGATCATTGCCTTTTAAGTAGGATTCAGCTAAATGATTTGGACTCTGATGTTTTTGGCACATTCAAGAGAAAGGTACAAAATTTGCTATGTAACATTTATCAGTAGTGGGCAAAATTCCTTTCAGAATCCAGTTTGCACTGGTACTGGGATTTTCCTTTGTGCATGAGAGTTTGATTATATGAAACACTAGTCCCAGAAAGACCTACAGTTCTAAAATATACATTATTTTTAAGCTTTTCCCTGCTTGGTATTCCTAAATACTGACAAACCCTGAAAGCACCTGTGAGAGTGTAAAACATTTTGCACCCTTAGTAAAGAAAATTAAGCAAAAGGTTTAATTAAAGATTTGTATCACAGGGTAAGTCCACACACTCCTGCTGAAATTATTATGAGGGGAAAAACTGGTGTTTGTGAAATGTAAAAGAAATTAATAAGACATTTATTTCCCACCCTCCAAGATAGTACTTGAAACAATGAGAAATTATAAACAGAAATTACAATAGATACATACAGACTCTCTGCTGCACTAAGTCTCTAACAGCAAACGTATTCAACCATAAAAGCCATATAGCAATTTCACCACAGCTGAACTGTATGATATGCATGGAGATGATGATGTGAGATTAAGAACAAATTTAGATCTTGGGCTCAAATAATCAATAACTGAGTTCAAGTGGCCATAATGATCTTTTCACATTCCTGCCTCCTCCAGCAGTTCTCACAACACACGGTTACTTCCTTTGCTGTAGTCATGCAGCTTACAATAAGCAAGAATTCAAGCCTCTTCCCTTCCCCACACGTCCATCGAGCTCACAAGTTCAAGACAAGGTCCTACAACCAGTGACAGGACCTGTGCGATTCTAGTCACCACAGAAACACCCAAGATAGTCCTGATGCTGCCTTTGCTCAATTCAATCAGTTCTGTAGATTCAGCTGTCCCTTCACCCAGTCCCAAGTAACTCTTATTCATGTGTTTGTTTAACTTTGAAACCAATGAAAAGGGCTTAATGAATGAGGAAGCTCTTCACTGAGCCAGTGCTTTGGCCAGAGGGAGTTTCTTTGGTGGGATAAGCCAATAGTCATGGTAGGGCGGCCTTGAAAGTGCACAAGAAGTAAGGAAGGTAAAATTCCAGGTATGGATGTTTGTTTGTTTGGTGAGGTCTTTTTTCCAAAGGTTTAGGCTTACTGAGGTCCGGGTCTGTACCAGCAGCAACACACCCTGCTGTTGCTTTGCGTGCTGTGGTCTCAGGATCCAGCCCCTCCCTCACTCAGCCATAGCAATAGCTCCCCTCTGAGAAGATAATTTAGGGATAAATGTATAGGGGAGGAGGGGAAAACTTTACATTTCTTCAGTTGTTACCATACTCTATTAAACTTCTTTAGAGATACTACCTCAAGGAAGAAGGCCAGTAAAGAAAAAAACATCAATGAGCAACTGTTATTTAAGCACTTTGAGCCTGAAGAAGAATGTGTATTTATATCACATACTGTTAACCCCTCCCTAAAACTAAAGATGCTTAATATTCTTGTGTCCTGAACAATCAATAAGGCATTTCTTTAGAAGCTCAGACTCATGATAACAAACCTAATGCTGTAGCTTCCGCAATGGCTGGTGGAATGGATTACAGTCATGCCTGATTTCCTTACAGCTTATTGTTTGTGCATGCATAGTTAGAGCTTCTTTTCTTATGTACATTGCCTTGTGTTAATCAATATGAAAGTTCATCTGCCTCTTTATCCACCCAGCAATTTCAGTGTCACGACATCTTTTTCCAAGTCTCCACAGTCAGTTTTAGCTTTGGCTGCTCTGAATACACAGCTTCACCATCTCATCCAAACCATTTAGGAAGGCACTGAACAGCATGGACCTCCATATGACACCACTGCTAACTTTCCTCCAGTGCAAAATCCACCCTCTTGTTTCCTACCATTTATTAAACCACTAGAGAATACATGACAGCTTAGGGGTTTTTTTAAGAAATCTAGGTCAGGGCACTTGTCAAAAGCTTTCTCAAAAGCCGAATACACTCTATCAACCAGACCAACCCTATTCAAATGCTTGCTGACTCTTCCACAGAACGCTAACGTATGTGTTCCACCTATAAAAGCTTCATCAACTGATCCCTACTATAATACATTAATCCCTGCCTGCTAATGTCTATCTTTATTATTGTTTCAACCACTTTGCCTGGTTGCCTAGTCTGAGAGTCAGCCTTATGACACTATACTTCTAGATGCCCTCTGGAGTCCTTTTTTCTCTTTTGGCCCCAAAGTGACATGACATTTTCCACATCCTGTTCCCGTGTCTCTTGTAGTGTACTGAATACCAGCTAAAAGACAACCTTGAGCATTGGGGGGGGGGGGGGAATGTTAAGGATTACCATTGCAGGGGAAATAGAGAAAGCCAATTATGTTGGTCATTGTAAATGTTTCAACGTGTACTTTGCTCTTAGCTTTCAACAGGTTTACAAAAGAAACGTGACTACCTAGAGTGTGTCATTACAGATAATAATTAGTTATTGTCATATGCAGGCCTTACTTAAAATAAATGGTATTTCTGCACGGTTGACATATCATTCACCTTTTCAGCTTTTCATAAAGGGAACCACATTGCTGCCATTGAAGTATCTTGGACACTTCATGGGTTTCTAGTTTGTTACTCTATTCTTCATACTCTTCTCCTTAAATTTTATCTCTTCAGCCCCTTCACAGTAAGAAACAGCACATTTCTCTATGGAATCCTGTCCTGCTCTGAAAGAAACCATTTGACAAGAAGGGAATTAGAACTTGTCAAGCTATTTGTGCTCAAAAAATCATCCCCTTGAGGAGAATAATGACTGGTCCTTAATGAGTTATTTTCAGCCTAGTAAAGTGAAGTTAGGCAGGAATTAGGCAACCCCTCAGCACTGCCAGATTCTTACCTGCACAGCAGAAACCAGCAAGGAACCACTCCTCCACATCGTAACTAACTATGAAAGACAAACCAGCAGCAAACAGGGAGGTGAGGAAGGAAAAAGCTGCCCCACCAGCTGCTTAACCCACTGTAACCACACAGCAGTAATAGGGTGAGGGACACCACTGACCTGGGAACAATCATACAAACTAAGGAGAGCACCAGCCACAGATGCTGCCGTAGGAAAAAGTGACTCCAGAATCTGTCACTGATCCTGTCCCCTGAGTGTATCTCTTTATTGCAAGAAAAAGCCAAGGAAAAAGATAACCAGGAGTGTAAAGTAAAAAGCTGTTAGAAGAGAAGGGACTGAAGTTAACAGAGGACCACAGCACATCTGCCAGTGTTTGCTGATTGTTCTCTCAATTGCTATGCTACTTGAAGTGTGAGGAAGAAAGGTAATGACTTTATTCCCATCATCCTCATAATGAGATACCAGTTGACTAAATCTTAATCAGCAGAAGCTGGTGAAGAGGAAATTATAATGGAGAATGTTACTGTACCATAGGCTAAATGTTACCAAAAGTTACTTGGCATTGCTCAGAGAAGGTGAAACTATGAGTGTTTAGTACTAAAAGAACACCTATATAGGACTGACACTTCTCCTTTGATCACAAGTTCTAAGAATTAGGATACATCAGATTTTATTTCTGCTGACTTATAATTTTTACAAAAAGCTATATTGCTGGAGGGTTTTTTTATGGGCAAACACTGTAATTTGTAAAGTTGCAAAAGAGGAATGGGTTGAGAGAGACATCTAATAGGTGTTTTATATTTTAAACTGTGGATCAGAGAAGATGCACAGTTACTTTATTTTTTTGAGGAGCATTAAAACTATTAACTAGCACAATCCATCACCATTTGGATGGTCTAGATCTTAACTCAAGAACTAAAGGGCTGATTCAATTAGCAGAGAGCTCTTATCCTCTCCAGCACAGCACAGGATTCTTCCAAATTGTGGTCAACAAGTACATGGCGAGAAGAACACAGCTGGAACACTGGGCCCAAACAAACACTATCTTCAATAATGTTTTCAGCTATGAGCTAAAGAAGAGAGACACTTGAGGGTCAACAGCAGCTTTTGACCCATAAAGTCTGGAAATTCTTGGTGTAGAGCACCAGGCAGGAGACAAATACCACCCATTGCCAGCATGCTGCATATATATCCCACGTTGGAGGAGAAGCTCACACAGCTAAGCAGCGTAGCTGCTCAAGGTCCTGCCATGCCCCTTGGCATTCTGGTAGAGCTCTTCCCTTTGAAAGCCTTCTGCTGTGCTCACTAATGAAGAAGGTAGGTAGACCTGCTAGGCATATCATCTCCTGCCATCTGGGATCACGCACTTGATTGTTATTAGACTTTGTTGATCTGTCTGAAGACACCAGATAAACCAGAGCTTTCCACAGGGCACAAGTTATGCCGGTAAGCTCCATCAGCCACCCCCAAAGCATAGGAAAAAGGCTAAAGCCTCCTGGCTACACATAGCTGCAGGCACACAAGCGTAATGAAGTGCAAAGACAGTTTTATTGAGCTGCAGGCACAAGGAAATACAAGCATACTATAAAGGTCTTCCTAAGGCAAAGAGCCTCAGAAATGCCATGCTCCCTGTTATTCCTGGTGCTACAGCCAAGTGCTAAGCCTCACGGAGAAGAGGGAGGCACAACAAACGGGCTCTGCTAAAATGCACACATAGAAAGCATGTTCATTAGGAAAACCCTCTTCCACCTGGGAATCTCTAAATTACTTTGCCAGGTTTGCTGTATTCCACCAAGTAATACTACATCCCCTTTTCTAACACAGTGGAAAAACAGGAGAAACCACATTTTCACCTGTGAGTTTCCACCTGCTTAAAATAGCCCAAATTACTCCTTTGTTTTCCATTTAGCACAGAATCACTGACTTAAGAAATACAGAACATTCTCTGTGAGCAACGGTATCAGCCATAGGTATTTAGGCTGACAATCTCTTTACGTTAATGCTGATTTGTATGGTTATTCAAGGTGCATATTTTAGCTCTCCTGTGCACATTTAATACTTCAATTCTATCCTCAAACACTAATCTCTTGTAACCTATGTAAATAAGTATTCAGACTCTGCTGTGTGGGTGATTAAACAGTTATAAATATGAATAAAGCTCTAAATAATTGGGTTGTATTTCAATTAATTTTAAATAAAATCAGCATAAATTTTACAATTTGAAATTGTGCTGTATTTCCTAAGTTGGAGAGGCATCTATTTCTCTCCTGCTACTTCATTTCCATACTCCTGATTTACAATGACATGTGAAGCAGAGGGAAACAAAGCCCCTTCAACGTATCTCCTTAACCTCAAGCAGACAGACAGCACTAGCACCGGTGGCTGAGCCTTGCTGGCAACACAGAGACTACTTCTGCCAAAGGTGAAGCCTGTATGTGCGATGGTTTTGGACCAATGATGTCAAAGGATAATTTGTCTCTTACTTTAACAAAGGGAGTGACAAAACAACCTTTGCCAGTGTTGTTGTCAGTGATGTTAACTGGCTTCAAGGAAGCTGACACTAGCACTTAATCTGCTCTGAGCCTGCCAACTCTTTCCAAAGCCAACAGGAGGTAACAGCTCTCAAGCATATTCAAATGGATGTGGCTATCTCTCTATCCCAAGACCTTTCCCCTGAGCCTGCCCAACGCTGTTCTAGGCTGAAAGCCTCCAGCCCTGTTAGAATTCATCTAGAAAACTATTTTAAAAAATTGAAATCTGAAGTTACCTTTCCAATGCCAGGGTTGTCCTTGATTTTGGACACAGCTCTCAGAAGGCATGGTGGTGCTGGGGGAGGACAGAGCTGCAGGACGCCACTAAAGTTAGTAGCATATATAGAGAAGTCGTGTGTGTGTGGCAGGGGCGGATGGTATTTCTTTCTCTTCGAAGACAGGTTAAGCTTCTGTGCTGCTCTGTATAAAAGTAATAGCAAGAAAGGACAATGTTACTAGGTGTTAATGGGAATCTGGACCAGACAAACAGATGCTCATTGTCATCACTGCCTGCTTAACAAATCAAGTCATTGTGTTCTAATCTGATTTCATAAGGACAAACCATCAGGAGACTAATAGAAGGAAATATGGGTAGAAAAATTACTTGAAAAATATTCAGTTAATTTCTCCCCCAACAGAGTTTCTAATTATAATCTAACTTTACCCTCTTTCCCCCAACAGCTTGACAGCTGAATCTGAAAATGCTAAAATCTCACTGACGTAATAAAAAGCTGAAATAATCCCCTTGTCACTGGCAGGACCAGATGGACTTTGCTGGTGATAACATTATGAAAGTGGTTCTTTGTACTCTCTACAAGTTACTCAAGGCAGAGGATAACACTCCAAGTCAGCCGAGCTGAAGATCCTCTCTTGTTGGCTGCACTGAAAATCCTTAGATAACAGAGAATTTCCTTCAAGACAGATTGGTTTTTCCTCCTCAATTCCATTCTTTCACATTAAAAAGGAAAGCTATTAAAAAGACATGCTTTAATGTTCTGAATGATAATGATCCTGCTTTTGAAATGCAGAATTTCAAAACATAAAAGATGAAGAAGGAAAAATTAAAACGTACAATTAAAATTGTAACATACTTCCTTGTGAATAAGAATAGGAACACAATCACTTTTTCTGCTATTCCCCATCAGCAACAGCAAACAGTATAGCAAGAAACAAAAACAGAAACTTGACTCTATATCAAAACCACATGGGAAAAAAAAAATCAACCTGCAGAGTTAAGTAGAACAAATATATGTGTTGGTGAGTACACACTGGGCAACTGGGGGTGGCAGTGAGGGTGAAGCCTCAGCTCTGTCAAAGCCTAGGAGGGCTTTGCCACCTGAATAAGACATGTGTGATCTGACCCTGAGACTGTCAGTATATAGCCCACCCTCAGATACATATCATAAAAGCATCCAACATGCTATCTTTTAACACTGAATGACTGTTAAGCCAGAAAAAAGGGGAAGTGTTACACTGCCAGCATCTGCAGGCAACCTGAGACCATGCTACTAATGCCAACAGGTCTTCTGAGGACAAATCACTATTCTGGTCCATGCTTGCAATACAAAGGCTTGTCATTTTGGACAAATTAGTTTATAAATATGTGACGACAAAAAGTCTCTTAGTACAATGGCTACTTCATATTTTCATCATGCCTTTCAGCCCATGATGTACAAGTACTTTTCAGTGAGATCAAACTGGTACTAGCATCTATGAAGTATTATAAGCAACAGAAATACGGAGAAACTAAGGCAGTGCTTTGCTGTCATACCTAATTTGGGGTAAATCTAGACCCCTAACCTTGCCACAAATCTAGTCATCAGGGACCCTCAGGCTGTCAGCTTAGTAAGCTGATCAGAGAAGGAAACTCTTCCTTCACTTATGTTTATGGCAGGTTAGAAGCAAAAATGAACACTGAGAGCAGAAGGGCTGCACAGTTTCTTCCAGCAGCAGTATTGGCTTCAAGTGAGTTGTAGTACAAAGAACTGGTTGTGTCTGAGGAGCAAAATTACTCACTTGGGTCAAGATTAGACAGCTAGTCAGTACAAGGGGCAGGACACTCAATGCAGACCTCCAAAATTGCCAGTCCTATGCTCTACATTCCCAAACTTGTGTGTTAAACTCCTGGACCTTTTTACTTAATCAACTTCTAGAGATGCAGACCCCCTGCGTGCTTCCTTCTCCCTCTACAAACACTGCAGGATTTAGAAAAAGACAAAGACTCGTGTGATAAAAAAATGAGGCTCTGGTTCCAAACTCAAGGGGAGCCAGAAGCCACTGGCTTGTGAGGCACAAGTTGGACTTTTGCCTCTGAGGAAAGAAGCAGCTTTTGACTCCTGCTGCATCCAGAAACCAGCAGGAACTGTGTCCCACAGTGAAGCAAAACACTACAAGCATGGTTTTATACAGAACCTCGGGTTTTAGGTAGCAATGAGAACTGATTTAACTGCCTAAATCTCAAATCTCCTTGCTAATACCTCATTTAGTATGAAAACATATGCCTGAAATAGTATAGCAGGCAAACAGTTGCACAACTTCACTATGGTTGCAGCTGCACACTAAAACTGTAATGTCTCCTAAATTATATGCAGCTTTATTGTGCAGAAAAGAGTCTCTACCTGTTGGTACTCTCATTGCAGAACTCAAGACAGTCATTACTCTCTATCTCCAAGTACCAGTTAACAATTGTGTTATTATTTAATCATCTTGTTGATTAATATGAAAGATAGTGTTTATTTCCTTATTTACATGCTATGATCCCTTGTTGAAATTATAAAAACTCATCAAGAGAATGTCTTCAAAGTGCAATCAAGATATACATTAAATCCTGATGAAATAATTATTCCTTCAATAGATCTGGCTGAAGGAGCTCCTCTGGGAAACATACATGAAACGGAATGAGATACAAAGGACAAATTTACTCAGGAATTCTGTATTCA
Source organism: Elanus axillaris (assembly GCA_026212715.1). Lineage (NCBI taxonomy): Eukaryota > Metazoa > Chordata > Aves > Accipitriformes > Accipitridae > Elanus > Elanus axillaris. The sequence continues at coordinate 11,811,510 of JANZLQ010000041.1, read as the reverse complement.
AGCACCTAACTAAGCACTAACACTCAATGAGTAAATGCACCCAAACAGGCCAAGCTAAGCAAAGCATATAAACAAATGAACAGAAAATTTAGCCTTTTTAAAGTATAGCATCTCTCAAAATAGCTCAGTAACACAGTTTTGGACCATTTCAAAAAGCAAATCTAAGATACCAGTTCCATTATTAGTTGTCTTAACTTCCTCACCAAGACAGAACAACTTTCAAAGTGATTCACTTCCAAGAGTATTCACACACTTTCTGCATCTCCACTGTTCAAAGGACAGTGCCATATGCTAGCTAAAGCAATTAACTACTATAGTGCTGATAAATCCTCTTCCTATGAGTCTGGAGTGCCATGATTTTACTAAGAAATTTGGCAAAGGGACTGCTGATGTCCATGCGAGATAACAGGAAACAGAAAAAACAGGGGAACTAGAGTAGCTGTGGTAGAAAATAATCAGTGCTTTGATGGGCAGCAGGCCAACTGCACTAATAATGATGTATGTGGTTCACATTTAAAAAGCATCTCTTCCCAGGTAGTAGTGCACCAAGATTAATTACAGCCTCTCTGTGTCTGAATGCAAGAACTACTTTGCCTGACATTAAAATGAGGTTGTTTCTGGATTTGGAACATCACAGGCATCTTGTACCAGCAGCATCAAACAGCTTGTTGGGTTTGATTTTGCATTTTTCGTTTGGGTTTTTTTTTTCTAAAAGTTAAAAGTTAAGCATCTAATGGAAAGAATAAGGTAATTTAGGCAAAACCAAACATCACTATCAAACCGTAGACTCTTAAATATTAATTTAAGTAATTGTCAACTTCAGCTCCTATAAAAAGAATGGTCAGTTCTTTAACTACTACAAAAGACAGCTGGGCAGCAGCCTTCCTGTGCTTTGCTTGTGCTGCTGGACTGGTCCAGGCAAAGAGCACTACACAAGGACTCATCAATCCTCGTGCACTTCTTGCAGCACCAAAAATATACTTAGTGGCATCCCAGCCAAGTACTCATTAGGCCAAAATACAGGCCAAGCTGGTTCGGATATGGGCCCAAATAAATTATACAAAATCCAATTTCACAAAACTCCTCACATCAGTAAAATTCGTAAGAGTATGTATTTACAGGGAGCCACTTCTGAGACACTCCAGAGCGCTGGATTTTTCTGTAGTACTTATCTGACAACCCATTACTGAATTTACACCTAAGTTTCCAGTTCTTTTTTTCTCCAGCATTCCTTTTCTCAGGGGGAATTTGTCCCATGAAGGCAGGGAAGGCAAAGCTCTCATAAACTGGGCCCTTTTTGCCTAGTACCAGAAAGACAGAAGTTGGGCTCATACCAGATCACTTTCTGTAGGAGCCCAGTTGGGTACCATGCCTATTTCCTGATTTGCTTCTTTTTCTCAAATTCAGTCTTGCACAGGAGGCCCTCACAATCATCTTCAGCACCACAGTGGGCTGTCTGACCTTCTCCAATATCAACTTCTGTTTCCTCACAGGGAAAATTATGACCTGTAGGGAATACTATGCAAAACTTCAGCATTACAGTCATTTCTTTTTCTGGGCATTTTCCAAGCATTTTGTTCACAGCTTTGACACAGAGGTACACTTTCCACCTACCTTTGCTCTCCCCATTCAACCTCCACAAAGCACCCTTCTACAAAACACTCTTGCAAGGGAAACTAAGCTCCCCACTCTTATGCCTCTCTTCCAATTAAAGCATAAGAGACACCCATGTGTATTATTTTTACCTCCGGCTGTGAGATCTACTGTCTGCATTTTGCTTAACTCTTTCCATCTTTAATAGAAGATGTCTTTTAAGATGCTCTGGAGAGTTCTTTTCTCATAGCTAGGTGTCACAGTAGAGAATAAAACTAATATATGGCACATGCAGGGGCACTCAATATCAAATGACAAGGGACAGTCTCTAACCTGCTCTTTCCCCCACACAATTTACAGATTACTAGGTTTTCTGCCATGCATGGATGAGACCAGTGAGGAAAACCATGGCCAGATCAATTACATAATGGTTAGCATCTAGGGAGTAAGACTGTGCAACAACAGTAGCTACAAAGCCTGCCCATTGAAAGAACCATACGATTTTTTATTTTAAATTCTGCCTATGTTGTTAACATGACATTTCAGATATTCTGATGTACAGCAAGCTGCTTCTAGCTTACACTCACTGCACATGTTCTGCACATTATAGCTGTGAAAGTAAACAGCAGAATGTAAATCCTTAAAGAACGGTGTTCCTTCTGGGCATAATTTCTCCATGAAAAAGAAAACTAGATTTGAAATTTTTATAACTATGCAAAATTATAAAATTTTTGCTTAACACTTTGTGGAATGTATTAAGCTTCAGAAGGAAGGGTGATGTGAAATGTACTCTGGGACACATACTAGATATGGGTCAACTGAGATAGATACAGAGGATTTAATTGACATAGTGGGTTTACTGACAAACCACTGTAAGTCAGAAATAGAACTGGGAGTCCTGCTTCCCATTATTAAGCTCCACTGACAAAAATAATAAATGAAAAACTCTGCACATTCATTTCAGCATGACTTATTACATATTAACAGCTTTAGTGTTATTAGCCCACCTTATCTTTCAGAGATCACTGTCATTATTCATACTGTGAGAATGCTTAAGGGCTTCACTGAAAGAGTCAAGGCCAAAGAAGTGTACAGTCCAGGACTTAAATATCCTGAACTTTGGAGTTTACTCAAGAGTACACTTACTCAAGTTTTGTTTTGACCTTGACAGACAGACATCACAGGAGCACTTTTTACCCTGATTCTGAATACTCTGCAAAGATTGCAAAATTCTGGACACAGGTTTACAGTGGGAATCAGTCTACTCTAAAGCAAGACTTCTCCAAACTTCCCCAGTTCCCAGCCCAACAAGGCATCGCTCCTCCACCACATACCCAATATCCCAAGCCTTTCCCACTGCAAACCAGCTCCAAAGGAAGCAGTGGGAAAGTCACAGTCTGTCATTGTATCTGCAGTTCCAGTTATTGTTTCCTTAATTACTCGTCAATACAGACAATAAATAGACGGATGTCCTACAATACACCCTCCAGCACTCTGTCCTGAGCCTTCCGCAACTCACAGAATAAACTTGGTTGGCATTATTACTTTTATTATCGCTATTACTGTTTGATTTGTGGTTCTAAAATTAGAAAGGTAGCACAATGAAACAGTGCAGTTGCTATGCAAAACCCCAAGCAAACTTTAAAACAAACAAGGTACCCGTTTCCACTAACAGCATTTGATTTGGAAAATAAAATCTGGTTCAGAAAGAGACACCTTTAAAGAGAAAACTGGGACTGTCTAAATCTGTCATGAAGGTTTGGGAAGGACAGGCACCATCTGTATTTCCACTGTAAATTTTGTCCAAGGAGTCACTTACAAATTATATGTTAAATTTTGAGGTTATGGTCTGTTCTTCCCCGTAGAACAAGCTTACTAGGTTCCTGTGATGCATATACAGCTCCAGGAGGATACAAAGGCTTTCCTCACGTTAACACCATTACACAAGTACAGCACCAAACCTTTGTTTGCTTAGCTGTCCCAGCAATGCTGTTGAGAAGCACTGCCAGGAAGAACAAACAATTAATGTTCCTTATTTCAGTGCTTCAGCTTCCTCAATAAATAATCAGTTCATCTGGATCACAATGCACAGCCTCAAACAATAGCATTTTTATAATGGGTGATGGTAATAAAGTTTCAATAGAAGACCATTATTCTGAAACACTCCAAAATGTCAAACCACATCTAGTATTGTGGGGATATTACCAAGCCAACATTTATGAGAGAAAGTATCTCCAATATGAGACTAAGTTCATGCTTTGCCTCTTGCACATAGCATAATCTTGCAATTCAGGCTTGAATTTCACCCTCTCACTTTGAGTGACCTCTTAATTTTCTCTTACTATCTCTTATTAAAATCAGCAAGGCAGAAATAAAAATCAGCTATGTTGACATATTAGGAACATCATTCGCTCACAGTTGACCAGAGAAGACAGGTCCAGAAGGGATTTTAAGAGGTTATCTACACCTTCCCAATGCTCCATGGTAGGATGAACTTAATACATTCCAGTATGTATTTGTCCAACTTGTTAGAAATCTCCAGTAAAAGCAAGTCCATAGCCTCCTGAGGCAATCAATTCCAGTTTTTAGCTAGTCTTACTGTTAGAAAATTCACACCTCATGCCTCATAAATCTGACTTGCTGTTCCTTATTTTCCCTCCACCTCCCCAGCAGACATGCAGAGGAGCTTATTTCCTCCTCTGGCAGCACCTGTTACCTGTATGGAGATCACTACCACACCCCAGTCTCCTCTTTTACAAGTTAAAAAGTCCTGATCCTTCCAACCTTTCCTCACACGTCAAGTTTCCTTGACTTCTGACCATCCTTGTTCCCATCCTCATAAAGTATGGAATCAAGGCTTCATGCACTGGTGAGCAATAATCAAGACTCACCTGAATTCAGGCACCATACCAAAAGACCAGGCAAAGCCACTTCGGAATAAACTCAAAAAGACCTCTGGAAGATGACAAGTTAAAACAAACCTGCAGGGTACTCCTGACATAAGAAGAACTTCCTCGTAGTGTACAGAGCCAAGAGCTGATCCCTCCTCTCAGCTACACTTTATTATTTAAACAGAAGCAACCAAACAAGCCCATTTTCAAGTATTCAAGTGATTTGTATACAGGAATCCAAAAAGGAATTTTCACAGCTCTTCCCCATTTAAGAAATGGCAAAGGACAGATTTTCACAAGCGCTGTTACCCTCCAACCATTTTCTCTGTTCTCCCAAACAAGCAGTTTCTGAGGTTGCCACTACAAAATTTGTCATGAGTGATGTCAGCTCCATATTCTCTTCAGCTTGTAGACTTAAGACACTTTTCTGGCCAAAGAACATCGCTTCAGCAGCCAGGACCAGGGTTCAGGAACTGAATATATATATATATATATATATATACACACACACCAGAATAACAGCTAGTCACTGCAGCCTGCCACATATCATTTCCAGCTCTGTTCACTAATGATGTTAAACAAAGCAAGAGCAAATGAACATATTGCTGTACTTCCATACTCGCTGTTTACAATTGTACCATATGACAAACTGCTGAAAACCTGTGTAGGTTAATCTTTATGTAAGCAAGACTGTCAACACCTAATATAGAAATATGTCAGTTCCTGGGCTGCACACTGCATAGATAGCTACGTATTGAAAATACAGCTACCTGAATGCCAGCAATATTTCCTCACTTTGTTTCGTGAACTAACTGAGCTAAAGCAGGCAGAACCACATCAATCTAAGCACACTCCTTAGGCAAGAAAGTTGGACTTATTTGCCAACGAGACATAGACTCATGAAACAGGTTGAGCAAAATAAAATTCTAGTCTCATTTGTACTCTATCACAAAAAGTAATAAAGACATTTTTAAAACTACAAAGTAATGAAGCAAAAACAATGGTTCTAACTAGCCCTTCGTTATTAAAGTAATTACTTAAATAGATCACTTAAAATTTTGCCCTGTATTATGAGCTCCCAGTATACAGAAAGAAGCCAGTATCAAAATGACTTACCAAGCAATAAATATTTTTTGTTACAAAGGATATTACACTCCATGCTATTCATCAAAAACAATCTGGTAGGAAAAGCAAAAGTATTCAGCTCATTCAGGCTGCTCCAGGGAAGAAACAGGCACATTTGCAAGTGGAAAGGATGAGAGAAAATACAGGACATGGCTAACAAGGGTTCATCTGAAGCATTAGATTCAGGCAAATACCACAGGAAAGAGAGGGACTGAACGAGGGAGAAAGTCAGTATTTTCACATTCCTGATCATATATAGCAGCCTGAATACAACTTAGCATCTGTGGCTGTAAAGCCTTCTTTGCCATAAAAGCTTTGCAGTGGGTTACATTTTCAGGTTACCTTCCCTTGCCCCAACACGCCATCCCCACAGACGTACCTTTCTCATCACCTCCAGCTCCCTCATTTCCACATTTTAGTACTCATCTACAAAATCCACAGAGGATCCATTCCCGCTTCAGCTGGGTTTTATTTCAGATGCTTAGTCAAAGGCTTGACACCTATACTGCCAAGCAAATAACTTCTCAGGGGGGCATTTACTTATTCCTACTGTTAGTGAGTTAAATGGTCACTGACAGCATTAAATGATGCAGTGGAAATCACCCAAGTACAGAAGTCATATGCCCACACAATGAGTATTTTTAAACAGAGGAGGTACATACAGGCTTCTTAAAGCCCAGCGTTGCTGTGATTTATTTAACTGACAACAGTTCTGAAATGATCCTTCTCAGAGGTATAATAGGCTGAAATTGCAGCGCCATTTAAAATAGCACTTCGCAGGAAAATGTGAGATGCATGTTCTTCCACCACTGCAGATGGAGAGATTTGACTATTTCTGATCCAAAGATAGCAACTTCAAATTTCAGCAGAAATAAGCAACTCCTGGAGACCTGCTCAAGACAGATTATCAAAGAATATTCTGAAGCTTGCCCTGGACTCCAACTAGCTTCACTAATAACATTTAGATTAGATTCATTTTATGCTGATTAACTTCCACTGAGTCATTTCCTCCCAGTTAAAACTCCATAGGGCAGTGCTTCTTAATAAGTGAGCTCCACCACTGAGGACACGAAAAGCCCAGCAGAGCAGAAAGCAACCCCAAGAGCGTCACTCTGCGATGACCAGCAAAGCAGCACTAACTGATGCCGAGTGAGGTACTGGCTAAGCTCTTTGAAATGTCCTGCCAAAAGAAACATCTTCCACCCTCCAGCAGGAAGGATGAGGAAAGTTTTTAAAAGCCAAAATTCAATGCTATTTCACAAAGAATTTAAAAGTTCCTTCAGAACAATCCTGCAGTGGATCAAGCACTGCAGCTATTGTGCTGGTGCATTATTTTGGCCTGACATTTCATTTTTGTTACAAATTGTAATGTGGGGTAACTTATTTTGCCACAAGAACAAGCACGCAGAAGAGTCTAGCTCAGAACAGAAACAGTATCACTTGAAAGTCCATCTGCCCTGCAAACCACATCCTGCACATAGTAAACTGAGTGTTAGAGTGACTGCAAGTCAGCCACAAGAACTAAATATTCAATATTCAATTAACTATCGGTCTGATTTTACTGTTTTGCCTGCTAAATCTGTCTGTCTTAACGAAGTATTAAAATAGTTAAATACGTTATTGGAAGAGTCTGAAAGTCACTAATAAAGTTGCAAAACAGGTGCAAACTGTCAAATTACATCCCCACAGGGAAGTCACAGTTATCATTTTACCTATGGAATGCTCCGTTCCCACTGCAGCAAAACCACCAGCACAGCTGCCGCTGCCACTGCCACCGAGCTGAGGAGCCCCAAATAACGGAGTCAGAGCAAGCACTGATGTTCAGGAGTCCAGGAACCAAAAAAGCAGGCAGGCTGGGAGGGCTGGGGTGGGGGGGGAGGCAGGAGAACTGGTCCTCTTGGCAAGCTAGGAGGGGCAGAAAGAACGGAAGAAGCCAAAAGGAAAAAGAGACTATGGTAGACAGTGAGACTCCATATATTCTGGAAAGCAGAATAATCAGGTGCATTCAGCTATGGATGAACAAGAAATTATTGAAAGGATCATATGAAAAATCCTTAAATTAAGGGAGAATATATTAAGTTCAGGAAAGCAGAAGATCAGAGAGATGACAAAGTAAGAAGAAACATCTGCATGACTCCAGTCAAGATTACTCATAAATACTTCAGACTTTTCCCTAGTTTAAAATCCCTGCCACTGGCCACTGTTTACCCCCACAAATAGATTCAAACTTGGGTGGCTCTGAAGCCACAGATTCTCCCCTCCAACATATCTGTGAGCACATCTGGTTTAAATTATTCTGCTTTGCTCTTCCTCCTGAGCATCATGAATGTCTCAGAATATAGAGCTAACCCAAGACCCAACTGCTGCAACAGCAGTCTGCACTGAACCACCTAGAGCAGCTCAAAAAGTCACCACATCTCCTGGCGGGGGCTGCCTCGGGTACTCCAGAACCTCCTATATTATCATTTATGAAGGCACTCAGTACTAACAAAAATCAGCTCTTGCCAGGGTTGGCCTCGTACAATAAAGATCTTTAAGGCATCTGATCAGCAGGAAACACTGCAAGTGTTTTGTTATGCCCCAGTTCTGCTTTTGCTATGAAGCTGGAGTAAAGACCTAGAATGCCCTCTCCAAAATCCTGACCTCACCATGAGGTACCCACATCCCTAGATCCGTTTTTTTCCCCTCTTTGACTGTCTCCTCCTTTTCGTATTTCCTGCCAATGTGGTTGGCACAAGGGTCCCTCCTTTCTTCATTCTGGCACCTCCAGCATAGCCCAACCTGCTCCCACACAACACCTGTAGCTTATCCTATCCAGGTGAGGGTTCACCTTCCAAACATCTCCCTAACACTGACGCCTTGCACAATCTCTCCTTGGTTCATACCATGATCCCTAACCCTCTATACAGGGGAGTCTGATCTTCCAAGGCAATGATCCCTAGATGCCCAGTGCTGCTTCACCTGGTCAGTACCACCCCTTCTTTCTCAGCCAATTCCCTTTGAGGCTCTCTCAAATCCTCACTACGGGATCTCCACCCTGGCTGATCATTCAGTGCCTCCCTGCTCCAATAGCCATATCCTGATCACAGATCTATTGGCCTTTGTGACACTTTTCATGCTTTTAGCAGTGTTCTATCTTGGCAGTGCCGATGTCCAAAACTCTACCTTCCTCCTCCTCCTCTCAGCTACTCCAATTTCTTGACCTCCTCCCTTTGCTGAAATACAGCTCTGCGTCTCATCTCTGTTTGCCCCGTCAGTCTCACAGTCATCACGGATGAGCTCTTCATAGCAGGGAGCCTGGCTTACCATTTGCTGATAAAGCACTGTGTAAATGTATGATGCAGTATTAGCAATGATACCAGTAATGATGTTCTGCTCTTAAACATGCTGTCCTGAGACTCATTCCTGTTTCCAAGAACAAAGCCTACTAAATTCAGGCTTATCTTCTAATTTATCCTACTTACAGGCTAACGCGAAATGGGATATACCTAAAGCATACACTGTTTTGTTTGTCCTTAATTATAGGCAGTATTATGCTGCCACAGCAACTAGGAAAGCTTAAGCTGCCCTAAGATGATACAAGATACGGCACAATGCTCCACACCCTGCCCCGTCTCCTGTCCCCCCACAGCTCTGTGCTACACGCGGGTCACGTTTACTCTCCGGGGACAGCTAGGGACCACATTCCAGCATGGAATGACAAGGCAAGACGAGGCAAGCCCTTTGGTGGCACCCACTCCATCTCCATTTGCACATCTGCATGAGGGCTTTCTTGCTCTCCCTGCCTCCACGCAGAGAGGGAAACAGGGCCAGGAAGGCATCCCCCCCTCCAGCACCACGCGGTGGGGAGGACACTGCAGGGACCAGGCTGCTCCAGCCCGCTAGATTCAGAGGAGGGATTCATCACAGGGGAAAGGCTAATTATATATCTGGCTCCCCCCAGAACAGCTTGATGCTCCCCTTCATCTGCATATCTGTAGCTCTCCCCCAAGCCGCAGGTTGCTCAGCCACCCTTCCTGACCAGCTTCCAAAAGTGACCCAGTGGTAGCCAGAGAAGGTGGGGCATTGTGGGGCATTTAACGAAGAAGGGTTGATGCACCGAGCGGCTGTTGAGCTGTGTTAATGCCAGCGAGCCATCGTGTCCCTGAAGAGCCTCACAGCTCCTGTGATCCTGCTACGACACTGCAAAGTAGGGACAAACCATGGATGGGTTTTGGATATATCTGCCAGCAAGGCAATCTTAATTAGGAAGAGCTGGTACCCCACTTTCCCAGGTAATTAATTCAAATTTAATATTCCCACATCACCTCAACACAGGATTTCTTGGGCGTGGGTTATGCTTAATGAGGAAGCTTCTTCCCTTAACCCATCGAGGGAATGATGATCAAGGGACTGACTGCACTTCTTCCCTTGACCCATCATTCACTAAGAAATTACTATGGTTATCTGTAACTATAGCAAGCACTTCTGTTTCAACCTCACAGACTAGCTTAACTGCCACAGGTCAGCACAGAAAGGTCAACTCAGGATCCAATGAGTCACACGTTTTCTTCGCCTTTCAGTGAACTACTACTTATTCATAACCCAGTTATCCACTTTATCTGTCAAAGAGATTTAAATTGTGCCAGCTCTGCACAAAGCCAGGATACCAGTGCATCCCAGCAGGGTACAGGGCAAAAGTTTACAGCTATTAAATACAGAGAACTGGTGAACTACATTATGAGCTTAGCAGAAATATAATTCTTGCTTTTAACAGGACAGAGAACGATAGGCTGAAGTGATTTAGCTAGAAGCATCTCTAACATGGCAACTTAAAAAAAAAAAAGTGTTTCATTTTTTTGTGCTTTCTTCCCCTGCATTAAATTCTGAAAGTACTGATAGTCATGGAATAATCAGGTTTAACAGGTTAGCGGTAATATATGCCTCAAGTGTTGCTAATACATCATAATCTTCTTTCACAAAATTTGCATCACTGTCAAACTGAACTACTGATTTTCAGTTGATGCTTTTAACATGTTTCTATGGTTACTTTCCAAGGTCACATAACATAAGCCTGAACAGCAGTTCAGAAAGACAAAAGGCATTTTGCATCCTTCACCATATTAAATAATTTATGAAAGTTAAGGCATCCTCATGGAAAAAAAGGAATATTGTAAAAGAATAGGTTCTGAGGTTATTTTCCCAGCAACAGTTTGAAGCACAGTAAAATCAATATCTCTACAAAAGACTTCAAGAACCAGACTATTTGACTAATGTTCCATATGGTACAAAATGCTAAGGAACACATTGTAAGTTTAGATCTATATGCACAAGCCTACATGAACTGCATGAATGGACCTTAAAGCAGAATATGTAGACATCTAATTTGCTGCTGTCAGCTTCATCTTTTAAATCAGGCACTAGGCATTGTCTCAGAAAGTATTTTAAATCTAAAAAATGCAAAGATAAAACTGAAAAAAATGAAGTAAAAATGGTAATGACAGCCTTTATTATTTCCATAATTTTTCATTCAGGGCCACACAGATTTCATCTGTCCCCGAAACGTTACAAATTTTGACTAGTGTAATGAAAGCTTGTACACAAAATATCTGAATTCTCTGCCTACCGCTACACTAGATCAGAGTTTATTGGAACTAATTGAAGCGTCTGAGGCTTGGAACAAAAACACATTAGTCATTTAGTGGTTGTGCTAATATTGCTATGCCTTTCCTGCAGTTTCATTAGATACAGACTGCTTCAATACCCTAATCATATGCTCAGTCACAGCACAATCAGTACACAGAGTACTGACAGGCTGTCCCACCATGCCTAAAGCTGATAAGGTGTCTGCTCTATGAGTAACCTCAATTATTGACTATATTTTATGGTCAATCTAATGACCAAATGCTTATCAGTGAACCATCAGGTGCCTGTAATAGGATAGTGACCCTTAGTTTATATGTACCATTACTGCTCATTAGTGAATAATTAGATTCTTTAATCCACAACTCACAGGCATTAAAATATGATGGAACATCCTGAAGCTAGAAAAAGACGACTATGCTTATTTTAACTCTTAAGATGTTCAATTACATTACTCAGAAATTGTTCGGTATATCTTGTTAAGAAAAGCTGCTTGTAAAAAGCATATCATGTGTAATGTTTTATATCATGTCTAAATTGACACAGCTTTCCCAAACATGCAGGAATATGACGAGAGTGGAAAGATAATGGGTGTGATTCACCACTGTGACTCTCCACATTTATTAACTTAAATGGTTTTAATCTAGCAAAGCCCAGCAACACTGCAAATAATTTAGAAACCTGAAAACTACTGAGTGCATAGTGAGCGCTATGTTTGGAAGACTAATTCATCAAACAAAAGCAGGCGGGTGCAAGGGAAGGTAGCTGCAACTATACAGCTATTTCCCTGCTTCAAAGGCAGCAGTCCCACAGCAGCAAGTGTAATGCTGTGACCAAATTAGTTTGAAAAGATGTGAAAATAACCCAACATCAAAAAAGATTAAAATTTAAGAAGGGGGACTTAATACAGTTAATACATACTTGTAATACAGGAGACACAATACTTCTGTTCAACACTGCTCAAGTTGGCTTGCTTTTATACTTATTTTCTTCTGAGCAGCTTTGATTCTTCCTAGCTGCCCTGCCCTGCCACTGCTCAAACCTTCCTTCCAGCTGGCCCTTGCGCACCGAGGCCCGGCATCCATGCTCTCACCGAAACACCGTACCCGCACCCAGCAGCACAGGCGGTGCTGCCAACACCGGCACCAGCTACCCACAGGCAGAAATGGCGTGTCAATGGTGATGGCTTTGATTTCTTGGGGGCCTTGATTCTCCTCCCAAAGGAGGGGTATTTTCTTTTTTGGCAGATAGCCCATTAACCTCTTCCCAAGTGCATGCCCATTCTCCTCCTCCTCCTCGCTGCCCTTCTCCTGCCTATTCTTGGAAACACCATTTCCTCTCTTCCCCAGGTGTCCAGGTGACAAAAATCCCAACAGTTTATTACAGCTTTATACCACAATATGCCAATATTTACTTAGTTGCAAGCATAGCCCACAGAAGGGTCCTACAACTACCTCACATATTTTCACTTAGTAATATAAAGTTTGTTCAGGTTCCTCATTAAAAAAAAACAAAAAAAAATACACACACCTGGAAACAGGTATAAAATGTGGAGCACTAAGCAAGGCACGGCTCATGCCACACCAAGGGACAAAGCCCAGCTCCATTCTTGTTAAATCTAAAGAATGCAAGATTAAACTTCTCCTCCTGCATTGCAAGGGTAAACTGGGAGCCTCTTCACAGCCACCCATGCCCATGAGCTGCACTTTTTGCTCTGGCTTTCTTCTTCTGTCAGTGACCTACTGAGAAGCTGCATTTTCTGCTAAATCCTCTGGTCCTTCAGTAACATGAACATTGAATAATGTCTGGCAATTTACTTGTGTGACACAGTCAGATGTTAATCAAAGCTTTCCTCCTTCTATGACAGATCAGAGTGAGGAAAAAAGCTTAAAACTGATTTAATTTCTTAATATGCTTCTGTCTGCTGGCTGTAATATTTGGCTTTGATTTTGAATACTTAGCACTTCTATGCTAGACAGTCTGCATTTCTAGTTAATGAATAAAATACTACTTTTTTTTTAAAGCAGAACATAATTAAGCTTGAAGAAATTAAATATGACATTCAAGTAAGAGCGAGCTTTGGATGAATATGTAGATTTTGGACGCACATGTGCTTAAGAAAATCAATGCATTCACTGCAAAGACTGTCTTAAAGGTACTCATTTTAACCATCGGTCCCTCTTATCACCAGCTAAATGTTCTGCTGCAGCTATTAGTTATTATTTTCCAGGTGAGGATGTGAACTCTCTGTACAGTCTTTTCAGTTTGTGACCTTACAAATACAAAGCTATGACTCTCACCGAGGAACAAACTGGAGTAAAAAACAAACCAACCAACCAACCAAAAAAACCTGCACAGACCTTCTCCCTTCCCAGGCACAATACAGCCCACAAGCAAGAGTCAAAGGGTGTTATTTCACTGAATAGAGACTCTAGTTTTAATGTGAAAAAGACATTTATTTGCTGCCAGGAAACCATGCCACAGCCCAAAAGCTAATTGTGCTTGGACCTGTACAAACACAGTTAATGTTGTTTCTTGAAGAACAAGACTGGAATCCTTTATTCATGTGAGAAAAATTTGTATCTAGTGTTGCTGCTGCTAAGGAAATCACAGATGCAGTTTCCACAAGCATCCTATGAAGGCTTTGTCTTCCAAAGTAACTAACCCTGCACCCCAATACACTGAATGTTAACATACATGCATATTTTTGCCTAGCTACTTTATTTCTGTGACAGAACAGCAATTTTCCAGAGCTCAAGTCCCAGCCACAGCCCCTTCTACAAAAGAGCTTTTGTAAAAAGATGGAGGTACTCAGTAGATTTGGTCAAAGAGAGGGCAATGATTTGAAAAAAATAAATATGTGTGTCTGTGTGATTATCAATATATTAATTGCATTTATTCCAGTAGCAAACAAGGAACAAAATGTGCCAGGCTCTGCATAACACGAGTAACACACTGGCCCTGCTATGAAGTTCAGAATTTAAGTGACTGAGGAGAGAAACACAGTAAGGAAAGAATCAGCAAATACCATGAGTAGGGACCACAGCATAACACTAGTGCCATGACTCCTCTTTCACCTCTAGGTGCTTGCTGAGGGAGGATTAGCTGAAAAGAGAGACGAAGGACAGAGAAGTGAATGCTGCTGCAGAAGATTCGAGGCAGGGATGATCTTCCTCAACATGCTCGAGGCTGGACAGTACAAAGGGAAAGAGGAGACAGGACTGGAAAGCCTGGAGTAAAGAAGCCTGATATCCCATCAGCGCTGAACAAAACCAGCCAACACTGCTGATATCCCAATACTTGTCTTGGATAAGCTGCTTCCACCCCAGTTTCTGCGAGCATCTGCCTCTTGCTCGCCCTTGAAGATTTCCTCCTCTTCCTCTCCCCTCCTGCTGAGGACTGCACAGCTCAAGGGCAGGAGGAAGACTCAGCATGGAAAGTTCGATCAGTAAGGTCCCAGAGGCAGGAGGAGTCCGAAGAGAAGAAGGAGCAGTGGGAGAGGGAACCTCTCCTGAGGTTAATGCCCATGGTGGTGGAGCAGCCTGGCCAGGTGCATGCAACAGTACCCACCTGAGGACCTGCTCAACTTATTTATGACTGCCAGGGATCAATAATGGATCTCTCACCCCCAGCCTTTGTGAGATTTTCTGCTTGCCAAGTTGTGCTTTTAATCACAGTCATTACTGAACTTGTTTCTTCAATGCTTGTTTTTAGGGAACCCGAGATTCTTAGACGAGCTCCAGAACACTGAGAAATGAATGCTGAAATACATTAATCAGCAGTGTGATGAAAGATCATGAAAATTCTACAAAGCTAATTCTGATAACGGATAACTGTTAAAGGAAAACTTTATTTCTCACTTAAGTCTCTCTCTCCAACAACCACAAAAAAAAAGAAACAGAAGTGCTTTGTGCAAAAAAATTTCAACCAGCCTTGTTCTTTGGTTAAAAAAAATTTGAAGAGAATCAATTTTGAACAGAGGAAACATGGGTAGGGAATAAGCAATGTACTAATGGGTTTTAAAATGTTTTAGCTAGCACATAGCTGCTGAAGCTATAAAACTTTGATTCACTCAAGGCAAAGACAGATTCATGAGAAGCAATTAGGGCCTGATCCACTCTACGATTATGCCATTTGCAGTCTTGCTGCTCACTTCAAAAATCTTTGAATCAAGCCAATGACAATCATTAGTAAGGATCTGTCGCTTTACAATAAAACCAGAACCGAGTTGTGCTGACCAGTGGCAAAAGCATCGCTGGGAGAAAAGATTTGGGGTCTTACTTCAGATTATTAAGGCACCAATTTCTTTCTCTCAGTTCCAAGAACGGTATTTTATTTTCTGGCTTCCCCAATGAAAGTGACAGTCTTTACATCTGTTTATGACAAACAGATTCACACTGTAATAAATACAAAGTAGATTAAGCTAAATCACACTGTTCATACCCACAATATGAAACACAGTAATGAAAGCTGTGCTGCTGTCCAGTCTAGGTACTTTGGAGAGGATTCATCTGCCCTTATTTAGGTAACTAAACAAGAAAAGAGACAGCTGAGCTTTTCCCTTTACCTTTCCTCTCCACTCCCACTGCTTTCAGACACTTATCTTAAAATTAAACAAATTATCCTCTGTAGGCAACTATTTCTCTGTGTTGACTTTAAACCTGCAGCACTTGGCACAGAAACAAAGCACTAACTTACACACTACTCTTGGGGCAGTCATTTCCCAACCTCTCTGTACAGACAGTCTGTAATATATAGGCATATAATGCTTAAGACTCATTGTTCTACCTTCTTCTAAAAAACAGGACTTGGGAAGTTGAGCCCCTTCTGAGGTCAGACTGTAACTTATAGAAAACAGGGTGCAAACCATTTTAAAGATCAAGGAAAAGGAAACAATACAATTACCATCATGATTACATGATAAGAAGGATCCTCACTCAGTGCATAAATTTGACTTTAATGCCATTCACAGACATACGTTTTTCAATATTGTTTCAAAACATGTTCAGTTCTGAATTAAAAAAAGAGTTTGGAATGCAAGTACAAAGCCCTGAATTTTGTTGTTTTAAATACCATCTGCTTGACAGCGTATTGCATTTAATCAACATTGCTAATTACAACAAACATTTCACAAATAAAACTAACATACCATTTTTGTTATAGGACCCAAGAATGGAAAAAGAAGATTGTTCTGGGCTACTGCTAAAAAAAAGAATGTCTTAAACTGGTTTTTTAACTGTTGCTACCAACTATGGGAAAACTTGTATTTGCATACATAGACAATGCTACTGAATAAAAGTCTAACTTTTTTTATTTAAATCTGAGTGAAAAAACCTTGCTGCTTCAGTTTCTGCTCCAAGGAAACCTACAGAATAACAGACTTGCTATGGGTGGAAATGGCCATTAAGGACTAGACAAAGACTAACACGCGTTTTCTTGGGTTTTTGTCAACAGAGGTTCCTGCTCAGGTCTCCAGAGAGAGAAAGGGGCATCACCATCACATCCCTGCTCCCCAGTGGCAGTGGAAAGCCACAGTCATGACCAGGCGACCCACTCCACCTCTCATCAACCAGCACCACATGCTACATGTTCTACCCACGGCAAAGACTCAACAGCATTTCACAACTGTTTGAAGACCCATGAGCAGTTACAGAAAGCAGAAAGGTGAAAAACTACCTTATGAAGAATGAAGCCGCAGCTGAGGTACCTGCCGAGACCCCAGCTGGAGCAACCATGCTCTGGGAGGCTGCTGAGCCACCTGCTCCTGCAGGGTCGGAGTTGTTCTGAACACTGGGACCCTCTCGGCCACTTTCTGGTGCTGTTTCTGTCTGAAAAAAAAACAAACAAACAACATATGTATGGGCTAATACACTTGCTGAATGGCCATGACAGGGAGAAATCTCATGCAGCACTTCCAAAGACTGTCTTTGCAAGGGTGAAGGCGAAGGTCAGCAGCGACTGAGGAGCAGTACAGCTGGACAAGCGTACCGCAGTAGGTCCTACAACATAGAAGGTAAAAACCATGACCGCAGCAGATGAGCAGAAAAACAGAGACCCTTTGTGATGGGTAATGCACACTTAAACAGTCTAACAGGCATGAAGAAATGGAAAAAGATAAGCAGAACCCTTTTGTTTTACCGTGTTATTTGGGAACTGGCAGAACTGTTTATCTGGTTCAGTTATAACTGTCAGGAATTATTTCTCAGTGGCACATCATCTACAAGACCTATCTGTTTAAAAGGAACTAACCAAACAGTCACATTTGTAACATGTTTCCACATGAATAACCCCAAGAACTAAATAAAAAAAAATTGATTTTTTAAAACATATATACAGCCCTGCTTTTCAGCATTATTTATCTTAGCAGCACAAGTGCACAGCATTTTTTTATCCTGCAAATCATTCCAGTGGAAGAACAAGAGTGACTGGAGATGCATCTTCTCCGGCATAATGCATCTGCTGTATCTAAGACAAGAGTTTGGAAGGGGCGATTGTTTTGGGATTTTGCCAAAATCTCAGACATCTGTATTGTGAAATTGTGTCATGTCGAAATCTTCATGTTTAGGCCACCGACTCTTCCAGTTCCAAGTTCAATTAAGCCCCATCAGTCAAACGCTCATTGACAGTGCTGGGAAGGCCTCCTTTTCAGAAGAACCTGCTCTATGTCTAGGAGTACTAGAAAATTTAATTAAAGAAGACACCACAATAAATATTTGTCAAAAGAGTTAATTGCTTCATGTATGATAAAATATGATGGTTCTGTCATCTGAAATACTATGTCGACATTTCCAGCTAATTAGCTAAGATAAATTCCAGAAAAGGAGACAGCCTTGTAATGAAGTACAAACGCAATTAAGTACTTCCTGGGATGCCACCAAATTTTAAATTTTGTGCTGCCATAGATCATGTTTTACAACTACAGATATGCAGACATTGTAATAGGGCCTTCCCAGTTACATACACACCCTCAATTTTCTCATACACTGACAACCCAAACAGAGTTTTTCTCATGAGAACTGAGGCAACCCGGTTATTAGGCACCAAGTAAAAGAAAACTCTGCCAACCAAGGAGTTCTCAACTGGTGCATGGAATACTGTCTGGAGTTTCATCTGGACTCATTCCCATAACTTGAATGCTGAATTCCCAGTTCCAGAAAAGTCAACAAGAAGAAAGTGGACCCAGCTCTTTTGAAGATCTCCTCTTTAAAGATTAATAGTATTATCAGTATTATGGAGCGGCTGACTAATGCTTTACCAAGACTGCTACACAAAAGAGTACTTTCATAGAGCTCACCTAAGAGATCTGAGGCTGAAGAATACTCACACAGATTAACTTAATCCTAATGAAGCTACTCGCACTAGAAGCCTAACTGGAAATTTTAAATAACCGGTTGCCTGCAAAACCCTTCACTTTGTAATACGGAAGTCTCATGAGATCAGATTTCTCAGCGATGGAGGCAGAAAGGCAGAGACCAAGCACTGCTAGAGATCAACACTGGAACAAAGAAATGCTATGGCAGGAAAACATGCTTTAAAAGGGGAGTCTGTCTACCCCATCCACATTCTACTGGCAATGACAGCCAGGAACAGAGGTGCCTGGAAAAGGATAAGATCCACTCATGTGGTTAACAGTTTAAAACTAAGTGATGGAGTAACGAGGACTTTGAGGTGGTCAATAAATCAGGTACTTGATCATTAATGAATTGAAGCAACAAATGTGTGGTCTTGACCTATACCAGTCACAGAAAGTACGTGGCACAGGGAAAAAGCAGGCAGACTGGGAAAATACAACATGATGTCTGAACTTCTGAGTTAACCGACACAAAGCACTAATAATAAGTGGAGCTTACTATGGACTTAGCAATTTACTCAGAAATCTACACCAGAAACTCTGGAGCCAGTATGTGGGGCTTACAAACTGGCACATTACGAGGCTGCTGTTCCCTGTGGCATGACAGCCAGCAAGAGAAGGAAACCTGACCAGCAACCACTGGCAAGCTAACATTAGTGTTTGAATACTCCCCTACATTCTGCCAGGAAGACAACCATAACCCTCTGTCATATGAGCTGTTGTCTCAGATTAAAAATTACAGGGTTAAGATGAATTCCCAAGACATATTTTTCCATTCACTTTCAAGAGGGACTACATTACACAACAGGACTTTGAAACAAAGAAAATCACAATTCAAGCAAAATAATGAAAAAGGAAGGCAGAAGCAGCAATGTGTTTCTAACCAATCGTACTTTAACTAATGCATCATCTAAATGATGGCAAAATCTAAAGCTAAATATGAAATCTGTAGAGTTAGTGTGAAACTTCAGTGAGTTTTACAGCAAAGAGTAACAGATTTGTAAGAACTGACTGGAATCTGTTAACACAGCAATTCCTGTAAAAGCTATTCACACTTAACAAAAATATGAGAAATGTATAACATACATTCCTTTTTCACTGCTTTTTATTTCTATGAGAACTTAGAAGCCTACATTTCTAAAAGACCATTACCCAATTAGTATTCTTAAACACAGAGGTAAAATCAGTTTTGCTGCATGGTGAGAAGCTGAAAAAGCACAAAACATGTTCTTCCCAGTTTAGGATACATTTCAAGGACTGCTTGCACCATCCAAAGTGACAGGATTTTCCAGCACAACCATGTTCAGCTCTCCCTGAGCCAGCTACATCTCTCAGCTGATAAGGAGGGCTCAGGTATGAGGAAATCTGTCACGTCCAAGTCATTTGTCCTGAGGCAGGAAAATTAAAGACAAGTAATGGGACCCTCCTGGGCACTCTGGTTTGTCACACCACGGTGTGGCTTACAGCTGCTGAAGGATTATGAATAAGATAAAGGGGCTTTGTTTTTAAACTAAATGCAGGAATTACTTTGTGCGCCTCCCTCATCCAAACTCATGCTCTTGTGGGGACCATGTGTGGAAAATATAACTCTGTAGAGGAATGGGAGCAACTCTGCATGACTTCTTTAAGCACGCAAGTCTGCACAGAGAGGAGACTCCCGTCTGCAGCTGAGAGGGAATTGTGCTTCACCATTTACTAAATTTTCATAAATCACTCATGATCAAACGCAGAAATCACAACCTTGTCATTATAAAGTGTTACTGACTGCACTGAATATTTAAAGTGTCATAGGCCTCCACATCCAGAGATTAATGTGTGTTTTAATTTTCTAAGAAAAGGTTTGCCGGACAAAAGCCATTTTAACCCTCTGGAAACCAGCTAATCCTCAAAGGAAGGATTTCCAAAAGTGCTCTATAGGACCCCCTTCCCTCTGCTCTCTCCAAAGCCACATGAAAACTGGTAAGAGCACAGCAAAATCAATGCTTGAAAATGTTCACACCAGGCATTTTGCACACGCAGGAATGACTGATGTCTCGGTGCTTTGTACCAGTGCCTGCATCATAGGGGGGAGGGTTTTGGTACCAGGTCCCACTGCCCGTCCCGA
Source organism: Elanus axillaris (assembly GCA_026212715.1). Lineage (NCBI taxonomy): Eukaryota > Metazoa > Chordata > Aves > Accipitriformes > Accipitridae > Elanus > Elanus axillaris. Next base: position 11,790,824 of record JANZLQ010000041.1, on the reverse strand, counting down.
GGACATGGGAGAAGAGCTAGACATGCTGCGTTTTGTCTGGCAGCATCCACACACACAGCTGAGGTTGGCAGGGCCACAACAAGCAATGACAGCATGAGCTGTTCCCTGTTAAGATGGCCAAAGGCTGGGGGAGAGGGCAGGAAGGGACGGAGGCAACCCGACATCCTCAGGCTGCGGAGGTCTGCTGGGCAGAGCAGGGGCATCCCCTGCCTCGTCCCCGATTCCCAGCACACTGGTTCCCTGCCGTGACCAGATGGCAGGAAACATCTGCCCAGGTTTAAACAAGCCAGGCTAGTCCAAAATTACACTGTAGAGAAGTTGGCCACAGATTAAATTTCCAGGTACACAGTACGCTGTCAGGCCATTACCATCTGAAGGACAATTACACCCCTAACAAGCTCTTTACAAGTTTGAAGTGCAAAGCCAATAACTAAGCCACAATGTTTTCAGTTTCCTGAATATTTCCATTCTCTGGACACTGACCTTTGTCCAGGGATCCAAAAAAGCCAAGCTAGGTGCTGCCACTTCATAACGCATGCAAAATATGAGCCTGGAAACAGGCAAGAAAAACATGGGAATATAAAAATCTAGAGAAAAATAGATCAATCCCGGGATAGTACTGTCACAGTAAAAGAAAACCAGAAGGTTGGAAAGAGCTGCAAAAGAAAGTAACCAGATATGATGTCTAAATGTAAGTATCAAGAACAGATTCACAGAAGAGGGAATGGAGAAAATTACAAAAGCGTCAACGAGTCTGACACACATCTGTGTAATCGGAGTCAGAACTCAATACAATATATTTTATTTCAAAAAATTGGTCCCATAATGAAAGCATTCAATAGGGCTTCAGCAGCAAATTGCAGGTGAAGCTCTAGCAAGATGAAGCCTGAGTTTGTACTGGGGCCTTTTTTTTCTTCTTTTCAAGTTGTTTTCACCCCTTCCTGACCAGCAGGCAGACGTACAGAATTTTGAGTATTTGCTTTAACTTACTATTTTCCCCTTTCAGACTAGAAGGTCACAGCCAATTAAACTGTAAAAACTACTTAATCTAACAATTTTGCAATATATTAAATCTACGGTTTGTATATGATAAAACAATGATCTTTCCCCTAAATGATTCATGCTAAGACTCTTATGACCTACTACCACTAACTGGAACAAATGTGACGTAAATCTCTATCTGGATAATACTCATACTGTAAACCCTTCTTTCCCGTAAGCATGCCGAAGTCCTGCATATGTCTTCTATGTGAAATGTCTCCTCCTGACTGACTAGCATTACGTAAAGTTAACAATGCAGCAAATGCCAGGTTGAAGCGAAACGTGTTCTGGATAAACTTTTTACTGCCACTTGACAATGTTTCTGCCAGGGCTCATTATAAAATAACTAGGGCATTTTATAACTGCAATACACTACTGTAGTCATTTTATAACCTGCAGCTGCGATGTGGTAACAAGAATGCCTAAACCTGTAGTTTCAGACTTTTATGTGCATCTCGTCTTCAATGTTAATCAAATGCAGAGCATAATATCCCTTCCCCCAAAACAGGTTTTCAGCTACAAGAGTTGCTAATGCCTGGCTTGTCATTGATCTCCCAAGGCAGAAGGAGAAAAATCAGAGAGAAGTAGAATTAAATAGAAATAGGAGGGCCCGTCTGCTGTCACAGAATGGAAAGTAATATAGGAGATCCAAAGACAACCTTGGGGCCCTTGCTTTTTTTGATAAATACCTGAATTACTAAGACGGGTTGAGGGTTTGGATCTTCACCACCAAAAATCACTACCAGTCTGTACTTCACGCACAGAAGGGACCTCATCCTTTAACTGCAGGGCACACGCACCCAGCTGCATCCAGCGCCGGTGTCCTTGGCAGTACACGGATGGAGGAGCAGCAGCTTGTTCCCCTCTGACCAGGGGCTCTTGATCTCACTCTGACTCACATCTCTCCTAAACCATGCGCCTTTGTCCATGAGAAATTTATTAAGGTTTTGGGCAGGTCTTGGGCAGGCCTCCTTCGTTTGTGAAACACTTGTTCCTTCCTTCAGCCTGCCCATGTTCTCAGGCTGGAGGGTCTCTGCAGCCAGGGCTCTGATAGCACAGAGATGCCACCAGGCAGCGATGGACCAATTATTTCACATTTCAGCCACTCGGGACACAGGTGCCAAAAGAGGCACCAGGCAATGCTCTTTTTTTCTTTCTTCACAGCTATCTGAGCACCAGTCACACAAACTTCACCCTCCTACTGCATATGTAAACCCACCACCTGGAAAGTCAGGAGGACATGAAAAAGGACTATCAAGAAGAACATAGATCCTCCTGCACATAAACACTCTCAAACAGGGACTTTTCACATGCTGTGGATTTAAAACAGCCAGGCTAGAGGAACTGTTTCTTCTAATGCCTCCAGGCAAGCATCAGAAAGTGTTGCCCAGAGCCCTCCCTGCTGACATGTATTACAATAGTTACAGCCTCCAAAGCCAAAAAATATAGCTGTGTACTGCTCAGGGTGTTTTAATTTACCATTGTGGTCAAAATTAAAAATGAACTGTTTATTCAAGTGGACAAATATACAGTTGAATCCCTGCTTTTTGTCAGAGGCTGATATGAGCAAGTGAAGGAATTCATTAACAAGCTCATAATAATGCAAATTTCTGTCAGCTTAGGATTGGGTTTCCAGCAAGAAGACAAATGCTTTTCCATTAGGACTGACTTCCACAGGCCAGATGTGTCTCTAACAGCAGCAAAACACAGGACACTCACAGAGCTTTGAATCGGGAGAACTTGTGTCGCCTTCCTGACTCCGCAACACAATTTCTCCATTACTTTAGGCAACTCAACCAAAATCTCGCCGTGTCTTGATTACTCTCTATTCAGCAAAATGGAATAATCACATTCCCAAGAATTACAGGTCTTACAATTTCAGCATAATCATTATATTGGTATATGACTGACATATAAAGTCAGCAAATAAAGGCAAAGGTGGACAGAGACTGTCGTACCTAATTCCTATTTCAATCATGCTGGAACTGCTTCTGTATTAGATGTAACTACTTTAAAAAGAACATCATCCCTTGCAATCAATTTGCCTGACAGCTACCACATGCAAGGCACCCATTGACTAGTATTTTGCTTGAATAGATTACAAGCCCTCATTATCTAAAGGGAAAACTGGGTCTTTACTACACCCAAATCTAGAGAACAAGATTCAATTACAGGCAAGCTCATGAAGCAGCATTAAGTTCACCAGTACAGAGACAGCTCTGACTATGTGAGCATTGTTGAAGGACACTGAGGTCCCGAATTCAGGATGGAGCTATGCAGATGCTGCTCTTTTTTTCCGGTGGCTGTTCCCTGCTGACCTGCTGTTTACTCCCCATGTGGGAACCATGTAACTCAGACACACAGACAGTCATGATTCACCATGACTAGAATGAAATCTGCAAGCCTATATATGTCCCAAAGATTTTTCAAGTAGCCAAATGCCATGACAGTAATGAGGAACTCCAGGAGAACTTCTCAAATGTGAGTGGGCAAAGAAGTGTCAGATGAGATTTGACATAGGTAAGACTACGTATTTAGGGAAAAATAACCTATATTACTCCTAAACAATGCTGAACTCAAAACCTGGAGTTACAGCTTGGAAGATCTAAGGGTCGTTGACAGTTCCTCAGAAATCATGATGTGGCAGCAGCCAAAAAAAAAAAAAAAACAAACCCCCAAAAACCCCCACACCACCAAACAAATTTTGGACATCACAAGGCAGGACACAAAGAACAAGGAGGGTGTCTGCATACTGAGTACTTCAGAGTCATCAGGAGAGGCTGGTGAGACTCAACGAGATGTCTACACAGCTACTCTGCCTGGACCAACTAAACACAAAGCCTTCCCAAGCCAGGCATCACAAAGGCCAGTCTCCCCTTCTTAATCCTTCCTCTGCTATCTCCCTGCTACAACAGCCAACTGCCTTGCCCAGCTTTACCACTGTCATTTTTGAGAAGCAGAAGGGGGAGGTCCTGAATGGCAGATCCATTATCTTTGCCCAACACCACCAAAAACACAGCAATGGACTCCTTCCAACAGCACCTTTCAAACACTTCCTTCAACTAAGGCATCAGAAAAGAACAGCCTCATTCAGTTTTGAGATAGTGGCAGCTGTGCAAACCCAGAGGAATTAACTCAAAAGTGTTTGGGCACCAAACAAAATTAGTAGTAGTAGTAGTAGTAGTAGTAGTAGTAGTAGTAGTAGTAATAATAATAATAATAATAATAATAATAATAATAATAATAATAATAATAATAATAATAATAATAGGTCAGCTTTGGAAAATGCCTAACCACAACATCAGTTTGTATAATAATTTATATGGACTCACTTCCCTGGAAGTGTTTCACGCTTGAATCTTACAAGTACTACTTTCAGATTCAAAGCAAACCTCTAATTATTGATCCTTCGTTACACTGGGAAATTACCTCATCGTAGTTTTAAAGGTCTATTTATAAGTCTAATAATCTCATCATTGATTATGGTGACTGTATTCTAATTATAAATCCATTATCTCCTCAACAATGAAATAAAATCAATAATGCACATAAATGGGAAAAAGGAATTTAAATGCATACATTAATGTCATTTCAAGTAGCGCTATTTTATGCACCATCTCTAACGAAACTGTGTCACATCATTAGCAATAATGTGAAAAATCTTTTTCAATTAACAGAGCTGATTTGATGCTATGTTCAGTAAAGTGGCAATCCATTCCATTAAACACACACATATGAAATGCTTGAAACATCTATGAACTCTATCTATACATCATAAATTGTCTCCCAAGTGCTGAAACAGAAAACTAGATACATTTTCTATTGATGCTTTTTAAATCTCCTTTCAGAAGCTACCACCCAGGGCATTTCAGTGATGCTAGTTGCAAGTAACAAAGAGCATCAATATTTGCCAGATGCTCAGCCGCTCATGCCACGCAATAACAGAGGATCCTTTCGGCAATGCTCACGCTGTGCAGAGCTTAACTACCTGGAGGCCCACAACCTCAGCATGCCACCATTCCAGCACGCAGCCTATGAAGCAAATGTTAAATTCAAACCTCTTTCCAAAAACTGTACGATGTTCAATCCTATTTTACAGAAATAGGACAACCGGGCAATCCAGTTCCTTCCACAGGGTATACAGGGACCACTGCGAGAGACCTCCTCTCCACCAGCCTGCAGACAACTAAGGCCTGAGATCAGCCTGAATTTCTCTGGTTTCTCTGCAGCTTTCACCTCTGAAACCAATGGGCATTATTCAGCTGCAGCCCACCCTCAACAAGTGATGTAGCCAGTAACCTCATAAAAGCACTCCTACATCAGACATACAGAGTCTTTCTCAAAGGTTGGATGACACTTCTGGTCTCCAGCCAAAAAGTATGAGCCTTCCTTTAAGATGATTTCTAATGTTGGGGTGGGGTGGGATGCTTTGATTAACAGTCTGTTCCTGCAGAATTCATAGTGGAGCACATGCCAAGTATAAATGGACCAGCAGGAAACAAAAGAAGTTGAAGGGAACAAAGTGAAGAGAAAAGGACATCCCTAAGAAACTAGTTCAAAGCCACAAGTAGAAAATTTAAATACTCGGAGCAAAATAAGGAGGGCATTTTTTATCTTAGTGTAGCTTATGATACACTTGCTGGATGACAGAATGACCTGTGGGCCAAAGGTAAATACGGTGGATTATCATTTGCACATAAGCTCTAAAGTCTGCTTGTCTTAAATCTACCTCTGATGAGTACAGGTGAAGTCTGGGCCAACATTCTTTATTATTGCTTGTTGACTTCAATTGTCAACAAAGGCGAGTATGGACTTGTTTCCCTCTGCAAGCTGTAATAACAACTGCTTAGCCTCGAGGGGTGAACGATCAAAAGAACTGTTTTCAGGGGGTAATCTGAGCCACAAGAGGGTCCGAGTCCTGCAAACAGTTACCCTACCCCACAACTGTAAAACCAATGCTATGGCAGAAGTGTCAAACACACAGCATAAAGAGAGGCAGTCCACACACCCTTACCCAAGAGAATGCTCATTTCCATCTTGTAGCCAATACCCTTTCTGTCAACTCTTTAACATTTTTCCTAAGCCACTCTGATACCTGGGAATTTAAAAGTAACCTCATTTTCACCTTCAGCATCCTAGGCTGGGGGCAATCTAGAAAAAGAGAGCACAAAGACCTTAGCAACTACACAAAACAGAGGGCTACGTTTTCACCTGCGTGTTTAGGGCTCTATTTCCAACCCACACTTTCTAAGCTGGTCTGCTACCTGGCTGCTGGGGCAGGGTCTCGCTGACTCTGAACACGCGGCGCGGCAGCAGCATCGTCCTCCCACATCACACCCCTCCCTCCGCATTTGCTAAGGCAGCAAAGTGCAATGCAAGGCATTACTGCCCAGCCAGAGACCGCAACAGTCTCAGGAAAGGTCTTTTCCATGGGGGCTATAAATTAGGTTAGTATGAGAAAGCATTTAGTAACTTAGATCAAAAGGTTTCCTTCTGCTGTTCAGACTTGTTACGGAGAGTGACCAACACTAACTTTGAAGCTTTTTTTTTTTTCCCACCCCCTTTCCTTTATGTACTTCCTCTACAAAAGCAGCAACACCAGCACCACTAAAGCTAAAGGGAAAACAGAAGAGCCTCTATGCAGCCCTGGCCCCACCACCTGTCTGGGGTTTGCTATTGACTTCTGCAGAATCAAGATGTTATACGTGGAGTCTGAGAAATGTCCCAAAGCTCATCCAGATGTCTCACAGACAAGATTTATGGTCAAAGCACTATGTTTTAATTGTTTTGTTACAAAATATATTTCACGAACTGTATTAATAAAAGGTCACTGAGAAAGCTATCAAGAAGGATTTTAAAAATTAATTTTAAAATCCATTTCAGATGACATTTATCAAAGTAAAAAAGTAAATGCTGGAAAGTAAATCTTGTCATTCTCCTCTTTTCCACAGATTTTTATTGCATCTTCTAAGCAAAATGTAAGTCATCCTTGCTATAAACAAACAAAGAGGATTTAAGGAAAGTCAACAGAGGCTGAACTGCCCTCAGATGAATCCATCTGGTTCAGATTAGGGTAAGCAGAAGACTTATTCCTAGGAACTACAGGAAAGCTTGAGCTGTGACTAAAATAACTCAGAGATTTTTTCACATAAAACAAAGGAACATCACTCCTTCAGAGTATATGCACCCATGTACATGTGCTGTGGGTGAACCCTCCCTCTCTGAACGTCGCTGAACCAGGCAATAAACTTACACCTACCTTTAAATTTGTGAATACTCTCTGGGACATACATTGGACTTTTGATAAATTTACCATTTTATATATATATAAAGCTCTAAAAGTTTGACTTAAAGTCACTTGCCATTTTCCAGTGCTCCAACTTTTCCAATTTCCTAATGGTGCATTTTTTAATATAATTTTTAAGCAACTTAGAAACCGGTAAAGATTCAAGGAGCCACAATATTTTGCCTTATAACCAGTACCAATTGTATATATTCAAATTAGAAATACAGTGTGGTGAGGATTTCATTTTGCATAAGATGAAAGAAAAAGCAATTTGCAAAAACAAACTCTATTTCACTGTGATGTCTTTATAGCACATGGCATGGCTACTTTACCACTTTTATGCAGCGCATAACACTGCATACTAATAACACTGTCAATTGAAAGCATACAGTAAGACTTCTTTTTTTCCACAATACATGCAGATACTGCTAACAGATATACAAGGTATTTTCAGTGGTTTTAATGTTCTACCTCTCAGCCAGATTCCAACACATCTAGGAAGCCTAAATTCCCCTTGCTCCTTTGCTGCTATGTTAAACTGAGTGGCAATGCTGAGCACTGCTAACATGTTTTTTCATTTGAGTAGTAACCTTATATTCACTTGTCAGGTCGAGAATTAAAAACATCAATATAAAACTATTTATTAATTAAAGTTGTCAATCATCCACTACAAATCAGCTGTCCTACCCAGAGTTATACCAGCTCCCTGCCCTCCACAGTGCTCGCTGTCTGGTCAGACTACTTATCACTGCTACTGGTGATTATTTTTTGTAATTTTTTACAACAGGCCACTCGGGTAAAGCAGCTGATTGCATCTTCACCTTTTGCACCTCAGTTGCAATCCTAGTCTTCCCCTCCCTGGGCCTTCCCCCGGATCCTTAATTACTGTTCCTCTTCACGGCTCCTGAAGCCCACGGTTATTATTCTGGTTTGAGCAGCATCCACACTATGCTTCGAAGACACAATCCTGTTCAAAAAATTTATAATCTCTATAATGGATTCTCACACTTGAACTCCAAACATATATTAAAAATTTACAATGACCTGCACTTCTGACCCCCAACATTCAGCCCAGAAGTGTTTTCGCAACCGTAAATGACATTACAAGGTAATACATACGAGTTTGGGGAGGGGGATGAGAAAAGCAGAAATCAAACAATTTTTTTTCTTTCCGCAGACAATTCCTCTACCACCACTATTCAAACTAACCAGATATTAAAAATATGGATCCTGCAGGAACGTCTGTAGGTGCGAGGTCCCCTGAGGTTTGGCAGCCATAGGCTGGGGTGTATTTTCACACCCATAGGGCCCTGGGCACAGAGCACCCACACCGGCCGCCCGTGCGAGGGTTTGCTCCACGTCACCCACCTGGGCTCTGCCAGCACCAGAAGAAAGCCACAGGCACCTTCGGCGGAGAAGGCGAGCCAAGACAGACATCCAAGATGAGAAGGACAAGGCATTTCTTGGAGGTGCCTGTTGCTCTGCCACAACTACAAAGGAAGCCTCAGTAATTAGCTTAGAATAAACACCTGTCTTTTTGGCAGCTAAAAATAGCTGAGATGAACCCCAGCCTTTATCTGTGTCTGTCTTCCCATCTTTAGAAAATTAATCATGCTCACTTCATACGCAGCACTGACTTAAGTCCCTGAGAGGCAAGGCGCTTGGGTAACACTTTCTTACCAGGGAGTTCGGCATTTGTTTCAAGAACCCGCCCCCTTTGGTAAGACAACAAGGCAAAAGTACAGATTTCCAGTGTTCACAGAGTGGTCAAAATAACTCATATCACAACTGAGAGTGTAAACTCCCCAGGAAAAGGGTCACCTTTTTCTTCTGCGTTTGTGCAGTATCTTGCTTAAACGGCGGCTGAAGACTCCAAGATGTAGTCACATTACACATAATAAACAGTACATTCAGTGCTGTCATTCCTACTGCAATTCTTGCTCCAGAATTCCTCTAGCCAGACCAGCTTTGCCCCACAGGAAGATGGGAAAGGTTACTAAAGACAGACATCTCTAAAAGTACATATATCCACAGCTCTCTCCCTGGGTTAATCTTAAACCTAAACCCTGTCTCCAACTTCAGGAAAGAATAGCCAAAATCATCTCTCTAACCAGGGTTTAAAAAAAAGAAATAAATCAAGTAAACTTTTCTAATAGGGAAAGAAGTTCAGACTTCACAATCAATAGAAGTCAGGGAATCCCAGTCTTTGCAAAATTGTAAGATCAAGTGAGATGAGCACTGGACAAGAATGTCCTGCTGTGGATGCTGTCCTAGGCAAGGCCTATACCAGCTGATTCCTGAAATCCCTCCAATCCTAGTTCCCTCGACACCTGTGATTCCTCAGGGAAAAAGCATAAGGGAAGCGCTTTCTGTCTCACCCGCTCAAATAGCTTCATCTGAGACAAGGCTCTTAATAATACAAAAGGCAACAAAATTCAGACAGACACAGAAAGCACAACCTGGGAATGATGCACAATACATTCTTCAGTAACTACATTTAGGCTTAAGTGAATAAATTTTTTTTTAAAAGAGAGAGAAAGAGAGGAGAAAAAAACTGAAGCCTAGCTTCTCTCCAAAATCTGCTTCTAAATCTAAACTGTCCTTGCAGATGACTGGATCACATCCAAGCAGCCTCCAACACTCACAGCCTAACAGTGTTTGTCCTTTCATTAAAGGTCACTGTTTTCCAGGCTACTGAGTTTCTTTGCACTTTTCTAGATCACACTTAAGCTCTGTTGCATTATACACATTTTTCCTTCACAGGGGTTAAATGAGGCAACTCAGTTTTATCTTAGAATAATGCAGTGGTTAGGGAAAACCACATCTATCAGTCAGCACGGTTAAGCAGGAAGAAATCTGGAGCCGGCTGTTAGTGAATTATTTAAGACAAGAATAAGGGCAAACAAAGAATGAGCAGAGAAATGGAAATATTTCTGCTTTCAGAGAGCACGGGCTTCTTAACCCAGTAGCCTTCCTTTTTTTTTTTTTTTCTCTACATTTCTGTGATATACACAGAATTTAAAAGATAATTAAAAGGTAACATCATATGCCTTACATTGGCCAAATTGATCCCTAACGCATGGAGCAGCATTTTAGAGAAAAGCACTCATAGCAGCAGTTCCTTAAACCATGAAGAGCTGAATGGTCCAGTTTTTTCCCTTTTCTCAATTTAAAATCATCAGAGAGCTATCTGACATCAGTGGAGATTCACTGGATTTAAATGGGGAGCCCTCAAAGGTGGGCTGTATATGTATTCACAAATTCCCCTATGAGAGAGAAATACAGGAGGGAGGAATCGCATCTCCAAGCTTCTGGAGGGAAACACAACAGCCACCCTGTGAAAGTAATGTTACACAGCAGCACTCTTAAATATTTATCTCTGATGATCTTGGAGCTCAGCCAGCTGAAGCTATCAAGCAATATTAGGTAGTGTTTATATTCAACAGCACATAAGGCATTATGTTAAATTTAAAGCTGTCTAGCACCAACATACCTGGTCCTGCAAGATCTGCTACAGCAGATTTAAGTGAAAACTATGGCTTCTATTTGTACACATTTCACCATTACTCACACTCCCCTGTTCACGACCATGTGTAAACAGTTTAGGAATAAATCTTAGTCAAGACCAGTCACTATATCCTTCTTAGCACAGTTCCATAGATTGTCACAACTCTGTAATGAACTTGCTTTTAAAGGTAACATGCACCTCTAAAGCTTCTTCATTTCCCACGAGAGTTCTTAAAATATATACAGAACACAGGAAACCAACATCAATGCTTAAAATTCAAGTGCAATGACATTTACAGGCATGTGGCTCTGAAGCAACCCTCTGAATACTCTCCTTTACAGCAAACTGTTTTGCAGCACATCTAACCTGAAGATTAATGCTCTCCATCACAGTCTCTCAACAGCATCTGCTGAACACAGCCTTAGAAGTTCAGCGCTAGACTTGAGGGTCAAGTTCATCTTTGATATAATCCCATGAAGCTCCCAGAGTTTCGTATGTGACAAACTTGGCCTTTTATGTTTTTCTAAAGGGGTCACCAAGTACGTGACAGCCAAATAACATCACCTGCATATGTGAAGCTAAAATAGGTGCAAAAGCATCTGAGGAAAGGATCTCACCATCTGAGGCAAGAAAGCAAATTCCTTGTGACATCTGACAGAACATCGTTCAAAGCTTTTTTTCAGCACTTCAGCTCTTGAAACATGCTTTAGAATACCGTTAGCTGATCCCCTCTAAGAAAAATATGTATACATCTCAAAAAATTTTACCTTTCTCTCTCTATATATCCACACACAGGCAAACAGCACTCAAGCATCTGAATTATCGCTACTTACTAGACAAGCCTGAGGCAGGAAGCTGTTCACCCTGGAGATACTCCACATGCCCTCGAGGTACTGCTGCGCTTGGATGGTGACTGAGCTCAGAGCCCCGCTGAGACCGCTGGGGGCCACGGTGACTTGAACGCTGGAGTTGGGAAAACTGCCCGTGCCTGGAGACCATCCAAGTCCCTTCTTCCTCTCTGCCCCAGAGAAGAGATTCGGTGACTTTCCAGGCTGCCTGCCCACCTGACCAGCGATGAGGTCTCGCTGGGAGGAGACAGTGACCATCCTGGGTACCACGCTGGTCACTGCCCCGGCGCCGGGCGGGAGGTCAGGCATTTCTGGGTAGCTGGTTTGATTGAGGGTGTGCATCATCTGAATGGCTTCCTGCTTCAGCTGATTCAAGTGGGTGGCACAAGTTTCGCATCTGCTCTCTCCTTCATTCCTGTTTTTCTGTAAATAGTCAGGCACTTGAAGCTTGTCAAAAATTAAAGCTGATAATCGTGGGTCCTAAAGAAGTGGGGAAAGGCAGAAAAACCATACTGAGTGAAAACAACGCAAAAAGACAAAAAGAAAGAAAAAGACCCAAACGTTCTCTGTCATCTGCTCTCCACCCATGGAAGCACTTTCAATCTATTCTGGTAACTCTCAGCCTTTTTTTCCCCTGAATACCCTAAAAGACTTGCAGGTCACAGTGGATTAATAAACCATACGTGAGTTCATTTGTATTAGACCCAGCATGAAGATTATCATCAGAAGTAAACAGCGGAGCTGTGGTGTGCTTGACAACTACTCATTCCTCTAATTAACTCTCCTTTGGACACATCTAACATGCCTGTGTTTCCCGGGCTCAGGAACAATGTTAGTTGAGATGCTGAACCTACAAATATCACAGTGTGTTTCCAAGGCATACCACCACCTTAAACGCAGGAAAATTAGATTTTAAAGTATTCCAAAAAATTAGTGCATGACCTGGTAAACGGTTTGCTGTCCTCACCCTCAGAAATGATTAATCAAGTGGCATAAAAACCAGTTTACATGGTGCTGCCCACAGCTGGCTCCTCTGCTAGCAAGGACTGTTATTTCTGATCTTTGCAACCCAGATGGTCGCAATATTCCCTTACGCTACAGTTGCTTTGATGAGAAATAGATTTGAGCCTACAGCCATGTGTGAAGGTGTGACAATGTGCACACTAAGACGCTGATTTAAAAGCAACACCTATTTTGTTTCCACAGAGCAGTTTCTTCCCCCCCCACCATCCCCCTTGCTAGTTCATTTTAAAGCTGCCCAGACTTTTTAAAACCCAGCTCTGTGTTTCCAGTTCAGAGATAGAGTTACCTATCTCCTGAAACACACAAACGCCTTCCCATCCCAAGCCTGCTACTGTAAAGATTAGTCAAGAGATTAAATCCAGCCCTGTTGTAAATCTGCTATCGAGGCTAATGTCGTGCAATAAAACTGACCCAACTTCACACACTCTCATTGAGCTCTCTAAACAATTAGGGTTTTAATGAAATCACAGCACAGCCAAAGGTTTATTTGTATAATTATTTCAAGTGAAAATACTTAATTTGCTTCTTAATAATGAGGGCACACAAAGCTAGTAAGTCAGCCATCCAACATACGCTGGGGGTATCCCCAGATCAGTACTCATTTTTAAAAATGTATTACTTTATGCCAAGCTGCAATTTCTCTCCAGGAAATGAATGTCCTATTAGAAAACTAACTAATTCTGGTTTTAATTACAACACACATCAATAAAACTCTTTTAAGAAGTCTTGGCACTAGTGCTTTGGCTTTGCTCATTCGCTTTCAACTGCGCTATTTCCCTTTGCTCTAAATTCAGAAAGTCCTAAACACTGCCTAACTTCTGCAGCAGCAGCATGGCATTTATCTCAATTGCAGCTGCTGGACTACTCCTGCAATAGTTTTTAATCTATCTCACAAGAAACAGTACAGTGTTGATATGAACCATTGTGAGTATATCTAGCATCACATCATTCCGCAGCCAAAAGCCATTAACAAAAGTTGCTCTTTCCGCAATAATCTAAATTCTTGTTTATTTACTGACTTAAACAAAATAAATACTTCTCAGGCTAAGGAAAGCTACTCCTGCTGCTGACTGAACAATAAATTGCATTCATATTAGTGAACCAGTTTACAAAATCAAGTGAAAGACACTGTTTCATTTCTGTCTCTTCTCTTTATTGAGGTTTAGATCCTGGTAAAAATGCCTTTGAAGTTGCACCATTTGCTTACCCTCACAAGCAAGAAAATTCTTTCCCTCCAAACCTCCCAGAAGACGATAATACTAAATTAACAGATATTAGTCAGGAAAAAAAAAAGTAATTAATATTTTAGAAACTTTTTTCTAACCCTTCAGCAGAAAGGGCTATTGGTTAGACTTAAAAAACATACTCAGTGCTGCAAGCACTATTAAGCCTTAGGCAAAACAAAGGCCACGCAGTCTGTCTCCCAAGAAAAACAAACAGCACCGCACTCCGCGGAAACCTTTCCAAGGGAGAGCCCTCTGAGCAAATTCTTGATGAGGCTGACACACAGCATCTATTCAAACAGCCCCAGAAAACAGCAACTTCCAGCGCCGAGTGCCCTGTCCGCGGCCAGGCACATCCCTGGGCTCGCTTCTTTGATCCAAGTTGGGCACACAAGGAAGCACCTGCAGGTCCCGACTGCGTGAGCCTCATCTGGCAATGTTTAAATTGCTATCAAATGTCAAAAGTTTCAAATAAGCAATTAAAGCGAATTACTAGGTGAAACAGGCTTCTCATTTAAAAGAAACGACTTCTTTTGATGTAAAGAAAATTAATGACCCCAATTCTAGCTCCATAAACACAGTTTACAGCATAAAGCAGATCAGAGTCAGGCCCGTCTTGCAGTTACAAGGAAATCGAGTGGATGCCATACCAAAGGGGGGAACAAAAAAAAAATTTTGATTTATTTACAAAATTACACAGAGCAAACCATATAAGCACATAGTATGCCAAATTTAAACTTCTAATTTATTTATAGTACAAAAGAAAAAAAAAGCCATCTCATTTCCAGTGCTTGCATTTCACCAAGCATTTACAAGGAGCCTTTTAACTCACTCATCCAGCCTCTGCAATCCCCAGTCTGCATCTGTGGCCATCCTCCTCCAGCACCTCACTGAGGGCCCAGCTGTATGGTTAGATTACTTTTATTTTTCCACTCTGTGCGACAAAAACACCTGGCTAATGGTTGGGCGTGAAGGGCAGAGGAAACACAAGTTACTGTTAAGAACATTAACCATAACTTAAAAGTTAAGCCAGCCCCATTAAAGAGGTTTTACTACCCGGTGACAATGCCCGGTCCTGGGGAGCCCCCGCTTCGGCAGCTCGCACCCTAACAAGGCTGTGGTGGAAGTTACACTCTCATGTTTTACAGAGGGAAGAAATAAAACTTGAGTGACCAAATGCATTAGATGCACACGTAGCAGCTGGGGGAAGCAGTTAAAGCCATTCTTGTTACCGCTCTGCCGGCAGAGAGGCAAGACAGACAAAGACGGTGTGCAAGGCGCTGGGGGAATTGGCACAAAAATTAAATGTGAAACACACAAGCCTCTATTCCAAACAGTGCTCCAAAAGCAATTTAGTCTTCAGTGCTACAAAGAAGATGACTCCTTATTCCTGCACAGCGTAAATAAACTATGCTGTCTTTGTCACACCTACTTTCCAAATGCTGTTCTTACCTTCTGAACAAGCAGGTTAAGCAAAATACTGGGATGCTGTAACATTCACAGCTTCCCCTTCCACTACAGAAACCAAGAGCCTAAATTCAGTCTCAGCTTGTTAACTTTTGCATAGAAATTTTAGATATTCAAACATCACAGACTGTTAGAAGGGTAAAATAAATGGTCCCACAAGGGACAACTGCACTGGGGAGCCCAGCAGCCCCCAGCGAGGTCAAGGCACGAGATAATTACATGTATTTATATGAGTAAGAATTTTCTGAAATGCCAGAATTTACCACTGTTTTTCAGCAAGCAGTTCTTACAGACACAAGCAAGCTTGCAAACTGCTACTGGGAGATTAAACACACACGTGCAAATTGCCCACGTGAGGAAGAGCACACAGACGTGGTCTGCAAGTCCTTCCAAGCTCAACCAGGCAGGATGGTAAACTTGGGAAATCAAGATTGTGCTCCCGCTAGAACACACAGCAAAACACCCATTTAGTTCAACACCAGCTGCATTTAGCCTGGAGTTTGCCTTCAGGCTTTACCTCTGAAACCAGAAGCAAGGAAAACGAGCTCAGATTTGAAAACCCATCCAGCAACACGTAAACAGAAAGAAAGAGTCATTTTAATTCATGCTTCTCTCTCTTATGTATACCTCATCTGCTGCTGCCTCCCCATGAAATCCAGCAAGGACCAAGCAGGGCTTCAGCTACACAGGTAACACCACCCATGTGCTGCATGTGTGGCACACAAACAAAACCCGCATCTCACAACTGTAAAATACTACATCCCAAGACTGTTGCCCTTGAAACTACAGACATACTCAAAGCAATTGGGATGTGGCCAAAGGCCAACAGCTCTGAAAAGCCCCTCTACAGCTTAGGCACCAAAATCGTAGCCAAGTTTTCAAAAGCATGCAACGCCAAATGACCTTGCTGGAGCTGAACTCTTTTGAATACCTGAAGCAGTCTGTCAGTGATATTGCACTTAAAAAATTAGATTCTTTTGAAATTTTAGCTTAATCTGTAATTTCCCAGGTATTTGAAGTTTGCAGTTAGATCATTGGTTCAGTTAACAAGGAGCAATAGTTTTTCCATTGCAAAAGAGAAACAAAGATACAAGCTTTAAATCTTACCTGCAGCTACTGACTTGTAACTCCCAAACTAAGCAAGAGGAGAGGACGCAGAAAAGCATCTGGATTCTCACTTAAGAAGTCCCTGAAGTAATACCCACCCATCTGTAACCTAATCCTTTCAGCAAGGAACTATCCACAGAGTGCGAACAAACGATGACGAACAAATGATGAAAAGTCAAATTGCCAGCAACCATCCTCAGTAATTACCTGCAATTCTGTCTGGCACTACTTTCTGCAATGCAAGTGTATCTGGAGCAGTATTCTGAATTAAATTAAATTCTTGATATAAAGATAATTAAAAAGAAAGAAGAAGAATCACTGAATGTCACGCTGAAATATATACTTAAATACAGACCTAGGTAAACAACATTTTTAAAGGATGCTTTGGGAGAAAGGAATGTACTTTCCCAGTGCAAAAGAATCAATGTTAATGATTTTGTGTCTTAATTGTCTTTCCAGATTTCTGCCGCGCTGCTTACAAATTAGTTTTTATCTTGCATGACATTGTGAAATATCCACTAATATCTTCTATATTGACAAGTACTTTGAAGGCTGATGCTTGCTTTCAACTATATAGCAGTCATTGTCAGAAAAAGAAGAAAAAGAACACACTATACTCAGCAAAACCAGAGACTGCTCAACGTAATCAAGGAAAAAAAACCCCAACCAACAATGCTAATGATTAATTGTATTTTTTTTTAAAGAAAAGTTTCCAAGTAGCTATCTCAAGGGAGTGAAAATATGAGCTCTAAGACTTCCAAGTAACTGATGTTGTGAATTCATTCATTTACTGACCTAATCTTATCAGAATATAAGCAATCAAGGAAAAACAAACACACAAAGCTTTCACAAAAACAGAATTCACCAGAAGTCCCATCTCCTGAGGGTTAAGGGTATCTGGAACTTGCAGTGTCCTTGAAAACAGCCCTCTGAATAAGCAGGAGAGCAATCCACATTTCCAAAGTGAGCAAAATGCACATGCATTAAAAAACAGATAGATGCATTTTTAAGACTAAATTCCAGCTGGCCTCTCTACCTGAATGCCTCGCTACATTTAGGTGGCAGATTAATTTAAGCCAATGGACTGTGGTCCTCTTCCCACACTGTCCCCTAGCAAGATTTTTTCAAATCTCCATGTTCCTAACCACAACCTCAGGTACTGCATACAGACATATCCCACTGACTCTACCCAGCTGAGACTCAACCCAATTTCTTTTCATCTTTGGCATGCCAAAGAGTTTGGAAAAAAAAAAAAATCCAAGCGCATTTTCTTACTTATAAGTATATTGCATCTCTTCTAAACAGCACCCATCTTTCTAACAAAAGTCAAGCAATACGATAAATCTGCTAAAAACCGCATGACCCCACACTAAAAATGACTGCAGCGTGTTTAGTTATTCTGCAGCCTCCACTGAACTCTATTTATTTCTATTTCCTGCCCACTTTAATGTACTTCAGTGGCCCGCAGTAAAGTTAAAGCAATAGGTGTCTGTCATAAAGATGAATAGTGCTATTGGAATGCATAATACAGTGGAAAGAGGAAATGAGAGCAATCTGGTTTATTTACATCTCAGGCTCCCATCAGCACCTCAACCCACCTCCCAATGGTTTCAGCCGCCTTTCCTGTTATCTTGCTGTACAGTCCCCTGCAACGATTTGGCTTTTAACATTGCAGAACCAGAGGGTATGAGCTGATCACCAGATTTGTGTTCATGGAACCAGAGGGTATGAGCTGATCACCCAGATTTGTGTTCATGAGCTGGCAGAGTATTGGAGCAAAGAGCCATGAAGTGTGTTCAGTGCAGAGAAAACAAAATAAAGGTAGTGGTTACGATTTAAAATAATTAAAGACACAAACAAAACAAAAGACCCCAAAGAGATCTGCTATCACAGTTAAATTTAGATCAACACACAGGAACCTGACTACTTCTGAAAAGCAGTAATTACTGTATCACAAAATATTACTTTTAATCTCCTTTCTTTACGATCTAATTAAACAGATATTTTACTTGCCTTTGGAAAATGCTTTTCTTAATTTCATTCAATTTTAACATTTGCTGTATTCTATAAACTACACATCCAAACTAGTATGTAATTTTGTGCTTATTTTTAATAGTGTATGACTTCATTAAAAATAATGACTTTTAATTTGCATGTTTATTGTTGGTTTTAAGTAATCCTTTAATTTTCTCTCTTGGGTCTGTGGCTTACTGAAACTTCATAATGCAAATTCAGTACTGATTTCATTCATATGAAAACACAGTCTTCCAACACCCGTTGTGGTTTTTCTTCTTTTTTTTTTTTTTTTAAACCTTCATCCAAGTATTATCATTTTGAACAGCAGCAAGTGTTTGAGGAAATAGTTGTGTACCCATCATCACACAATACTTCGGTGTCTGAAAAGCCTTTGTTTGACTATTACTTTCAGAAATAGCCACTTAGACGAAGTTGCCTTTCAGAAATTCAGACAAAAACTTTTGATAGAAATTAGACACTTTTAGTTAAAAGATAAATAGCTTCCTATCCTTAATTATTTCTTCCTTGAATCCAGAGAGTAAATTTTGGTTTGCCTATGAGCATGGTAATCAGGTTACAGAAACTCTGCCTATTAGACTGCATGAAAATTCACAACTTCTCTTTTCTCTTAAAAGCAAACTGAGTGCTTATGAAAAGTGTTAGAACAACTACTTGGGAAACCGATGCTCTCTGATAGCGTCATCACACTGAATGCTACCTACTCCACATACAGTTTTGAGTTCAACCAGGCTGCTCAGAATTTCAGCATAGGGATGAAAAGCAGAGTGCAGCACCACTACACAGAAAACATGCTGCCTTGCCAAAATGCCACAGAAACATCAACTCTTAATGTGATTCTATTGGAAAAAAAAAGGCTGTTTCCACTATTACAATCATTTAGGAAACAGCCCGTGTTTTCAGAATGACAAATTGCAGTGGTAAGCCTTGTGAGAGGGACTCCTTCACTGACGAACTCTGGCCAGAGACCAGCAACCCAGCCCAGACAACCAAATGGTCTAGGAGAGGAGTCATGCCCCAGATGAGATCTTCAGCATGTTTAAAAGATCATAACTGCGTTTGTCCCCATCAAACCGTGCCCATTTGTATCAGACGGACCTTTAATGAGGGAGTTCAAGAACGTCTGGACACCAGCCCCAGTGAAAGCAACTCTGCCTTAGAAAAACTGGATAGGAAAAAAGGTGCTTGGAGCCCTCAGGACATCTGTATATAAACCCTGCAACTGTTTCAGTCCAGCCATCTGAATCCAATTAAAAGAATGCTCAGTAGCAGAAGTTAGGGAGTGGACACATTTTCCACATGAAGGTAATTAGCATAATGTAGATTTAAAACCAGCTATGAAAACCAGTGCTTGGCATTGGATCACACCCTCTTAGTGTCTCTTTCACTTGCTCATTTTATCAATTATTTGTTTGGTAAATGAATACTTGAAGACCGTACAGAAACGATTTAGCTTTCAGAACCGAAGGGCTGCCCATCGTGCAGTCCTCTTGCAAGCTACAAATTGCTGCATATAGTGCACAGTTAGCCCACCAGGCAGTCTGTCTCCAGAAACAAAGTGGATTACACTTAGTCTTCATCTTAATTAAAGTGCCACTGCCTCAGTTTAACTGCTTTACCATCCACTGACTTGTTGGCTGAAAAATTTGGGGTTTACATTTGAATTTAAGCAGTACTGTAGTGGGGTAGAGTTTTTCCTTTTTGTCCTTGCTTGGACTTAATCAAGAAAAAAAGAAAATAAAAACTCGAAGCAGGGATGAATGAAAAAGGAATGATGAAGTGTATTTTTAACTCCTCAACCACAAGCAGGCCACACACTGCCTGAAGAGTCTGCTCCAATTCCTTTGCTTACTCGGCGGCACATGTGTGGGACACCACCTCCCTGTTCATCCCACAGCAGCTCTTTAAAAAGGATTAATGGGTGGCTTTTTTTAATACTGCTCTTCAGCAGAGGAACTTCAGCAAGTAAATTCACAAATTTGCTGTCAGCTACCTGTTGGAAAGTGGGGTCCTGGCGTCTCCAGTATCTCTGGACTTGGATGGAATTAAGGTCCATGGTTGTCCCTGGGTTTCAGTTAAGATGCTGGTGCATAGAAGTTATTGACCTCGTTCTGCTGGCCCCATCTTGCATTAGAAAGAAAAGATAAATATGCGGATCCTGAGGGACGTCTGCAGGTGGGGGACACTGCCCAAAGAATCAAATGATCCTCCTATGGAATCTCATTAGGGTGAAGTATGATCTCAGCCATATAAACAGCAGATGGAGACAGATCATTTGAGGAGTGTCTATAGGACAAAAAACAGTTTAGAAAACAAGAATGTTGTGGGAAGTTCAAAGGAGTGTGGTTTATTTAGTTTAGAAGAAAGTAAAATGAGCAGAGTCCTCCAGTACACAAAAAGTAGTTACAGAGAGACTGGTGACCAATTGCTTTCCATATCCACCTGGGAAAGGAAAATAAGAAATCATGCTACTTTTCAGCAAAGACACCTTGAGAAAAACGTCACAGGTGAGTGAACACTGGCAAGTGCTACAGAATGATGTTGAGAAATCTCGTTCCTTCATGACCGAAGGTTCTGAAGAGCAGGTGAGAAACATCCATGGGAGGTAATGAAGAGACAGGGGAATCCCATTTCAGTAGAGGAAGCTGAACTGCTTTTTAAAGATCTGAAGATCCTTTTCTAGCCACACATTCTTATAATCCTAGTTTTGGAAAGATGAGTAATGCATCTGTAGACAGACTTGTTGCTTGGGTTCAAGTGCCACAGACAGACACGGAATATAGACTTCAAAATACTATTCTCCTTAGATGACTATTCAGTAACCTGTGCTATCTTGCACACAGCAAGTTTTCCAACTTGCATCATTCCTGTATTAATTCCATTCCTCTTGTCCTATTTGTGACCCTCTGTATCATCTTGAATAATTCTTATTTTGCTGAATACTCACAGCCCGTCACCACAATACCCAAAACATTCGTCCTCATTAACTATATTACATGTATCTTCTCCACTTTCAATCTACATGTACAGATACAAAGTACAGAATTGTTAAATTTCATTCCCTACAGGTTCAGGGGATAATTTTAGGAAGCCAAATGAGATGCCTGAATTAGTGTAAATCCAACCACTCCTAGCTGTCCATAACATTCTGGAAATAAACATCATAACCAAGACTGATTAAAACCTCAGAAATGAGAACTGGGGGGAAAAAAAAAAAAACAATCACCAGACAGTACTAGTTGCATTACAGTAACTAGACTATCTCATCTCCTTGCAAAGGTTCAAAAAAACCTCATTGCTAAGGCCACTAAAAGGAGCTGTGAAGGAATGCAAACAAGTCATTCCAGATTACAAATGGAAGACATCTCAGCGTTGCTGATGGTACACCAGAAATGTCTGTAACAGAATGGCATAAGAAAGATGAATGCATAGCTATCTGCAGACTTACCTGTTCTAGAGGCTTTGCCATCAACACATTTCACAGGATCTTCAAAAAAATTTTCTCAGTAAACCTGTTGCTCCTCTGACCCTGAGACATTTCTATCAGGTTTTCAGGAGTAACAAATAATCACAAAAAAAAGAGGGTATGGTTTCCCCCAGATACCCACACAAATGACAGATGGACAGAGATAGCAAAAACCTAAACATATACACAGAAAAAAGAACGATATGGACTAGTTATTTAAAGAGCTCCTGAAAACATAAAATTGCCCAGTGTGTTCTATGACTATAATTTACTTAGACTTGTATTTCAACAATTTCTTTAGATGAGAAGTTCAGCACCTAGCACCACATCATGGACCATGAACTAGCAGCAGTGTCATAGTAAGACACTATGCAGAAACATAGCAAGAACAAGACTTAGTAGTAGTAAGATACTCTTGTTGCTGTTTTTGTTGATCCTGTTGGTCTTCAACAGCCATTACCTGAGCAGTATTAGATAATCCTTACCTACAAAACAACTTATTTCTAATAGTCATATGTCAGATCAATCCATTGCTTTGCATGAGAGTACTTTGGCTTCCTGTAAAAATACCACTTTCTGCAAGTTGGCTGTTATCCTTTGATCATACAGTCTTGTAACAAGCCTTTCAGTGGCTATACTGCACTGTGAACAATAAAACATGTGTCCACTCTTGAACCCTAAAAATACCAGACTGGGCGCCAAAAGGCATTGTCCATTTTCTACGCAACCTAAATAACAAGTAAGAATTGTCTTTGTCAGCCCAGCAAATCAGATTTATGTGAGCAGGACAACAGTCCTGTGATTAATACCCACCTGTAATCCTTATGGTGAGAAGCCCTGCAGTGGTCCTGTGAAACCTGAAAGCTGTGCAACCTCTCCCTGTCCAACGGGCTGGTGTAATCAAAGAGAAGCAACTCCCTTTGCCTGAGGTCTCTCTTCTACAAACATAAATCAATGTGGCTTTGCCCACAGGCAGGCAAAAAACGACTCCACCCGTGCTGAGAGCATACTGAAAGCCATGTTAATAGGATTTATAAACTCTGCTACAACATGGGATATAAACATTAAACACTTGGGCAAAGTGAGCTTGTATCTGCCTATAACACACATATATGTAGACATGCCCACAGATGGCTGGTGAAAATAGGTCTGTAAAGGCTTTCAGGCTCCTCACCAAAAAAAAAAAAAAAAAAAAAAAAGCCTTATCTCCTGAGACACAGAAGCAATCAAATACCTGGCAGCAACTTTCAAAACTCTTCAAGCCAGACCCTATTAAAACCAGCAACTAAGAGATGAAAGGCTCTAGCTCATCCTACCAGTCACACTTACAGGGCTCTTAAACATTTACGCTATCTAACGTTGCTTCTATATTCTACATTCCACAAATGTAGACAATGCCTAACATCATAGGTTACATTTATATTTCCATTTAACTGAAGGTACTACATAAAAGGATGTTATTTTAATTTGTGTTCTGGGACCTTGGAAAAGAAGCTGCCTCTTCACCTGCTGGAAAAGGGCAAGTACAGAGAAGAAAAGGGTTCTTTTCAGAAGAGAAATTACAGCCCCAGAGTGAGACCTGTGCCCTAAAGAAAACCATGGCAACACTGATACTGAATGCAAAGTCAGTATTTCCCCCTCTATGTTGAAGCATCCCTGTTCCTAACTTCAAATCAGCAGTGAAAGAGTTCACCAGCCTGCCTCTCCATTTCATAAAATGCCCATGAAATGCATGTTTTTAGTTGTTGGGTGATGAGTTAACTTACATCTTAGTGTGCAAATTTTCCCCTTCATTTTAAAGCAAGTTCCATGGCACTAGATAATGTGTCAAATTTGCAGTAAATCACTGAAAAAAAAATACATGCCACCCTAGTTGCCTTAGTATTATTAGAAATGTAAATACACATTTAAAACCAGAAAACTGTGCGTAATCATGCCTTGCTAACATCCTTATAAAGTGGGACAGCTTGTCAAACAGCTCCATCGTGGACAGTGCTGAAGCAGTTCTACAGATCATTAGAGTTAAAGGCCAGTGAAGATAACCATCTTGTCCGGCCTCCTGCACACCACAGCTCTGCTAATTTCAACCATAAGTAGTAGTGACCCCGATAGGCTTATTTAATGAAAATAGATGCTTTAGTATTTTAAGAAACACTCATTTTTATTTGAGCCTACATGTCTTCCAAAGCCACAGTACTTCTGAAAGAATCATGTTTTTAAAGTACAAGGCATATGAATAAAAAAACATACAATCAGACAGACAGGGACAGCACTTGAGGTGATGTAAATCCAGAGCTGAGACACACTATTCTTTGCTCCTGTGCCAGTTTATATCAGCTGGGTCAGAAAATCCGCTCCCAGTGGTCAACTTGAGAAATCCAAGTGGTTGGTTCCAGGACTCCCAGCACCATCCCGGACACTGTCTGTGTACTGGCAGTATTTGATTTATGCTTACAACTCTAGTCTCAGAGAAACCCATTATGCAGGATATGCTCAAAGATGCGTGGTTTAGTTCACAAGAGTGATGCTGTGATTCACAGGGAAAACCTGCACAGAAGGCACAGACTGGAATGTTATTGCTCCAGCTCCAATCAGCAAATACTCACTGACATAAATTAACATTAGCATCTCATGGAAGTCCCTGCATGAGGAAGTTAGGCAAGATTTATTCAAGACCACAATCACAGGAGCAATTCACCAGAATCAAAGGTAAGCCAAAAAATAAATAAATGAAAATGGGAACAGCTAGAATAACAAAGCAGCACGGCCAAGGCAGCAGCCACACGACAGCCAGAGGCACCTCCAGAGCAATCAGAACAACTGTCCGCAGATCTTGCCAAGGAGCAGATGCTGCTGCTGCTGGAAGAAGGCTTGTGTTGATACAAACTCGGAGATGTGAGCTGCTCAACACCAAGAGCAATCAATCTTTATAATTCCCATGTGGCTGCCAAGCTTCACTATTATACCACAAAGAGATGAAAACAAACTTCATAAAACACATGTAGATTCTACATGACATCAAACTCCCCCCACCCTCCCCTTACTACTCAGAAACAAATCAGCGATTTGGGTGTAGCTATAAATGACCCGATGCTTTTCCTGAGTTAACAACAGAACCAGGAAAGATTATCGTTGGCTAAACAGCTCACTGTGCACACATTGCCAGAAAACCAATGAACTTATCATATCGTATAGGAAATTCCTATCTTCCACACCAATTAGTGACCCAACAGTGATTGATTTTATAATCCCAAACTTGACTTACAAAGTGACTTCCTCTGGGCACAACTTTCCATTACCCAGCAAGTGGAAAATTGCATACGGCCTGTGCACTATGAAAACCAAGGAAAAATAAGTACTATTTAAACCCCAATTCTACTGTGCCTCCACATTCTTGCTTTCCTAAGGGAGATGCACTTTTGACAGTTAACTTCCTTTCCCTGCCCCAACATCCTATCTCCACCATACACCAGCTGGGCACTCAATCAAAACAGAAACAACAACAGGAACTAGCAGCTATTCATTACAATAGGATCAAAACATTTCTAGGCACTAGTGCTCCGCCAAGTCACTGTCCTTGAAGACCCTGCCGCAGTCCACTTCTTCCCTCCCATTGCAGACACCATTACTGAAAGTGGTTCCACTTCAACCTGAAGCACCATGTATTAAAAATCATGTCTTTTTAATCAGAAGCCACAAAGTGGCAAGTGGTCACATCTCAGAACTGCAGGAGGCAATGAAACTGGGCAGCAGGAAGGTGAGAAAATTAACTGGCAAACAGCACAGGCCAATGTTTATCCTTTATTTTAATCAAACTAACATTAGCTCCAGTCTATAAAACCAGAATTGCACAGCACACTAACTACCAGCGTAATCACAGAAACAGCACCGCAATATGATTACTGGACGCTAATTATATCTTACGAAGAGTTAAACAGAATCAAGTACATGTAATAAAGATTTATATGCACTTTTCCACTGACCTGGAAACAGCTTCATACATAAATAAGTTAACATTACCGCCAGGAACAAAGCAAACAGTTACATCTACACGACAAAATACATGAAACACAAGAGCCAGATGTTGGGGCCTTTCATCAAGGAAGCAATTATTAAAGTCTTGCAAAAATATTTTCTCTCTCATTGTTTCATCAATACATAGTATCACTTATAAAAGACCCAGTCCTGGCTGCATGGCCTGATCTGGGTACAAATCTGCAATACTGCACAGGGGTGTGAACCAAGGGTCTCCTTTCCTGCTGTGCAGTTGCTTCTGGGCAGTGAGCATGGGGCAACTGGAGACATCCTTGGACCGTATCCGCATCTCCTCATTCACGCACAACAGCACAGACCCCAAAGTGGCTGCCAAGAGAGACTGTTCTTCCCCTCACACCTCTCCAGGAAGGCCAGTTCTCCATGGGTAAGCATTAATAGGGAATGCCAGGGAGCTGCCCACACTCTCCATCACAGCTGCTGACCTCCAGCTCCCAGACACGAAGGGTCCCTTGGGCACCAACCTCACAGCTCCCCGCTCCAAGCACCAGCAAGAACTGCTGGTCTTTGGTTGAGTCATTTTGGCCATACCCTCCTCACCCATTGTCCCTCCACCCAGGTAACAACAGCCATCATCTCTCAACAGGTGGACACCCAACAGCCGCCATCAGCAGCCACCCAAAGATCATAGAATGGTTTGGGTTGGAAGGGACCTCAAAGATCACCTAGTTCCAACCGCTCTGCCACAGGCAGGGACACCTTCCACTAGACCAGGTTGCTCAAAGCTCCATCCAACCTGGCCTTGGACATTTCCAGGGATGGGGCAGGCACAACCTCTCTGGGCAACCTGTTCCAGAGCCTCACCACACTTGTAATGAATTTCTTCTTTATATCCAGTCTTGATCTACCCTCTTCTAGTTTAAAACCATTATCCCTTGTCCTATCATTACAGGCTTTGTTAAAAAGTCTCTCTTCATCTTCCTTATAAAAGCCCTTCAGGTACTGGAGGGCTGCTATAAGGTGTCCCTGGAGCCTTCTCTTCTCCAGACTGAACAAATCCAACTCTCTCAGCCTGTCCTGTCACAGGAGAGGTGCTCCAGCCCTCTGACCATTTTTCATGGCCCATGCTCGGCCTTACCCCAGAGTGCTTACAGCGGCAGTAAGGGTAAATATTTACACACCGGTCACATCCATAGGTCCAGTTGGGTCTAGGCTCCCCTGTTTCAAACTCGCAACTCTAAAGCGTTTACTGATTTTATCAAAAATCACAAATTACACAGCTCCCTACACAACAAGCAATTCAGCAGTTTTGCTAACTATGCTATGGGTATCATAACTGGAAAAGCACACCCCTCTACAAGGTTACTCTGAGGCTGTCGCTAGATAAAATAGCCAGACTCAGCCTGAAAATACCATATGTAAGGTACGCTCTTGAACAAGACACAACAGATAGAAGCACTTAATAAACAGATCCATTAACTAGGAAACATCCCTGCAGCAATTAAAACTTTGCAAAGTACTACAATGTACACCTGGTTATTGCTCTGACATCTGCTTAGGTTTTCTATGTGTTTGTAAGTTGGACCAAAGAGAAAGATAATTGAGTTTATGGACACATCATGACAAAAATGACAACAAGGTACTGTTAACTGTTCATGAAAAATGGCAGAAAAACTCAAATAAAGCATGTGTACTGTTTGAAATGCTTAAAAGTTTTTATAACACACATTTTATAACGAACCATATACAACCAAATGGTGTTTATCCTACTGCTAAAGAATAATTTTATTCTGAACTAAGGATCCCATCACAAAATGAGAGGAAATTCACAGTCTGAACAACTGCAGTTGTGCTGAGCACATTTTTAGGCATATGGCAATTTTATAATGGTCATTGGGGATGAAGAGCTAAAATTCTGTTGCAAACTGTGAATTTAAGACATTTCGCATAAAACTGCCTATCTCAGGAAACAAATAAAATGTTAAGTCTGCAACCTTATAACATTACAGCCAATATTCAGCATATGTAAATCGGAATACCTCAAAATATGAATGCTATTTTCACTACAAGGACCCAATTACTTTATAAAGGATCCAAATAAGTAAAAAAAATAAAATAAAAATCTGAAGGTATTATTAAAAGAAAACAAATACAATGAGATCTGCCTTAACTTTATACAGTCTCAGTTACCATAACATTATGCAGCTACAATGTGTGATCCAGTGTTCCCAAGTAAATGCCCTGATTGCTATTGTAAGTCTGTCATTTAAATACTTCCTTCCTGCTTAAAATGTAGAAAGCCAAATGTGTTTTCCCACCACTAAGCATTGTGTAAGACTCCCTTCTCTTCCAGCAAGCTGGCTGAAGATGGATGAGCTTCCAAACTGATATCATTTTTAATTACGAGTTTTTCTCTCATTACTAATTTCCTAAACATGTCTCTAATCTTGCAGTGAAATCTCTGAGTGCAGTAGGTGTATCCACATACATCACGCTCTAGAAAATTAATATGAGATAATGATCAGGACTGCCATCACAACATAACCTGAAACAAGCAAGATCCACTAGAGGTGATACATGCTCATTAGACTCTGATCTTAAGTGTTTCTGGAAAGCAGCTGTTCATGGATAGTTTCCCTCCCTCCTACATCCTGAAGCCAATAATGCAGTTATTGGGGTCTGGAGGAGAGAGGTGCTTCAAGCAACCTCCCCATTGCACTTCCCAGCAGGCAGTTAACAAGCTTGTGATGCCCGATGCATATTCACTCCCTTACCCTGAATCCTGCACCAAGAAGCACCATTTGCATAAAGCAGCTGTGATCATCCACTGGTCTACGGGAGATAAGCCCAGGCAGCCCCGCTCCGTCCTGCCATCAGGGGTCCAACAGCTCCCTCGACCTAGGACAGGGTCTCCTGGTGGGGCTGTCCTCTCCAAACGCCCAGAAGGAGCGCAACAAGCGTTGGAGGTAGCCGCACCCCCCAACAGGTAGGAAGGCACGTGCCCACGCTCACCCCAGGCACCAAAAGGGGTCACACACCCAGCAGCTGTCTGCATCAGATGCTCTTTCGGCGGGCAGGAATCGGGACTATGTATAGACCCGTCAGCTTAGGTCAACCAGGTGCCAGCCAGTTATGCACACAGGATCTCTCTCACCCCTCAGGTATTTCTCACTACCTGAAAGGCATTGCTCAGCTAAACCTGTTGCAGCATTCTTTCACCATTAAACCAACAGGGCAAGACAGCAACTTCTAGGGAAAAAATAAATAAATAAAAAAAACAAAGGGCAACTGTCACTGGGCTTTCTCCCCAGCTAAACACATCACACACCAAATTCTTAAGGGAATGATGCTTTCAGCACACCAGCTGCCTTCTTGTCAGCTGACACCTCCCAAATAAAAGAGGAAAATCCTAGGAACTCTTCAGAGTGGCTGACATTTAAGGACTCTAAAGCAAAACAAGATAAATCACAGGCACTTAAATAAGTTTATATCTTTGAAGTGGTCTGAAAAGATGTCTCAAGTATGACTCTGCCTACTTACTCAAAGAAAAGGTATCACTGCTCTTTCACAGTCAAAAACATGAAGGTAGAGAGAGATTAGAAATATAGTTGAAGTATACACACCAGATTAATGCACATAAAAACCAGTGCATATATAAGGAACACCAACAGGAGAGCTCTGGTGTATATGCATGCAACTTACTAGTCTGTAATCACATGCTGAGCAAAACGCATATGCTAAATGGAGTAAGTATATCTAAAAATGTAATCCTAGCTGGCTTGCCCTAGGTCCCTAGGGAAGCCTGTAGCACAGACAGTGCAAGTATGCTGGAGTTGAGATGTTTCACTGTACTATTCACACATGCTGCTATGGAAGCTGGCTGGTGGAAAAATTATAAAATTTCACATTTTCTTCTCAAAAAAAAAGTCAACAGTTTCCCAAAACTGCTACCAGAACTTCACCCTGTTTTTCTACCTGCTGCCCATCTACTGACCAAGATCAAAAGCTTTAAATCCAGCCTTGACTTCAAGAATGTGATGAAGAAACTTGACCTCCTACAAGAACACTGGTTCTCCTTGAAAACAAATACTTCTCTTCTGCTAAACCATTCATTCAGCAAAGGGAAGGAAAAGCTGTGTGATGCCCGCATTTTCTCCTTCCCACAGCGTCTTGAAAGGATGATGAAGAGGACAGGTACAAACCCAAGGCTGTGCATCACCCACCCCCTTGACTGGAACCAGTGCCCACATCGGACTTGTGGTAACGCTAAGCTGCGCAACACAACCCCCCACCTCAGGTGGGAATTAACTGGCCACTGAAGTCAAGGCAAGCCTTTCAAGTGACTTTGCCGGGTTATGACTGAGCTCCTACTTCTTTTTAATTCTCGTTAGCATTTGCTGACAACTCCTTTACAACCAGAGGGACAGGTTCTTTATGAGAAGCCATTTCAGCTGCCCCAGTTAATGCCTTAATCCACAGACTGAAGCAGGTCAGATTATCTACACGTATCAAAGACAACGTTATGCTTCATAAGCTATTTTTCTGCTTCAGTAAGGAGTAAGCACATTTTTATTTCTTACTATGTTTACCCATTACCTCACCAAGCAGCATTATTGTTAGTCTTTCTGAGGCTCTCCTAGAATAGGAACGTATAAAACAGGATTTCCTCCAGCTCTGCATACCTACTTACTCCAGAGTCATTAATGACATAGGACTGGATTGAACAAAGACTTAACATCAAATGAGCATTCAAAACAGCTGTGAACAAAAGTATATCTGCCTGGAACACTGCATCTCTGCTTTGTCTTTAAAAACAAAAAATGCCGATGAGGCACAAATTGGCTTTAAAGACCACTTTTACAGGAATGTTTTCATGAGAAAAATGAAAAGCTAAACACTTGCATGCAGGACATGTATCCCAGTGGGCTCCAAATTAAGTTTATAGCAGCTCTTACACAATCTGCAAATGAAATTGTCCTTTTTACTGGAGATCAGAAGTAACTTCCCTGCTGTCAAAGAACTCTGCAGAAAAGATCCAAGTCCTGCACAAGAATCCTCCAGAAACCCAAACCAACTACATATTGTCTTCCATGTGATTACAAGTGGTAGCTGAAATATCCAAGGGTAGGTAACACTGCTCAACTCCAAGATTTTTAAAATACCTCTAACCAATATTTTAAAGAAAGCTTATAGACATATTTACAAACAGTACTGCCCCGGGATTCATAGAGGTTGATTCCTCAGGTTGTTACACCGTTAGGGTGTGGGAAGGGGACTTTCATCAGGACTCATCCCGCTGGCAGAATGTGCTGCCCAGCAGAGCCAGCACCGCAGGGCGACGCTCGCCCCGTGTCCCTCGCGTCGCACCCCGCGACAGCCCAGCCATGAAAAGCAGCACCCTGCTCCCCTCTCCCTTCCCGCCCCACCGTTCCACAGACATGCACGCTAACTCTGGGTATGCCTTCAGAAACTTCCCTGTAAGCACATCTCCCCTGAAAATTAGCAGGGATTTGGAAAAAAATTATAGGCAAACAATGAAAAACAAGCCAGAGGTTACAGACTGGCCATATAATTACCCTATAGAGGGCCAAAGTCGGTAGGACGTGGAAGAAATAACCCAACCCAAAAGCTACAAGGATATTGCTTGGGTTCAGTGCTTAGCATCCAAAATTACCTTGGCAATCTCTTAAAGACCTCTTTGTACCGCTGGAGTACACAAAAGCAGAGGCAGCCAGCAGGCTGGGAGAAGCACACAAGTAATGTAAGGATGCTTGAGGAGAAACACTACTGCTCTGTTTAATGCTATCAGCTCCTGCCTGCCTGAGGACATTTCCTACCTCTACCTACAAACACAGCGACTCCCCCAACCATTAAGTAAACAGTCTTTGAAGATAAGGAAGCTTATTCTAAGCTCTCACTGATGTCATTCCTGTATTGTACTCAGCTGAGCTACAAGACTCCTGGGTTAACTAAGTCCTCTGTAAAATCAGGATTACCTTAACTCTTTGCTCTTGCACAGACTTAAGGAATCCTGACGAGGTACAGAAAGCAGATTTCTTTCACAGTGGATCTACATTTTTCTTGTTGAACAATCATAGACATCTTTCAGCTCACTCCTTTGGATGCAGGTGAACTGCTTCTGTACCATTATGCTTAGTGAGACAGCCTTCTGTACCAGACCTTTCACCACTCCCAAAGAAAGAAGTACATCCTTTAGTAAGGAGGGGATGCCCTGGACTACTTTCCAACACTGGCAAAAGAGACTGTTGCTCCAGTGGCAAGAAGAAAGAAAAATCTGATTGAACCCGTGCTAGCAAGAGGAATTGAAATGAAAACTACAAAAAGAAAACACAGAAAGTAGGGAACTTCCAATGCATCACCTCAGAGAGCAGTGCCTTTGTGTTCTCAGTTGTGTTCACTTCCCAGGGTCAAGTGTTTATTCTGCATTGCAGTTCTTTAGCTGTCTACTCCACGCTTTTCATTGTGCCCAATCCTGCAAGAGTCAAGCCCTCCCACAGCAATAAAAAGCTCAGGGAAGAACTCTGGCTGGGTCAGAAAAGGCAGCCCTGCATATAACATATCTTTCGTGTCATCAAAAGACTTGGCAATAAGAAGCTGAAACCCAACTAAATTCTAACAGCACAAATCAGAGCTATTTTGCTCTTGAGCTGTGTGTGCTTAGGAGCAGCCATGACTGGAATAATAAAAGGATATACAGCACAAATCTGAGAAAAAAAGCTCAAGTTGTGGCTAAACATTCATGCACAGTGTCAGTCCCAAAGCAAATTTATCTTGGAAATTTTGAGTATTATCAGCCTGGGTTGTTTGCCTCTTGGATAAGCTATGTCTCAGTTATACCAAACAGATCCTGGCACTGTTTTTTCCCCCCACATACAGGTAATTATGTTCCCACTGAACAGAAAAATGAAGAGGATGTGCTGGAAAAAAGCACAGAGGTAATGACACAGAGAGACAGATTTGGAATACAGACATTGACCCAGTTCTGCAGCCTGGCTTCCTCTTCTGTTTCACCGGTGTAAATCAACTCAAACTACAGAGCGCCAACAGGCTTCATTTTCCACCTGTTAACACAGGTTTTCAATCCCACTGTCAATAAAAGAACCACAATGCAAACTGTTATGAAATGAAAATCCAGTGCCATATATAACTGAAGACTGAAGTAAAGAGACGTACAGCCAGATTCAGGACAACATATTACTGAAAATACTCTTCCCTAAACCCAGTCATGGCTCCCCAAAGGGTTATTACTACAGACAAGACTACTTTCCACTGCCAAACACTCCACTGGGAGCCAGTAAGGCCGTAAGCGGAGGCCAGGGTGTTGCTACTCATGATCAACTGGCGAATGCTGAGCACAAAGTCCACCCTTCCACGCAAACATCAGAGAAACCCATTCACAACCTGTGTTTCACAGGCACAGCGTGGCAGGCTGAGAAACTCTAAATCACACAAGTATTTTTGTAATCATTTAGCTCTTTGTGGAGGTCTCCAATTTTAAACTCAAATAAAAAGTAACTTTACCAGAGGTCAGTCAAGCAGCAGGAAGACTCCACAAGGTGGCAGGTTAAAGCATCTCATATTTATAAGAGTATAAGCATGAAATTCAGACAGGGCCCCCAGGGATCCCCATGCAAGACATCAAGGTGTAATTAAAAACCATAAATCCATCAAATGAAAAATATGTAAACTTAATACATTAACTCATATATTTTTCTTCCTCAACCACATTTGTCTTACTCTACACCGCTTTGGAGCCTACAAATAAAAAATTAACAATATCAGAAGAAATATTTCTTAATATGTGGAATGTGAATATCAATAATAAATGCTTTTTACTTTATTCTTACAGGTAATTGCTAAAGAAGCTCTCTCGGCAGACTGCTGAGACCCTGCATATTATAAATTACTTCAACTGTATCTCCTCTTTACAAAACCCACAAAAGGACAATATCTTACAGTGTTTCCATGCCACTCAATCATCTACACAAAATTACCCTTGTGAGAGCTTGTTGGAGGAATATCAAATGTACTTGCTTTTCTTTGCAACAAAATCTTCAGAGAAAGACAGCAAAATAGCTCACTTCTGCATTCACAGTTACACAAGTGACACTAACACCTGAATATTTTAACTGGAGTTTCTGGGTTTAACTTTATCTTTAATTACAAGCTACAGGCAAAATAGTTACAGGCCAAATCCTGGCCTGTGTTTCACCCACAGCATAGTTTTCAAGATAGCTTACAAAAGCTCTGTAGCACCTGTAGTTCATATTGAGGCTAAGGCACTTCTAGGAGTGGCATTTGAGACAAACCAGCCCTTCCATCTTCTGCCCACCTACCAGAAAAGGAGCATCAGCCTTACCCAGAAACGACAGTGGCAATGACATATGTGCCTTGCCTCCATCCTTCAAAGGCCAAATTTTGTAGAGCAGATTTGTTTCTCATCACTAACGACTGTTTCTTTGGGAGCAGATGGCCCAGGACCAGGCAGCGGTATGGGAACACCTCTCTTCCTCACGATGCACCCGGCATTAGGGCATGCACGTGGGGATTACGTGACATATTCATCAAAGATTGACTTCTGTTTCCTCTGTAACCAGAGCGCTCGTTCTCACAAGTGGAGCAGCCAGGTCCCTATACACACACGTGTACACATGTTCAACACAAAACTGACGTGCTATCACAACACGGCTAAGGTTTCTCAAGTAACACCCAAGTCAGCCAAACTTCCCTTTTCCTAATAATGTTCAGCCATCATTTTTACTAAATCCGGGAGAAAACTCTTAACACAACTCTGCTGCTCTGTCAACACAACACATAATCCAGCACTGGCAGAGGTTGGCATGCTCTTTACAATTGTCCTAAGCATTCTCACCACATGGGAAGCAAAATCCTCCTTGCCCTAGCTGCCAGAGATCAGCTCACTCAAGTATCTCCCTACCCTTCCTTTGATCATTTGGACATCAGGTGCTCTGGCATCATCAATCAAGCCTCACCTGCTGAACAGAGGTCAGATCTGTCCACCTTTTGCTATTTATTGCAGCTGAAAATCATTTACTTGCATGAAACAAGCCATGTGGGATGCTCCCAGTCTGGGCTGGTGACCGGTCACCCACGCCTGGCAGTGGTTTTGGCTTCTGGAGCCACCTCCACACCAACACCGACCAAGCACTCCACAGGCAAAGCACAGAGCACATTTTAAGGTTTGGCTCTTGGCCTCTTAACCCTCCTGGGAACTGTGCCACTGGTCACTAGAGCCTGGCTGCAGTTGGGCAGTAGACACAAGCAGCTGGTTTTACACCTCACACTAGACAATTTGGTGTTAAAGAGAGGGTCTGTCGCAACACAGGCATTTTTTTTGTCCAGAGGCACTCAAAGAGAACTGAACGACTACCAAGGAAAGACCTGAACGCCTTCACCACACCCAGCAGCACAGAGAGCCTCTACAGGTGACCCAAAAGTAGTAAAGCAATTGAAACAAGGATGGCAGATTTCTTGGTCCTATAAGGCACTTGCATGGTATTTCCAACAGCTGTTGAAACTGCCGCATCACAGAGAGTCCCTGGAGACGGGTTGCAGTCTGGGGATGGCAACAGCTCCTGGTGCCCTGTTTCAGGATCCAGGAATCATGGATCCAGCCTGGTGCCATTGACCTCAACCACACCAGGAGGCTCACCTCCTCCAAAACGCTCAGCAGTACCATTCTGCCGAGGGCTGCACGATGTGTCCTGGGCACAGCCACCACCTCTGAACTGCTCAGGAGCCATGTAAGATGCAAAAGCAGCAGGCTACCCCTGTAAAGAAATTTTACTTGATAAAGCTGCAGGCAAAGCTGTGCTGCTGTACGCTAAAGTCCAGGAGAATAGCAGCAATGCCAAAAGGACTAAATACATGCTACAACACACAATACACTGAGAACACCACAAGGCAATACAAAAAAGAGTACAATAAAAACTGAGTACATCTAACTTCCCAAATGACTTAGAACACAAAGCCAAACACTACCCATTTACAGTATAATCAACACTGATCAATATATACACACCAACAGCAACACAAACCATGCTGTAACAAATTGTATGTTGTGGTAAAACAGGAAACACATTTAAACGTAATGTTTTGAATGCTGTGAGAACTAGGACTAATGCTTCACTTTCGCAGTTAATGCTGAAAGCCAGTCAATGCCCAGCCTAGCCAGAAGTATCACATTTCAGTTTTGTACAGGAGGCTTCCCATCCCATTCACTGAGCAGCGTAAAATCCCTCAGCAACATTAGGGGAAGAACTGCTAATAGCTAAATGAAAATTGATCATTTTCCCACAGCCATCCGGCGTTCCAATCAATTCTGCACAGGTATTGACGTATTGTTATGCTGGCCCAGCCCAGAAACTCAGAGCAGCCTGCCAAACTCCAGGAACACTGATCAAAGACTGATTTTAAGGCTTGACTCAGAAAGAAGGATAATTGTGCGTACCTAAGCCTTTTTTTGTGAGCAAGTGCTGAGATTTCGCTGATTCACTGTATGTTAGGGCAATCCATACAACAGTCAGACTCTTAGTGATAACACAAATATGCAACAATGCCATTACGCTTCCTAAAAATAGGTGTATATATTTATACAAGTTAAACATTCTTTCTCCAACATGAAAACGAACATCTGCCAGCTACGCCTTAAAAGTTCATGCAGCTTCAAAGCAAAGAAGTCAGCCCAAAGAACTATACACCAGAAGTTTACATTCACTTTAACTTATCCTAGAGAAGAATACATTACTCTGCAAAGTGACATATCCCCACCAAGCCCCCTTGCTTGGAATAATCATTTGAAGCTTTGCTCTAGAGTTCCTCTACAAAATTTTCCTTTTTTCCATTTATAAATAAAACATTTTTAATGAAAAACTAATAAGTAACACACTTTGGCATAAACTTCAACAGCAGTATGAGGGACTGAAGCCGCTGAAGGGTTCCCAACTTAGAAGGCTGCACCAGATTTCCGCAAGGCTGCTTTCTAGTTTCATCACAGGGAGGCACAGCACAGTATGCAGATAAACCCCTTTCGGATAACATCGGCACACTCTAATCCACGCTCCCCGAGCTGATCTGATACCTGCTACTTCAGCAAGCTCCCCTTTGCCTGAACACACACCGCAGCACCTTCAGTCCCCTTCCAGAGCCTCACCACTCCCCTCCTGGTGAACTGGCAGGTTTTCAGGACTGTCTACCTTCACAGTTTACCTGAAGTCCCTGGCTTTGTTTGCTGTTTCTGCTGTTGCTGAGACCCCAGCCCCAGAACCCCCTCCCCAACACCTGCCTGGAAAGTTCAGCTGCAAGTCACTGAGTCCACTGTTTTCTGTGTCCCTGTGTTATTATATATTCTTCCTTAGTATGTGTATTACAGAAGCAGCCAGCTCTACGAAGAGCAGCAAGCGATGATGCTCGATGCCATACAAGCAAGAGAGAGTCCCCACCATAAAAAGAGAAGTTTTTACTGGCAATGGACAAAAGACAGAAGCATTTTCTCTCTGCTGGGCAAAGGAGAAATTAAGCATGCAGATATTAAGCGGCTTGAACAAATTCACAAAGTCAGTGACAGATGTAGGGATTAAGTTCAGGTCCTGCATCCCTGCAATGGGACACAATTCCTCCTGTTAAAGGCAGCAGAAGGCATGATTCTCCTGAAATACGGCCCAAGTTTTCTCCCATAAGCCACTCATCTGAAAGACTATACAAAATTAGTAGATGCTTGTAAAAGAAGTCAGCCTGCTCCTGATCACAAGCATAGCCAGCGACAGACAAGACTCCTGCCTTCCTAAAGATGCCTTCCATTTGGGAAGATACTGGAGATGTAAATACGAAATAGTTATTCCAGTGCTGCAGGTCTGAAGTCAGAGGACAGGGAGACAAATCCAGACAAATTAATTGCCATAGATCTCCAGTAAATTAAAAAAAAATTAAAAAAAAAAAAAAAAGGATACAATACTCTCAAATGGACAGCTGCCTGCTATACTCAGTGTAAGCAATATCTGAGCAGATCTAGTACCTGAAGGTAATCCAATTTTGAGAAAGGCAACAGCATCATCATGGAAAAATCTTCCGTAAGACATGTACACGTTTCCAGATAGATTCTCCTCCTCTAGCCAGGCTGAAGCAAAATCTCCACTCACTTTTCACGACAAAATGTTCATCTGCCAGCTGTAAAACCCAGGGACCAACTGGCTCTTCTCTACATCAGCATCCTCACTGTGGGAAGAAGGATTCACACCCACAGAGTGCAGTTATGGCGGGGTACCCAAGCGGCGGGAGACCCATGCAGCAACAGTGTACATGGTGAGCGATCCTGCTCTCGGGAAAGAAAAACCTTTTGGTGGTTTCAGCCATTCCCACTCCAATACCCTGTGGTGCCAGGTCCAGAGCAGCAGCAGCCGCTACCAGCTGCTGTGGGCCGGGGAAGAGGAGGATGAGTACTGCCTCCTACAACCCCGCTGTTAACAAGTTAGAGGTTGGGATCACTGTAGGTGGAAACTCCTGGCAAAAACAATAAAGCAGCTACTACATATTTCAACAGGTTCAAAGTAACCTCAGATGTTAGGAGCAGATGCTCTTTTCCACCCCCTGGGATTTTGAAATGGTTTATGTGTTTCCTCCCTTTTCCCTAACAGGGCAGGGTGCTGAAGGAATTAGCTGGAGAAAGAGCCGGAGCAATACTAATTACCCTCAGCTACCCAGGAGACCGCAGTATCTTCAGCTAATAGCACAACCCCTGCTCCCCCACTTCAGATCCCCCAGTGAGAAGGTCTCTTGCCTCTGGCATCTGAACGGCAAGATAATCCCTCTCACCTGTATTTTAAAAGGGCATGCCTGAAAATCCTAAACGTCTAAAGCAAACTCATTACAATTAGTTTCCACAGCCTATCATATAGCATGGGGACTACTGCACTGACTGAAACAAGGGAACTGCTCATGTCAACACATTTGACACGGTGTTGTCACTAACCCCGTTATTAGACTGCACACGTACCTGAAATCCACATCTGAGCACATAGCCTGAAGCAGTCCACAACCAAGTCTCTGCAAGAGTCTCCCTCACAAAATTAAATGTGCATCTAAAAAAATGCCCCGTAGTTTCATATTTATTAACTAAGGCATTACTTTTCCACTTATGCATTTCTGAAATGTTAAATACAGAACGTTTTAAGGTGCATTTAGTGCTTGTGAAGAACCCTGAAAACTGGACTTCTCTATAGAGGAATTTGTAAATGACCCAGTTCTCCCACTCAATTCCCCTTATCCACATGAACCCGGTTGCAGCAAGGCCTCCCATGAAAAGAGCAAACATCCCCTCAGTAACAGAGGACCCCAAAGTTAGGCAAGACAGCACAGGGCTCCTAAACCATCACCAGGACTCTCGAATTCCAGGTGACCATGTCACCCAGCAGAAAGGGCTGACATGTCCATAGAAAACAATGGGCATGGGAGGAAAAACTCCACACAAAGTCAGGGGCTGATTCTGAAAGCTTAGACCTATTCCACGTGCACCTCAAATGTTGAGAGAAGTCCCCGTGTGCTCTGAACCCTCGCTCTTTCAGGGAAGCATGAGCGGGCAGGCAAACGCTAAGGCCACAGAGCCCTCTCCCAGGCTCCTCGGTCTGCAGCGCAGGCTCCTGAAGCACCCAACAGTGAGGAGACGGGTACCGGCAGCCAGGGATCACGCACGCTCTTCTTGCTACCAGCCCTGCTGATGCCATGCCATCAAAGTGGCCGCGGTGGGAATGACAAAGCGTAGCTGGCCCTCAGGCATCAAAAGCACAGTCCTCAGTCCCATGCCTGTCCTCTTGGCCTGGTTTTCCAAAGCAATGAGAGCTGCTGCGTTGCCCTTCTTTCCATCCTCCTTGCTGCCAGCCCTCCCTTAACAGCTTTTGAACCTGTCAAGTGATCTGAAATTGAGGTAGAAGGCTCAGCAAGTTCCTACAACTTCCACAAACTGGCAGTGAGAGAAGTTGGGCAGGACCCACCTGTCACTGTTAGTCCAAGTACAAGCTTACTGTCAACCAAACAGTACAGGCTGTTGTAGAGTACATGCAGCTGCAGAGAAGGTGCTGCCTCTTACCAAGTCATCAGGGTCAAGGAGGGAACAGCTAGGATTCATGCAGAGCGATGGGGAGAGCGAAGGAGGCGAGCAAAGCATCCATCCTACCAAACCATCCACCCTTAGTTC
This sequence comes from Elanus axillaris, assembly GCA_026212715.1. NCBI lineage: Eukaryota > Metazoa > Chordata > Aves > Accipitriformes > Accipitridae > Elanus > Elanus axillaris. The sequence goes on along the minus strand of JANZLQ010000041.1, from coordinate 11,750,598 downwards.
TGCTGCTCGTGGAAACGTGGGGGTTATTTAGCATACAGGAGAAACCCACGGGAAAGAGCATGCCCTTCCCAAAACTTTGTTCTTCACCCCCCCTTCAGGAGATGCAATCAGCAGCACATACAGGTGTACCAAGAGACCATCGCTTTGATCAGAAGCAGGTGTGGTGGGAGCGCAATCCAGCAGCACTGCCTGCCATCTGCAAAGCTGAGACACGTCAGTGCAAACAGTGTGTCTAAAGCCACTGCTACCCTCCCCTTTTTTTCCAGAGAAGCCGGGCTTCCTCCAGCTCCAGCTGGTGTAACACGGAGCCCTGCCAAGGACACGGCGGGCTAGGACTTGCTTAGCTCCCTCAAATGATTCATGGTTCATTAGCAACCAAAGGTATGACCTGTCCTGGTCACCAAGACTCTCTGTAGACCAGGGCTGGCAGTGTGCCTCTTTGTACCAAACCACAGCTTACCCAGTCAACTGGGAATACAGTTTTTTTACGTATCAGAGAAAAAGCGTCGTCCACCCCACCGGCAATAGAGAGCCCACGCTCTCTCCTTTGTCCTTCAAACTCCCTGGAAGTCGTTCAGTGCTGCGCCTCCTGTAACACGCAGTGTGGATAATGCAACGGGGAAAAAATAAAACAGGGAGGAAAAGCAGCTCTTAAAAACTAGGATAGCAAGAACTTGGCTGAACTCAAGCTACAATATGATACATGTTTTTCTGCCCCCTTTCATGCTGCCTCTGACACCCGCCTGCGCTGGCAGTAGCTACAACAGAAACTGCTCAGACTGGGGGGGGGGGGGGGAGGGTGGATAGGAACAAGTGAAATGGGGTGTCTGAATCCCTGGGCTGAGAGAAACACAATCCTCAAAGCTAATCACTTCCAAAGTGAACTTTTTCTGGTCTTGGCCTCCTTTCAGTACTGATAAAAAAATTATTTTATTCCAGTACAACTGGGTATGATTACTGCTTTTCTATAACCAAAATACTTACACCAGTATGAAACCTTTCTGTGGATGTAGTTGCATCAGTGTGCGCGTTCCTCCTATCAGGAGAGCTTTCCTCCTCTGCTCATGAGGGATTAGCTAAAACCATTTTACAGTAGCATATATCCTTAAGGCTATTGCCTGCGCTAGAGGGAGCACAGTTTCCTTCCAGCGACAGAGCTGCAGGAGCATCTCTCTCATGTTGGACAGTCCCTGCCCATCCCCTTCCTTTCGGAGACACACACCTCGCTCTGACATACACCTCTTTAGAAATGACAGCATGTTTGGGTTTAGCGAACAGGGGCATCACGCAAATTAATTAATTAGCATTTGTGAAGCCCTGTGAAGATTTGAGGTGCTAAGTATTATTATTACTAATTTAATCTGCCTCCCCATTCAGCCCTCAGCCTCTCCTGTGAAACTGCCAACAGTGATGCCAATTAGCAGTAATTGTTGTGGTAGTTTTGTGACAAGGCTATTTGCCAACTGGGAGTGAGACAGAGACCACCAACCCATTTCCATGGATTGCCCCACAGCTGCCAGCAGCAGCAACTTCCAGGCACACTCCACCTTGCCTCCGCTCCAGCCAGAACCCTGGCAGCAGGACATCCTGTATCCCATTACCAGCTCCCTCGGGACACAGCCCGCAATGCACATACAAAACTTTTAATTAGGGATAAACCAAAGCACCTCTATTTTTTTAACTCCTCCACTAGTTCAGTACATGACCCAGCAACCGATGATGATACTGCAATACCAAAATGCTAATCCGGAATAATTTCAGTTTAAATTTTGCTCGTTTCCATCCATGCTTGATGGAAATCACATTTTGATTCACACACAAGCCTCACTGTGGTGGCAAACTGTAAAGGCAGCGGCAGTAAAAGGAAGGGAATCGACAGCATAGGGTGCAGTAAATCTTGTACTTGGGAGAACTGTTAAAGAGTTTAAACATAAGCAAAGAGGTGTATCTTTTTATCAGCTGTCCACAGAGATTTGGAAGACTTTAAAGAGACACAAACAACTAACAGTATTCTGTAATCAATGCACAACATCTCAGCACCGAAACTTTAAATTATTTATATATTTTAAATACATCTAATTGAAAGGACAGCAACACATAAACTGTATGAATCATAGCCCTCTCAAGCAATTAGATTTGTTATCCCCGCAAACTGCAAACAGTACGTTGGCTTTTTATTCTAATGTGAATTCAATCCCTTGTCAGCTGCCCCACGCATGAGAATACACCTCCTCTCTTTCATCAGGGAAGATATCAACAGCAGGAAACTAGCCCTTCTTTCATCTCTGAGGCACCCACCCACCTTTCCAAAGGGTTTTCAACCAGGTGTGGAAATCTTTCTGAATCTGTGCTGAAAGATCCCTTAATTATTATGGCAAAGGAGGTAAATCCTTTGAGAGCAGCATGCTCCAAGCAGTAGCCTTCTGGTGTTTACTCATCCAGTAGTTGCTTAATTTGACAGTATGTTAGAAGAGCTTATAAGAAACTCTTTGGACTTTTTATTGTATGGGCACGAAACTCTTACGGAGAGGAGCTGCTTTTTCAGATGTCTTGTTATATAATTAAACAAGAAAGGAAAGGGAAAAAAAAAAAAAAAAGCAAGCTGCCTTTCTGGCACAAACATTACACAGCGCTCAACCTGCCAGCGTATTGCATCAGATTCCCACTGCAAGGCCAATTCGCAGCAGCTGAGTAGCCAAACCCCTGACTGTTATCTCCCGCTAACCTACTTCACACTCAGAAGGCAGTAAGTAGGACTGTTTATTGTATCCTCCTTCCTGAGGAGCTGCTCACTACACCAGGATTAGTGGAGGTCTGAGCTTGCAATTAGGCTAGAGGTCTCACAAGCATTAGAAAATGTATTTTCAAAAAAACTGAAAACCAGCTAACTCTACTGTATGCTACTCGGTAAGTAAACTCCAGGTATCTGTTACTCTTGCGATCAGGCCTGTCGAGGTTCTGACACTGATGACTGCTATTTTATTACGTTCCTAGGCATGCTTTGAAACCCTGCAGAAAAGGGGGATTAATTTACCCATCATCGAGTGCTTATCAAGGAAGTCCCCTGAGACTTGCAGGAAAGAGACCACACAAACAGGCCTTTGCTCACAGGTCTCCTCACCTGAACACCTGGCCAAGGCCCCCTGACTCTCTTGCACCGGCGGCTTTTTTTTTCTCTCCCATGACAGAGATCCGCTCCCAGATAGGACACTATTCTTTACAGCAGAGGCCCACCCCAACAACGGGAACAGGGGTTTATGCGCTCCCCGCTGAAGCAGCCTATCGCCTGCACTTCACAAGGGGAAATTAAACTTCTTTCCACTACTTGCAGCAATCCAGAAAACAAAAGGTCCAGCAGTCCTGAATTCCACGCGATAAGATACGTGACCTTTTTACACCGCAGAAATAAGAGACCGCTCCAAACCGAGCGAGTCAATAGGGAGACTCCTGTTGATTTCAAAGGGCTTTGGATCCAGCCTGAAAATACAAACCTCGCTGCGCATTCGGACACTGCACCACAATGCACTTCCAAACAAAACTATATTTAGATTCAATGGGAATTCTGTAGATCATACAGGAACTCTTTGAAAGAAAATGAAGGTCAGTAGGGTTTGGCTTCCTCTTCAGACCCTCCCCCCC
>JANZLQ010000041.1:11724582-11736305 GCA_026212715.1 Elanus axillaris | reverse complement strand
GCGGCAGGGCAGGGCAGGGCGCGGCACGGCGCGGCAGGGCAGGGCAGGGCAGGGCGCGGCACGGCAGGGCAGGGAAGGGCAGGGCAGGGCACGGCACAGCGCGGCACGGCAGGGCAGGGCAGGGCAGGGCAGGGCAGGGAGGGCAGGGCAGGGCAGGGCGCGGCACGGCGCGGCGCGGCAGTTCAGCACCCTGGACAGCGGCCCCGCGCCAGGCCGCTGCCGCAGCGCGGTCCCGCCGCCTCCCTCCGGCCGGCGGCCGCTCCTTCCGCGGAGAAACGGGGCCCGGGAGAAAGATGCCCGGTCCACTCTGCCTCACTGGGCGTGTGGGGCAGATGTGTTAAAAAAAAAAAAAAAAAAGAGCTTCTGGCAGCAGCTGGGGGGCTGTGTTTTAGTCTTCTGGCTTTGGCAGAGGGATCCCACGGGCTGCAAGGGATGGGTGGTGATGGATGCTCCTGCAGGAGCGGGGGCTCTGGGAACTGTACTACTCTCTCCCGTCACAGGTTTGCGTTACCGAGACCCCGCAAACAGCGTGAGAGGCAATAAAAATCAGCTGTGCCTTAGACAAGGTAGCAGCCCTGAGCTGCCCACCGCTGCGGCGGTCCACGGGGTGCCATGGGCAAACCTTCACTCTGCTGCAGGGGCGCGAACTGGGATTAACCAAGCGGCCTCCTCTTCCTCCTCAGTGACTCCGGATGGCGGGGAAACTCTCTCGTGGGGCTGCGACCACCCTGGGCAGCAAACGGGACCTAGGGGAGACTTTGTGCGTGGGGGAGGGCAAAGAAAGAAGAAAAAAACCAGCCCCAGCTTCTAGCCTTCATCACATAGTTTCTCCATCTCCCCAGTACAGCACATATGGAGGCATTCTCGGGGACACCCTGCATTGTGACAAAAAGCCAACATGGAGTTCTACGTGACCATATTTTCATCAAAGGTAAAACAGCATCACAACAAACATGAAAATATCCAAGAAGCTGCAGCAGAAAGAATCAGCTTTGCTGGCCACAAAGAGCAGCATTTACAGCTTTTGTGACTTGAGAACATATCGAGCTCAGCCCTGGAAGTACAGCCTTCTCCCCTCCCTTGTTCTCCCTTCAGCATGAAGATTATATTGTGAGGAACAAAGTCAGAAAACGTGCTGCAGAGAGCTCGGTGTGGCCTCTCCTCACATCTCCTCTTAGCGCATCTGACGCCTTGTCTTACTGGAGAAGTTGCTGTTCTGTTTCCTTTGCCATGTTGGCTCTTGAGTGCATTTTTCTTGCTGCCCTGGCCAAAGCCAAGCGCCTTATTAATCCTCTAACCAAGCAGAAAGTCTCCATTTTCTAAATTCAGTTTTCAAATCTATTTGAATGGAACGAGAAAGTTGCGCGTATCTCGACTAAACTGGGGCTGCTTTGTCAGTAAGAGACAAAGAGCGGAGCAGGTGATTATTTTTCCAACAGCCGAGCGGCTCCTCAGAGCAGGCTGCACTCGCAGCAACAGGCAGGAACTTTTTGACTGAACCACACCGGTAACCCTGAGAACCACGCCAGAGAAGCGTGGCTCCCAGACCTCGGGCAAAGAGAAAAGCGCTTTTTTACCCGCGCCCCCCCCGGGCAGCAAGGCCTCCCAGAGCGGCCCGGGGGCCGGCGATCGCGGCCCGCTCTCGGCAGAGGGCACTGCTCCGCCGGGAACCGCCGCGGGAGCCCGCACCCGCCCGCCGCTCCGCCGGGCTGCGGCCCAAACCCTGCGCTCCGAGGGCGGCGGGGGAGCCGCCGGGGAAAAGGCAGCTGCCGAGAGGGACGCGGTCGAGTGGGGCAGGGAATAAGCCGCGCGGCAGCTGCTGGAATTTAGCCGTGCCTTCTGCGCGTTAGGAAAAAGTCCCTGTAAAACACGTGTCACAATAAACTAATCGGTGGACGGTTGACGGTTGGTTCTCCTTCCTTTCTCTCCTTCCCCCCAACCTGGTTGAGGGTGCTTGATAAAGGAATTGTTAAAATCAAGTGGCTAGACCAACCGATTCAGCTACCGGCCTTCTTTGGAAACCCTTCTTTTTCGAGTTACTCAACTTCTGCGCTGAAGTTCGGCCATATATATTGTATATTCTCTGTCCTAGGATAGACAGGATGAAGAGCTGGACCAGTGTCAGCGTGCTGACAGCTTGAGAAGGCAAAGGAGAATTAATGCAGATTTCTGTGAAACAAGGCAGAAAGGCGGGAGGGGAGAGCATCAGTCTTGCACATGGAACACATTGCTGGAGAGCCTATGACACAAAGAGTGATGACAGGTTCTTGCATAATCTGACACTTAAAACTACAAATGGTTCACTAAACTGGAAAAGCATTCCTTCTGTACCCACTCGTACCCAGACATTTTCAAGCTACAAATGCTTTACTGGTACATGAGGCTCCTGTGGGCTTACCAATGTTCTCACATTTGTCTCTCTGGGTCACCCTGAACCAGTAGGCAACAAACATGGAGGAAATGAAGAGCAGGACCCGCTCCAGCTACCGGCAAAGCCAGCAGTTGTCTAGAGCAGCAGGCAACCAGACATAGCAAAATGACCATGAGCACCAGTGCCTCTATTCCCTCTGCCAGAGCTCAAGAAAACCAGTGCGGAAGCTACGGACCCTATGTGGGAAAAGGGAAGGTCTCTTCGGTGCTCTCATACAGGCACATCTCCCCCATGATAGTAGGGACACCAAGACAGAATCTCTTCCTCAATATTCTTCCTTCTAACTGTGGCAGACACCTGGCCCATGCCCTTATTTTTAGGGCAATGTATCAAATTTTAGCTGCTTTGCCTGCATAGCTGAGAAGCCTTCAGTCAGCTCTGCTGAACACATCAAGCCAAAACAGTCCATCACATAACAGATGCAAATTGATCGTTCAAACAAAGGAAAAGTTTGTTTCCAGTGGTGGAGGAAAGAATTCAGAAATATCTTCTTCAGAAGACTAAAACAATGACTGGGAGAGGCGATCTCCCTGCTTCACTGGTTCTGCTAACTAAACCTTAACAGGGACTTACCTGGAAAAACTAGCAACAGCTTTGAGCAACAAAGGTTACTTTCTCCTCTGATGATCCTTCTGGCAGGTAGAACTGGAGGAAGAGGTCAGAGTGAAACAGGATTTTGGAAATGCAGTCAGGAAGAAAAAGATGCATGAAGATGAAAGGAGACTAAAGAGAGGGAAACAGAGAGGGCAAGGGAAGGCTAAGAAAAGGCCAGAAAAAGTAGCATTCCCACACAGAGGCAGGCATGCCACTGGGGGAGAGATAGGGAGTCAAAACTTCATTGAAAAAAGCCCCCAAATAAAGGAGTAACTCAAGATACTCTCTTTTCTACCCTTTTCCTAACGCATTCATACTAATCCTTCTCCTTCCTCCAGTCCCTTCTTGCCTTCATTTCAGCTCACCTCTTTTACCAAACCCACCCAGAAGCGTGATCGTAGCACAGCACAATAAATACATTGCCTGGCTGCTTTCCTAAGCCAGTGCTTCACCATGCTGATCCTGCAGCAAGATACCCCATCCACCCACCGCCAACCCACCATTTCTCTACTTCACGAATAGCAAGAGCTCCCAGCTCCTCTGGCAACACGGCAGCTCTTCTGGCCCCACAACAGCTTGGTTTTTTCAGCTCCTTAATAGACCTTGCTCAGTTTCCAGTAGAGAGTCAGGAATAACCCCAGTTTATACAAGGTTGTGCATACTCACCCCAGTCTCCAAACCACTCCGAAGTAAAATTCACAGCTATAAGGATGGTGGCAGCAGTAGTAAAGTCTCCAGCTATACCGCTTGAATTTAATCTTTGCAAGGATGATAGTTTCCATTTGTCAACACCAGTGACCCAAAAGTTGTGACCGAAAGTACCTAAATGAAAGAGCTAAGCCACCAGGCTCAGAGCCTAAGGCACTAGGACTTCAACAGTTCTGTACTCTCTACAGCTTGGACATGTAGGGTGACATGGCATATGCTGCCACTAAATAAGTGGCCCTTTGCCTTTTTTTTTTTAAACTAACAGCCCACATGAGAAGGAGGGGCACAGGGGCTGACAGTTTGCCATTACAATTATGTCAGCTCATAGTATTATTTTTGCTTAACTGCCTCAGTTATATTAGTGCTGAATATTGCTAAATATGGCAAGACAGTTATAGTCATGCAGGTCCTCGAAGTGTCTCGTCATGTCTCCGAATCATCTTCTGTCCCAGGACAGAGCAGTCACTACCAGCAATAAAGGATCTCTCTTGTACAGTGCTTAGCTGTGCTGAAAAGTCAGCTTTTAAAGGAAGATGGGCAACAACTTTTTTATTATTACTATTATATTCAGCAACTTTCCCAAGAGACTTTATATAAAAAGCTAACCATAATCTTAACCTATGCTCTTTCTGGAATTCATGAGATACGGAAGACTATTGATACTTGCTCTCAGTAGGAAGCTACGTGATGCCAGGTTAGTTACCTCTCTTTCTGTTAAAAAAAAAAAGTTTTATGCAAACACATTCTGTATTTGTTTTTATTGATCAATAAATAACAAGCAATAATAATTCATAGCTTCATGGAGCCATATCCACAGGCTGAAACTTCTGTGATAGAAACACTGTTCACTGATCTCTACAGTATCACTAAACAGCATCTGAAGTCACGGCTGTATGGGTTCAGGCTGACACCAGCCCAGCTGAAATGAGTATCGGACAGCAAGTGAACACTGGCAGTGCCCGTATTCCTGGATGTTGACAGGCTGAAAGATGCACTATCTTACACGTTGACTTTCTAGACCACTTACAGTTAAGTCTAAATATGGATTTTGGAGCTAAATTTAGGCTTTAGGGCTGGAAAGGCATGACTTTGCAAGATGCTGACCTCTTCTGGGACATTAGATGTTTAATACACAGTCTGCACAAACATAAAAATCCAGTGCCAGTTTCCAAAGCAGTGTGGTGACTCTGTTTTTTTTCTTTAAACCCTTATTACAAAATGGAATTCATAAGAAGAGCCAGGAAAAATATGTTTGTATTTAGTAGGGAAAGAAAAATAGGGAGGGAAGACGTGAACATTATTATACGTGATGAATCTCCTGTTTATTTTAGAGAGTCTGGAAATTGCCTTATTTTTTCAATTGGACCACATGTCTTTATAAAAGATGTGTTCCACTCCAAACCATAAATATTCCAGGGACATCCTATTAGCAGTGTTATGCAAGAGAGGGAACTAGCTTATCCCAATGGAAGGCATTCACACTGCCTCCTGACATGCATTTGATTTAAGCCTGTCTTCTATTCTCCCTGTATAGCAAAGGGGATTCTGTCCAGAAGCCTCACTACAGTCCTCTGTCCTCCCTTTGGAGATGTTGGGAAGATAAGCCTCTCGCACATGCCATCTAAAATTAGTGTCATGTGAATATCCTCTTCTGGCCTTCTTGAGTCTATGAAAACAATAAAACACTATTCTTTAATTTTACATGAGCACAAAACTGCCTTTTACAATTTTACATCTGAATCTGGTTAGAGGGAGCCTGGGATGCCACCACTTTGACCTTTAGTATTTGGCAATGCACTGCTGAGGTATGAAGCCAACAGCGGTCCCCAAAGAAACCTGCATAACTCTGCTGAGTCCACATCAAGCTGTGTGAATGTGAGCATGACCTGATGAGGCACTTTATGTACAGGCTGCAGTGAGAGTGGAAGGAACATGCTGGAATAAAAATCCTGTCAGACTTTCTCCTTCCAATTCTAAATCACCTTTTAGATCCTGATCCATCAATGGGGGAGATTAAGGTGCCTGGGAACATGATCCACAAAAGTCAGCATACTCCATATGAAGCTGCTTATTCTGAGAGGAAAAATTCAGGAGGAAGCTCAAGACACTGCAAGGAGAACGGCTACGGTGCAAAGAGCCACTTCTTCATACTTCAAAGCCTCCCTTTCCTGGAGCCAGGTGCTTATGAATTCTGCCCTCCCCCTGGCAATAGAGGCATCATGGGAACCTCTTTCCAGATCTGCTGCCAGAATTTAAACTGCCCTTCTCAACATCCCACCAAAAGTAATTTTTCCGTGCACCGGTACAGCTTCACAGGCCTTCTGACCTGGTCCTAAGATCAGCAAAACACAGGTTGGGCCAGACAGCATTTGGGATTGAGAATCATTGGTTTTACCTGAAATGACAAATCCACAGATCATCGTAGCAGTTTTATTATCTTCTGTTTATTCTGTTCCATCAGTGTACACAAATAACTGGTGTTTTCCTGGTTTTAAGCCCATGTGAAAGAGAAAAGATTGGCTTTCTGTTTGGATGTCATAATATTAATAGAGAACATCTTTAGAGGCTTATTACAATCCAATATTGCCAATTCCAAGCATTAAGAAAATGAAGGGAAAAAAAAAGGGACATAATGAATCATTCATCCCCACCCTACAACAAAAATCACGAGAGTAAAAATGGCTTTGATTCCATTTGTTTACCAGTTTCTGAGCATTTTTGTGTCGTCACATTACTACTTCAAACCCTTCTGCCACAATGAGAGCTAGGAATTGTCTAAAATAAAGATTCACAGTTATCCTTAAATCACATGAATCCTGAGGCTGGAGCCTTTGGGGCAAGAAACATCTCTAACAAAACAAGCTAACAAGGAACAAAACCAGCTAACAGGGTACTTGGGATGAAAATACCAGAGCAACTAATGAACCATCGACACCAAATAGGTTCATAAAGCTGGCTATGCTACAAGACCCAGAAAAAGATGACATTTGCTAGAACAGATTAAAACTGCCTAGAATGAAAAAAGGGCCAATATACTACACTCTGGGTATTAATCCAGATCAACTATGCACAATGTTCCTGGGAAAAAAAATAACCAAACAAAACCCCACACCCAAAAAAACCCCCAACAGTTGGGGCTTTTGGTTTGAGGCCAGTTCTCCCAGTCCTGATTTCTTATGAAATCAGGGAAAAAAGCTACTGGCAAAAATAGCTCTGTGTAAGACTCATGAAATGTGGTAACTAAACATTATTATAAATTTATTTCATCTTGACACCAAAACCAGCTCTACAGCTGTTTTATGATACTGTGAAGGTTAAACTACTACAGAACAAGTACTCCTGCATGCGGCTACTATAAAAGTGTCACTGAATTATTTCTAATTTTAGTGCCTGTTGTTCTAAAAATTGCTTCCTGCTGCACTCCAGGAAGCAAGAAAAAAGGTGATTCACATAAACCTAGCAGCTGAGGAACAACATGGATCTAACTGATGGAGTAGAGCAGCTATATACAGCTAGAGGATTTGTACTGGACCAAGACTGCAGGGAGACTCAAAAGGCAGTTCAAGTTGCCATAGTCCACAACATGCAAGTCTCATGGCTGATTTAGTGATGCTGCCCCACTTTCTAGCCAACTAAGAGAAACAGGTACTTTTAGGGCAGAATGAATCTCACTTACTTTAGCCACCCAGTTTAAGATGATGAGATGAATCACACCTGAGAACAGCCATTTGTCTGCACTAACCATAAAGTTAGTTCAGGCAACTAGTTATTTTATTCACATTTTTTCAGGTGAATCATATCCAAGTGTCCAATAAAAGGTAAGTGGGCAGAACACCACTCCAGCTTCAAATACTGCTACACCCCCACCCCCTGGGACCCAGATTTGTCACAAAAAAGGAGGGAAAGAAACAAGCTCAAACAGTAGATATTACGAACTTGCCAGACATGACTGTAGAAATTAGTGCTTTCAAAAGATATTCCCAGATACCAGTAAAAACCATTATCTAAGTGCTGGGTTTGTCTAAGAACATAAAAAAGATGACAGGAAGCCATGTAAGCTAAAGGGAGATGTAGATCACTGGTCTCTGCATCAGACAGACACAGAAAAAAAACTAGTTAGCAAGATTATCACCAGCACTAATCAGCTACCAGTGTAAATTGCTGGATGCTATGAACACCTTTAAAATGAAAGTCATGCAAATTCTAAAATCACAGGTTGTCAGATAAATTTCTGCCAAAGAAGGGAATGAGAAACGAACTAGCCAGCAAAAAAAACATGCCTTCATTGTTATCAAGCACAGGCTTTGTCTCCACATATATCATATAGGGGTGCCATTACTGCAGATATGGACAATTAACTGTATTTGGAAAATACATTTTTCAAAAATTATCTGCATTCTCCGTCATGCGTTTTAAGCACAAAATCACTCACAGGGAGAAATAATTTCAAGACTTGCACCTGAGTTTGGGTAAACTGGTACAGCTACACAGAAGCGGAAGACCATATACCAATTTACATTGGCCTGAAAGTATTGCCATTAATTCATGTCTATAGGATTGGCAGCTGCCAGCAGTGGGTGAGCCTCTTCTGCCCCCCAGGTCTATAAAGCAAATGGTCAGATCAGGCCTGAGAATTTCTGATGCTCAAAGTGGTGGATATCTAGTATCTCACCTTGGAAATTATTCTGCGAATAACACTGCAAGTACTGTCCCAGAAGCTAAGCACAAACCCTCTGTGAATGTTGACTACTGATGTCTAGAAATACTTCCTTTTTGTATTAGCTTTTCATGAAACAGATTTTTGCTGTTATTTTTAAGGACTCCTAGAGATGCAACTACCTCTTGTTCAAAAACCTAAGTATGATGTCCACACATGATGTCTAGGATGCCCTGATTACAGCATTACTCAACAGCTGAGAAACACCAGTATCTAGACTGCGCCTACACAGAGGGGCATTATTCAGTAGATGACACAGAAAGAGCAACATGAAACACACCTTTCTAAATTCAAATGTGAATTTGATTTGAATGCCTACTTCACTAGGTGTTGCTACCCCAATCTCTGACCAATCAGCATCCCATCCAACGTATTCCTGTGTATACTGAAACTAGGAGATGCTGCCAAAGCATTAAGCAGCCTACAGAAAAGGGCGGGGAGGGAGGAATGCACTTCTATTTCCTGTTCTTGGGCAGAGCAGACGATGAGAAACACCTCTTTAGTCCAGGGGTTAGTCCAGGACCAGAAGGTTTAATCCACATATGCTTCCAGTCTGGCCATAACACCTTTGCTACTCATTTTAAAAGGGAGTAAAAAAAAATTAAATGCTATTATCCAAAGGCCAAGATTCCAGTGATAAGAAGCTGAAATATTGTCTGAGATGTTAATAGTAAGAGCTAAAGACACGCTCTGCAACTACAGGGCAACATTTTACTAAGTTTGGCAAAAGAGTCTCCTGCCTTCATCCCCTCAGGCTTTTGCTCAGCTTAGACAATATCACAAGGAAGGGCTGTTTGCCCAGAGGTTTTCACTGCATATTTGTTGGGAGATTTTTGTTTGTTTGTTTGTTCATCCACACGGCTTACTGCCAGCTTATGAAAACTACAAGCCTGTCATCAGGAGTTCACCCAGTCTGAGAGGAAAAACAATGGTTAGAAGTCAACCTGATTCCATACCTTTAAAACATCACAGAATAAAATACACATAAAAAAAGACATATCAGTAACATTGTGATGCTCCCCAATTTCAGCCATGGATTATAATGAAACATGAGTTTCTGTAAGTAGAGGTTTGTCTTGACATGGAGAACCCACCACAAGAACATCAAGGTCTTGTCTTTGTGCAAGCAGAACCTCCCCAACAGGTTTGCTCTTCCAGAATGACATTATCCTTTAGAAAAAAACCACCAAACTCTTTTCTTACCCCTATCAGACATGTTTCTTTCAAACTCTTTCTGAGCACACTGCACTCAAACACAGGAAAGAAACCCCAACACTTACATCATCTTGAGCTGTACTATGAAAAGCAGAGGATTCCCCAGAAACAGGAAACCCTGTACAGTTCATATTCCCACTGAAGCCAGCAGACAGTTTGGATACACCCAGCTGAGAGGATCAGACTTATCAACTGGAGATTGGGCAGGAGAGAAAAAAAAAACACTGGGTCAAATCCCAGCTGGTGTAAATCAGTGTAACCCCACTCAAGTTAACAGGGTTGTGCCAATTCAAGCCAGCTGTGGATCTAACCCACAGTGTGTTTTGCAAGTCTATTTTCAACTCTTCAGGGCTCTGCTCTGCTGTGTTTAAACGTTCACAACACCCACTGAAATTAACGAGAACTGTGTGTGCAGAACACGAGTGTTATTTCTTTTTAAGTATTTGGGAGGTGCTCAGAGACTGTGATAATGGGTGCCATATACTAGAACCCAGACAGAATGGTACTGAATCATCAGACCCTTAAGTGGGACAGGTCATTAATCTTTTCCTTGGGAGAGCATTTCAATTTTTGCCTTGGCAAATGAGGAATCATCATTAATAGATGTGGGGGTTCTACCTTTGCCAAGTCCCAGACAAAGTGTGTTTTTCCATTTGCCTTGGGCTTGTGTAAGCTTGCCTAAGGAGGCCAGCCTCGCAGTTTTGAGAAACACTGCTAGCAGCCACCATACCCTCATTCCCAGCTAAATTAAACCCTATTATGCTGTAATTAACCTTGCCTAACTTGTTCTGAGTTACAGCAGTAGGTAAAAATCATGCTTTTCCTAGGCTGTCCCCGAGAAGCAGTTTTACATATCAGGCTTGCCTACTCTTCAAATATTTCCAGCTTCTCCTGGAAGCTCTTCTTCTGAAGATCACAGCTCAAGTGCAGGCAACATCAGAACTCTTCTTGACTTCAGTGAGGCCAGAATCATCTGCAAATATACTTGTGCACCTCATGTTCATGCCAGATGGCATACTTTTGAAGCAAACACAATACCACAAAAGTGATGGTGAGAATACATACATACACCTTGTTGGTTTTTAAGGTTTAAAACATACACATAGGCAGGCTCACTAAGTTTCCTTGGTCAAATTTAGAGCAGTAGAACTCCATTTTATGAATTAGTCTGTTGCCTGTTTTATTTAGATGCAAGTTAAAAAAAAAAAAAGTAAAAGAAACCTACCATATTTCTAGTTCCATATGATACTTGGGGTAAGGGTTCGAAGAATGAGCACAAGGCAGGAAGAACTCTTACAAGACTACCCTTTTACTAGAAAAACAAATTGTTGGCAGAATTGCTGTTTCCAGATTATTACCCCCCACCCCTTTTTAAAACCTCAAAATTCTTCAGCTGTATTTTGAAAGATCCAGCATTTCAGCTAAGGTCCATCCAACTTGATTAAGTCCATGGGCCTTCAAGCCAGGCTGTCAGTGCAACAGTCTCAAAAGCAGGCAGTCATTCTGATGAAGGCAGGACAGAAGTCTGGATAATCCTTTAACTGCCTGCAGTAAGTGTGTACATGGAAAATACAGTGTAAAACACCACAGAATAAAGGCTACACTGCCCTAAATAAAAGGGCATTTGGAGAATGAAAAGTGCTATCACTGAATACACGTTGCATATATTAACAGTGGAAAGGTGGGAAGCCTCTGAAGAATACAGCCTGGAGAGTCAAAGGCAATCTGATTTTTTTTTTTTTTTTAATCTGTGCATCTGAATGCATGCAGGGAATAAAGGAGAGAATCAATGGTTACGCAGCTAACAGCCTGCCTCCGACACAGCCTGCTGACAGCGGCTGTAGCAGAAGAAGGATTTACCCTACCTGTTCTTCCCTGTAAGATATTCAACTGCTCAGTTCCCACAGTACCCGCAGTAACTTTTTTTCTTTAAGTACTTGCACTGACATTACCCTTTCTGCCATCCCCAGAGCGGGAACGGCGGCAGGTCCTGCGCTCCGGCCCGCTCCGCGCCCCCCGCCTTCCCGCCCCAAGCGCTCCGGGCCGCCGGCGCTGCGG
>JANZLQ010000041.1:11673690-11723259 GCA_026212715.1 Elanus axillaris | reverse complement strand
GGTGGATTTCGTCGTCGCCGCAGCGTGAACGCCTTGCCTTTGGCCCCGGGCTCCATGCTTGGTAGTGGCTTGGCGGCCTGGCGAGGAAGGCCGCTTCCCGCCCAGCCTGCCCCGGGGCGGCCTGAGGAGGGGCGGGGGCGGCTGGTCCCCTGCCTGCCACCCCTGGTGTGCGAAGCCGGGTCTCTCCTCCTTCCCCAGCGGCCAGTATTCTCCGAAGGGCGGGGGGCTGGCCTGCAGATCTGCAAAAGGCCCCCGACACCCCTGTGTAGGCTGGCGGCCTTGCCACCTGCTGCCCTGCCCTCCAGAAGTTGGGTAGCACAGCATAGACCTCCCCAGCCTGGAAGCGTTCACTGCGGCCTTACTCTCTGCGGGGGGGGTCGGCGGGGGTGTGTGTGTGCTCAGAAATGGAGTGAGAAACCACCTGCTCTGTGCAGGGGGGCTGGGTGTGCCCCATCTTCCCCCACTCATCCCGCTGCCATGTTCCCAGGTAAGGCATCTGGGGACTCAGGTGGAACTGAGAAAAGGAAAGAAGGGCCTGATTTTCACAGGTGGTGTGCTGGGCAGCCAACGGGGAGGCTGCCCTGAACTTCCAAAAATCAGGCCACTTGCTCATTGTCACACCCTTAGCCGTGGCTCAGGGAGCAACCAACTTGGGTTTGGGGCTTCTTCAATTGATTCTTCTCAGTTTTATTCTTTACATCGACAGAATAGCGATGAAACCTAATTCGCTGCGGCTTCCGAGCCGTGTTGTTGGGGTAAGCTGAAAGGCCTTCGCGCCCTGCCACCTCAGGACGGGGTTTTTGGTAACCTAGCAGCAGGCTTTCCCGTGGTGGCAGTGGGGACGCTGATCGTTGGTGGTGCCGAGCTGCCTGCGTTGCCTGACCACACGCTGCTCTTGCCAGCCAGCCCAGGAGACACCATTTCAAAAAGATGTGGATGGTAAACCCTGCTCTGCCAGTGACTCAGCCTACGGCCTCAGCCAAGTCACTTCACCACACCTTGAAAGGGAGAGATAATGCTTACCTACCTCATCTTAGGAGGCTTCACTAATGTTTATATAGTACTTTGCATGTTTAAAGAACTAAGTGCTGTGTATGAATTTTGGCTCTCTGGATCCTATGATCTTTGGCCCTTTCAAAATACATAGGAGACTCAAGCCGGTCCTGGAGAAAATGCCCGTACAGGCATGAGAGAGCAGCAGGGGAGGGGGAAGCCCTCGTGGCTGTGCAACAGCTGTTCCGGCACAGCCCATGTGAACATGGTTCTTGCTCCAGAAGCAGGAGCAGACAGGTTGCTCTAGGAGCCTATGCAAACCTCATGCTGAGGAAGCTCCCTGGATCTAGGCTGGAGGCGTTTCAGTCCACTTCGGTAAAACCAGCTCCTGCTCTTGTGCTCTGCCCTCTCAGACCTGAACCCAGAAGTTAATTTTTTGCATTCTTCCAGACAGCCCGATCCATAGGGGTTTTCTGGACCTTCTCATTCTCCCAAAAAGGATATTCGCTTGCCTGTGATAGAGGAGGGCGCACTATTTGTGAGTTAATTTAAAGGGGACCTCTCTCCCTGGCATCCGTGGAAATCTGTGGAAACAAGGCTGCTCTTCACTCCCTGAAAGAAGACTCACTTGTTTTATGACACAGTGTCCTAGGTCTCCCACTCCTGCCGGTGAGGTAGACAGCATGATCGTGTGAACTCTATTTTATCTATAATCCCTCACTAACTATGCTGCCAACTCTTGCCTGCCCCTGACAAACCCAAACCCACACCCACGCCCAGGGGTCCACAATACCACTCAGCTAAGTAATAACCTGACTGTCCATACTAACTGGGTGCAAAAGCCCTTTCCAGCCAAACTAGTCAGAACCCATTACTGTGCTGGTGAGATATATAATCCCCAGGGATCCTGTTGCTGTTCTGGTCCAGGTTCAGGCACACGTGGCTGCTGGCCCCTAAAGAAGGACTCTGAGCCCTAAATGGGGAATTGCCTGGGGCAGCCAGGGGGAAGTGAGGTGCAAGAACCTGTATGGGGTTTAGGCAGGATGAATCATCTTCTGCTTTGGATTTTTTTTTTTAATAAGTTTTGGTTGTTTTTTTTTTCAGATAAGGATATAATGAAAGAGAGTACAGGTCTTGTTTTTCTTCGTAAGGGGTATGTAAGGAGTGGGTAGAATGAACTTTATTGGCTTAAAGGGGTCCACCTAGTCAATGTACAAATTCCCTTGGATCACTAGTACGAAAAATGGGGTTTTATTTAGTAATTTACATGTTAAGAGAGCAGTGGGCAAGTGTACATTTAATTTATTTATGTATTTATTTAGTAAGTTCTGTTTCTCACCTTTTACACACCCCAATTATGAAAGTAAGAAAGCTAACATCCTACTACCTCCCTTAGCTAGGTAGAGTCTCACAAAATAGGCTGAAAGCTTTAAAAGGTAGAATAGAGGTGCCTAACCGCGGAAATGGACAGATAGCACTATGCAAGGGATAAGCCATGTATTAATTGTTCTTCCTCTGCTAAGGTTCGAAAGGTCATTGGAGCATTAAAATAATAAAATTGGTTCTGAAATTGTACAGAGGGAAAAATTTAGTTGTATTAGAAGGAATAGTAATTATTTCTTAATGTCTATTGATGGTTGAACTAGGTATTGTGCATTGTTATCCTACTCTTTTCAGTTGCATATATGTGACTACAGGAGCTCTGTGCTTGGTTTTTAAGGGATCACAGTGCAATAAATGGCCCTGTTAGGCAAGCAGCAGGTATGTCTCCCATGTGTCTGCAGTCGAGGGACACAAACCCAGTGAAAAGGACTATGCTACCCACCAGTGTGGACTCATTGCACTAGATGTTGATTGCACTGACATTCCTGAAACCTGGAGGAGCAGCACACAGCAACGTGGAACATGGTGGCTTGAGCCCCTTGTACAGCAGGTGGAGTTTTCTTGGAAGGGGGAGGCAAATACTCAGCAGCTGACAGTGTCAAACAAAGAGGGCAGCACAAAAGGAGACATAATGCCAGGGGTGAATGTAAGAGACGAAGAGCTGTCCTGGGAGGAAGCAAAGATGAAGGGTAAGCTTGTGGGAGGACATAAAAGGGTGTGCTGTTTGCATGGCAGAATATGGAAGATCATGAATGCTCTGGTAACGAGAGGAAAATTATATTTGAAGGAGGTTCTACTTTGAAAAAATGATGTTGTGAAAAATGACTGGGAAGTGTTATCATTATTATCCATCAATATCCCCACACTCCTTTGGCAAAAGGTCCCCATACTTTGCTGCCAATACCTTATTCCATACGTAATACTGTGGAAGGGCATGGGACAACCCGAAGTACCATTCCTTGTACTACAAATGTTTTATCAGACCATTTTAAACTTAAACCCAGCATGCAAGCTAAGCCTGGACTGGAGCTTACCATTTCTCAGCTTATCATTTTTACGTTCGTCATCATTTCCCTTCTGATTTGCTATTCTTGCTCATTATTGCTCACCTAAAATTAGGTTGGAAGTTTAAGCAAACACCTGGAGCCTGACGGGTCCTCTAAAATACCTGTTATATTCTTGGGCCTGGTAAACATAAAAAGCCCTGTGCAAGTGGATTTTCTCCCACCCTGGGAAATCAGCATTCCATATGTTCATAGCAAACACTGATGGGGCAATTTCTTGTTTACTTTAGTTGGTTTAAATTCATTTGTCAATATAGCAGCCCACTATGTGTCACATGTGAGCATAATAATAGCTTGATAGTAACTTGTTTTGCAGTAACAAACACCTTGAGAGATGGCCTAATGCTTCTTCATATATAGGAAGCCTTTTGAGATTATTGCCTAAATAACATCAAGTGATTTATAGAGAAGTAAGATGGGGTAGGATGTTTTTCCAACTAAGAACTTTTAGAAAGATTGGGGAGTTGCCATTCAGAAGTTAAATTTATAAAGACATGCTAAAATTAAAATATGGGTAACAGCTTCATGTGAAGCTAAGAATTCTCATTTTGTTGGAAAATGCCACAATTGTATATGCAAGATTTTGATTAAATCCAAAATCATCAATTTAGCAGGAGAGGGGGTTGTATCTCTTGTGCTCTATCTAAGCAGACAGTTCATTGTGCCTGAGCACTACAGAGGTTACATACCGATTTAGTGTGTAATACTGCTCCTCGTTATTTTCCTTGTTCTGATTTAACATCTTGTTCATTCCAGAAGATAACTGTGTAAATTACATTACACAAATTATTGTACTTTCTTCCTTTTGGGAGAATTTTTCAAGTCAAGCTTTGTCTGTATACAGTATCACAATAGCTAGCAGTAACTAACAGTACAAATTTTCTGTTTTCTACTTCAAATTTTCAATTTAATTGTTAAACATGTCAGTTCATTTAAAAATGAGTCTAGAATAAGGCAACCTCAGGGCTTTGTACACTTGCAGGCTGGATCAGTGGGTACAATCACCTGTGCATCAGCAGCTGTAAAAAAAACCAAAAGAAAGTGAGATGGCATGTGAGCTGTCAAGTGTATGTGTCCTGGGAGATCCGTCAGCCTCTGCATTGAGAGCTCGATATTAAGGAGAAGCTTCAACTCTGGCTGTAGGAGCCCTAAAAAACATTAGGAAAAGCATACTGGAAACAATGAGGAGGTACTTCTACTGGTGTAGATTATACTTTGCCATGACTTTCCACATGAGGCTTAGGAGCCTTGAGATGACAGTTGGAGATGTGTGAGAAATGGAACCCACTGAGTCCTGTTTTGCAATCAACTCTGGATAAACAATCTCTGTAGTATTTTTACCAAATTTCAATGAAGTTTAGTCTCATGGTTACTTTTTTTTGTCTCCTCACAATCAATTCTTTCTCCTCTTTTTTTGTGTTGTGTTGTTTGGGATTTTTTAATTTGAAATAAAAATACAAATTAAAGCCAGTGAACAAGATTTTGACATGGCCAGTAATTTTGAATGCCTCACTTCCCAGGTGCCTGACTCTGTAGACTGTAAGAGGAGCTGACTTTCAAAAAATGCCAGCCACCTTTTCTTCTACCATTAAGTTTCAGGTTAGACCCTGGAAGCTGGCACTTGAAATCACTAGCTTTTTCTGAACAGTTCACCCAAGTAAGTCATATTTAAGATTAGCTGCTGTGCACAAAATGTGCTTTAATAACTTTGTAATTGATTGCAATACTTAATTGCAATGGCCATCACAAACCTTATACCAACTTTATTTTTCACGTTCACCAGCCTGCTCATTTTTCAGGGTTAGCAGAATTACGTGTCCTGTGCCATAAAGCCATCGGGAAGGAAGTTGTTACTAAAGATTTGACCATCCACTGAGATTTCGTAAGTATTTGCTGGTTCAAGCCATTGAAGTTAGGGAGGCAGAATGTGACTCTGCACTGAAGTAGCATGGTAGTTTTTAGCAACATCTCATATTTCTGGTTTTACATCTTTGAATGTAGAACTTTCCAAACAACAGTGGTGAATGGTGACATAGTTGTGGGCAGAGAGCTCAGTCAAAGTGGTCCAAGCAAATTAACTGACTTATTTCACATCACACTCTTGTCAGTCAGCAGAGATAACAGGCGGTCATCTTTGTCCTGAAGCCCTGGAGATCTACTGGATTCTGCAGAGATCTTTGCTGGATGTCTTGCCTCAAAGGTGCTGGGAATCATGTCACCCAAAACTGACCCTTCAGCAGGAATTGCAAATTCAGATGTGCCACAGAAAGAACTTGATGCATCGAAATCCCACTTTTATTGATCCCTGGTCACAAAGATCCACAGCAAAACATATCCAGGAAGGAAGTCACACCCCCTGAAAGATGCAAGTGTAAATTATTCATGCACAGGCATCACCTTCAGAGAATCACCCCAGCGCAGCAGCTTCTTGCATATGACAGGATTAATTTACAACTCTCTGTTCTAATTGTGACTCCTTATCTCTCAGCAAAAGATTGCCATTAAGATTCTTTTTCCTGAAATTTTTCTGCTATACGTGACCATTGCTGCTGAATTGCCAGGACTGTCATTCCCCTTCTATGCTAATAATTAATCTTTTAATGTTAAATAATTGGAAATCAAGGTGTAGAAATAACCAGCTGACATAAACAAACATTGTTGTCATTCTCTTGCCCCTCTCTTACCACCTTTCACTGCATGGAGTCTGTCTAATTTCACTTGTAAGCTCTTAAAACCAGGGTCTGTGACTGTTGAACACCAAGAACAACAGCCTAATAGGATCTACAACAGTGGCACTACAGAAGAAACACATTTGTTGTGCACATAAACATGTAATTAACAGGGCTCATCTGCACTCAGAAATGCTGCATACGCTACTAAGCAGGCAGTTCTGGCCAGGTAACATCTCCCCTGGCCACCATTCTTCTGGTCCCATTTTGAAGCTGAGAAGGTGTGAAGGAATACTGCGGCTTGAGAGAGTGGTTTTTTTTATTGTTGTGGTATTTATTCCTGCTGCAAGACAGGGAATGATCTCTTGGCCTTTTCCTGTCTCGTCGTGCAACGTGCCATGCAGCAGGTCACGCGTTGCTGAAGCCTGGCAATGCCTGTGTACGGAGGAGGATGCAGAGCGAAGCTGCAGGATGTTGTTGGTTGGCACCTTCCCATGGATTTGGCTGACATCTCCCTCTGATGTTCAGCATCCCGGGGTGGGAGGGAGGTGCCAGTGCTCAGAGCTCAAAATGCCAGTGGGAGTGCGCAAGATATGCACCAGCTGAGCGTGCCTGAACAGGCACGCCTTGGCAGGGCTGGGTGAGGGGGAAAGGGGCATTGCCTCTTCCCTGCCAACAGAGCCTGCGAGGAGTCGTGGTCCCCATTTCTTATATCCTCCTGTTACGTCAGTGGCAGTTTTGGTCAGATGTCAACTTAGGTTTGGACATCAAGGACCAAATCCTTTGACCACGAGATTCATATCAACTCTTCCAAATAGAGCCATGTTAAGGAGTGCTATTTTGTGCGGTGTAGGCTAGGCATTTCATTTTGTTGATGGGTTCGGGATACTTGTCTCAGCTACACTTCTGAGATGCAGGCATCTGCCTCTTCCCATTCAGCTGATCACAGGTAAACAAATGTATGTATAATGAAGTTTCTAAAGTCATCTTCAGGCAGACACTTTGCACAAATAATAAATCTGGTAGTACCAGATTTTATTCTGACTCATGGACTATCTAAGAAGGCAACATCCGAGTCCCACAGATTCATTTGTATGGTTCAGTAGAGTATTTTACATGTCTTACAAGCTTTCTACATTAGCAGCTTTTCTGAAAGAGTCACTAAAATGAAAGTGTTACAACCATGCAATCAAGCACCACAGTGTCATAAAACATTGTTAAAGACCCATGGAAAGACTTGTCTTACTAGTCTAGAAGATGATTATACTGCTGATAGAGTCCACTTGGAAGAGACACAAACATATCAGCAGTGCTTGTGATGACATATGCTGCACACATTTGATCAGTCCTTTATAATTTCTTGTTTTCACCCATAATGCAATTATTTCAGGTTTATCTCAGTGATCTAACAAATTGTCATGCTGGAAACTAAAAACATTTTATTTCTTACACTGCTGCGGTAGGTCCTATGCAGGGATCAGCACAGGTACCTGGAAAAGGGGATTACATCTATGGTGGAATTTGATTGTGCTGTGGGTCCATTAATGTTTTATGGGTAAGTGGAACTGGGCACATTTTGTCTTCTACGTACGAGGGATGCACTTCCCTCCTTAGTCATTTCACTACTTGAACCTGCCTTAAAAATGGAGGAATCTTCCAACTAGATCACAATCTTTTTGGAAGAATCCCAGCAGATCACACTATTCAGAAGACTGCAAATAAAGAAGCTCTGATTCAAAGAGGATAAAGGGGTTTAGTTCCAAGTGAGAGATTTCATTATCACTCATTGCTGAACACCAGAATTCTTGTATGAGACAACTGAGACACGCTATAGTATAGTAATTCTAAGTTAAGATGTGCAGAACTGGAGTTATGTAGCAATTTAAGAAGAGCGAGCAGATACTGAAGCCTTGCTGAATAGCTGATTTAATTCAGCAAGTACTGATCAGACACAGTCAATCTGTTAGTGGGTCAGCTAGCCTTGACGACAGATGTTAACAGTTTACCAAGACGACATGCAATAAGAGAGTAAGCACATGCTGATTTTTCAAATAATTAAGAATGCTCTTCCATCACAAAAATTTTATAAAAATCTCCAAACAGAAACTTAATGTTTTCAGACATCAGTAAAAAAGAAAGTGGTTGCATTCAGGAAAGGAAAGCTGTAACTCAAATCAGACAGGAACTTGGACATGTTATTTGTGCAAATCTCTGCTTTCTGCAGTTTTACAAGAAGTGCTGACATAGGCCAAGTAGTCCCTATGCCTTGGGAGTATTAGCTGGATCATTAGGAAAAAGAAACAAAGTAGAAGCTGGGTGTTGTCTTTTGAGTGAAGAAAGCTGTAGAATTGATGTAATGTTTGACTTTTACGGGAGGCATTCATAGCATCTCCTCCATGGAGAGGCAGCAGAGGTTCCAGCACCAGCACTCATTCCCAGAACATCCCTGCAACCTAGAAGATTCAACACCGGAAATAGATCCAACATTTGTGCAGCAGCTATGAGTCTCACATTATCCATTACGCTGTTCTGTAGGCACTGCTGAAACCGCATAGACAAGGATGGTCACAGACTCGCAGCAGCCTCTCTGACTCTTACGTGCTAGCAAGCTGTCTCAGGAGCTTGTGTGCCTTCCTGGCATGGCATTTCACATGTTGGTGATTTTGCAGGGCAAGGAAAGCTACAACCTGAACACTTGCGTTATTAGGCTGAGGTTGGAAAAGAATGGGAGCCACTGCTGTTTTCTAACGGAAACTGAAATGTCATCTTTATATTCCAACAAGCATTAAAAAACAATACTAAAAAATACCACAAGCTTTTCTGCACCAAAAAATGCAAAACTAACTTCATCCAGCTTCTACTGTGCTATTCCAGTGTGTACGGTGTATAAAATACCAAGCTCAGATCTGCAGTTGATCCTCACAGCATGTGCTAGATCTAACAAACTGTAATTGGATCTAGATATGAAAGGGTACATGGACATCACGGGCAACTGGTGTTAAAGCTATTACAGAAGTTACGAAATAGACCCGCAGCTAGTCCCAGCAACAGAATGAGCGTGTTTGCATTGGTAACGGCCCTGTACAGCTGCTTAATCTGCAAACTTTTACCATGCAGAAGACTGCTGGATAAAAAGAAGAGTGTATTTGATCTTTTCAGGAATGAGCTGAAGGAGAAAAATTGGGATGTTTAAAAAATTAATCCCCCTCCGGAATGCCTGGCATACTTTAACTAAGGAAAAACACTCAGCTGCCTACAGTAACTGAAACAAATAGGTAGAAACAAATAGGTACAATTGTCATTCCTTACTAATAGTAAGATTTTCCTTTTGACCAGTAACTATGTAAAGCTTAAGGGTTACTACACACAAATAGATTCATCATAAGACTGGGAGTTATCATGGAGAGTATAATTATGATTATTAAATCCACTGCACAGAGCAAATAGATAAACAAGACAAACACAGGATCTCAAAAGCATTATTGAAGTTTGTCCCTGACACCAAATCAGGAGCTGAAGTTTCTGGCCTTGACTGGGTGATTCTTACCACTTTTTAAATCACAGCACACTATACACAGTTTCTCTTAACAATTGTAGACTGTTAACAATTCTTGAATGAAATTTTGACATATATAAAAGAGATCCAGTTCTTTCCCAGATAAATGTTAAATTTGCATTCATGTATTTGCCATTAAAACATTTGTTAGATACTGGTTTATTTATAAGGCAAATTGCAAATTTTCTAGAAAGTTGCAGGAACACTATCTTATGCAAGATAATGTATTAATAGGATATATATTTCTGTAAACGTTTGTCAGAAAGACGCTAACAGTGCTTTATTCTCACTGTAAACATGACCCAAGCCATTTCATTTTAGTTTTATGAGCATCCAACTAGAAGTCTTCTTACAGGATCACATTTCTAAATGTTGTCCTTCATGTCTATCTGGCTCACATGCAGGAAGAAAATGGTTGTCTGTTTTCTCCCCTCTCCTTCCATTTTACTGTTGAAACCTATTATTTCAGTAATTCACACCAGAACACCATTCTTTGTTCAAAAGAAAAAGAAAGTATGTTTTGTACTTTAGCAGGATGTTGTATTCAAGACATACAAGAATGTTATTTTTTAGGAAGTTTTCTGTAGATTAGATAAGCCTTTATTGAAAAGTTTAAGGAAAATATTGATGCTTCTGTATATGTTGCAGTCATTCTGGTATAGAAATAAAGAATGGATGCCTCTATGGACAAATCATTGCATCTGAGAATCATTTAAAAAAAAAAAATTATTCCAATCCCAAGAAAGTCACTTGCAGAGAAGCTTATCAAGGGATTCTCTTGTTCAGTGCATAAACTTTTAGACTACTGCCTAGGCAAGAGTTAAGATAGTAGGTCTGAATACCATACGAGGAAAAGTCTTTGCATGGTTTTTCTCTGATTGTAAAACTTTTCACAAGTATTACTTTGTTACATGCATCACCTTTATGTATTTACAGCTAAGACATCAAAAAGGTGATGAATTTGAAGCCTGATTTTTGATGTTACATCTCGTTTACTTAATTCCATATTTTTTTTTCAATCTAAACCATGTTTATTGCTATGTAACATCAATTACTTAACAATGAGTCAGTATGGTTGTAATTTTTGTGACCATAGCAAAGAGGTGCACTACTCTTCACATAAGAAAAAAAAATCAGGCATTTTTATGTTTCTGTTTTGTTTTTAACTGGAGTGTATACAGCTTTTCCTCAGACTACATGCAGTTACCTTGTTTTACAGGGGCTCTGATACACAACATACCTTGGGAATCTTTTAATAGTAGCAGGATCAGCAAGTAGTCCATGCAGCTTTTCTCCATGATAAGGATAGCTGTGGGAAGGTTGAAGAGTATAAAGAGAAAAAAGAAAAAAAAATAACAAACTATCTGCACTTCAAAGATTCCCTTCAGATGAAGCAGATAGAAAATCCACATAGATTATTGCAGAAGCTGTAGGTGAAATTAAAAGTTGCCGTCTCCAGTATATGCATTTGCCTGAAGTGTTCTCTACGTTTACATATTCTAGGGCAAACACAGCTGTAAAGATACATACTGCTCTGTTCTTTAGTCTGAAAGTGTTCAGACTTTAAAGTTGGGGTCTGTTAATACTGAGATCACATTTACAGTCCAAAGAATTATGTGTCCAGCATGTAGCAATCTTGATTATATTCCGGTCAGGATGTGGGAAAGATGCTATTAGAAACAAAACAATCAATTCACTTAGACAGTCCCACAAACATGCTTTATGGCATCTGCCTCCTACTCATTTTAAGTGAGGTTTTATAGTGACACATTGGTGAAGATTAGTACACAACTGCAGGCAGATGCCCATGACTGATTCAATTGTTTGCACTGACACTCACAATTGCTGTAATTGCAACTGAAGTGATAAAAGCCATTGCAAAAAACAGACAAAGTGAAACCAACATTGTTCCTCAGAGATTTTATTAGTTGAAGCCCAGAAATGCACAATCCACTCTTCTTGGTATGAATTCACCACAGCATTTCCATTTGCTATGCCTGCAATACTGTCCTCATTGATTTAACATAAGAAGATACAAAAGGCCTCTTTAAAAACAGAACTTGTACAGTGAAGTCAATACATTCAAGCCACACTTGTTTAAAAGAAAATTCTTTAAAAAAAAAGTGACTAGAAGATAAAGCAGCAAATCATTTTCAGAAAATCAGTAAGAATTTAATGTGATCCAAAATAAAGGATACTTCTAAGCTCTAGCTTCCCTGTATGCTCCAAGTGCAGCTACCCTCCCATAATGGCTTAACACTGTTAATGTTCAAAGCTGGTATTTCTGAAGAGGAGTGACCATCTTTTACAGCCTCTGGAGAAAGAGAAAAAGGATGTTTAGAACTATGCAGTATCCAAAATCTTGTTGACTTGTAGCCTGTCAAGCAAGTTCTTATACAGTACTGAAGACTTTCTTCAGACCTCCTACACTACTGGTGGCTCAGTCCAAAGGAATTAAGAGATGATCCATGTAGGAGTTGAAGATTTAACACATTCACTCCCCACTTACAAAAGAAAAGTGACTTTTGCAGACATTTCACTGCAAATGGAAATTCCTTTGCAACATAACCCCTATTATTAAGGTATTTTTAGTATCTTCATTTTGGATGCTGAAAAACATCCATTTAAATGCTCAAGGCTGTGATTTTACCTAATCCTTCTCTATCAGCTAAACCCAAAGAAATCCCCAAAACTTGTACAGGAAAGCAAAAAGTGCCTGATTCTGTCC
This sequence comes from Elanus axillaris, assembly GCA_026212715.1. NCBI lineage: Eukaryota > Metazoa > Chordata > Aves > Accipitriformes > Accipitridae > Elanus > Elanus axillaris. The sequence goes on along the minus strand of JANZLQ010000041.1, from coordinate 11,710,866 downwards.
TATGTTGATTTAGACCACTATACAGTGATGAAAAAATGCTATCGTTCCACTTGCGGTTCCCCACTTGCATACACATAAATTCACTCTCATTGATCAAATGGGACACACAAGAGACAAGGTAGCCATGGATGCAGCAAACCCCTTAACTAAATTTTATGTTAATTTTATTTAATAAAGGGGATCATCTCCTCCCAATATTTAAATTAGGATTAGACTTGCCAATATATTGGAGAAGAGATATCTAAATCAACAACGTATTGCATCAGAAAGGAGTTCTAAAAAATGAATGGGAAGTGTTTTAAATGTCTCCAGTTACAGCACAGCACTGGAGAAGGTCAAACGCCCAGACAAGTTTCTTATAGAGAGACTTGTCAGATCTGATGCTTTGAACATGAGGCTCACACCCGCCTCCCATGCACACAGCTAGGGAAACACACCTTGTATGTTAGCAGCACAAGAGAGATTCATGGTGGGAGTCCATGTCAGAGAGAACCAGGCAGCTACACTGAAGCTCTGAGTAAGAGAGAGGCCATGGCACTGCCCTGTGCTGTGCCCGGAGAGGGACCAAGCCCTCAGCAGAGCTCCCTGCAGAAAAGGAGCCTTCCGCAGTCTGTGTGTGGTACAACTAACTCCTGCCTCTTACAAACCTGCCCCATGTTTCCTGTGGTGGTTGACTACACTTCACTAGAAGATGGGCTGGTGTAAGGTGCTCCACTAGAAGCTAGCGGGAGAGCACAGGTGGAAATGCTGTAGGTACCGCAGCAGCACCTCCTGAGTGGGAGGCTATGCAGCCGAATGGCTGCGATTGCCTCACAGCTCTACTGGAGAAGGGTACGCTCCGGTGCCATGTGCAGAGCACCCTGCAAACTAGGCCTGGCAAAGTGCCCAACAGAAGGCATTTCCTCTCTAATACAAGCAAGAGAGAAGAGCAATTTATTGCAACAGGCCAACGGAACAAGACACTGTTGCCCTCAGTGGTTTTATTTTAGTAGCTTTTACATTCCCAACCAAGTTCAGAACCACGCTGTGGAACGCACCATAAAAAAGCACTTCCAGGCTCAGGCAGAAAGAGGAATAAACATCAGCCCTGCTCTACAAAGAAGGATTAAAGTCCTCAGAGTCTTATCAGAAACTAAGGCAGGGACAGCAGCTGAACCCAGATGCCCTAGGGTGAACTACGACTTAAATACAAAATCCCCCTTTGTACATGTATATGCTGATCTGTACATTTCAGAAATCTAGCCCTTGAAAAATGAGGTTTTACCTTCTTTACTGCTTTTGTCTAAAGAAGTCAAGAACATCCTTAAGCCCTGCAGCCTCCGCCTGTAAGCAGAAACATGAATAAATCCTGCCATCCTGTGCACCAGGACATGCAAATACTTACTTGTGGGAAGTAAGAGTATGTTACCACAAAATAATTAAAATCCAATTTAAATTTTAATTCCTCTGACATAGATGAGAAAATTCTGGCTCCAACAATTTATTACTTCAGAACAGCACCAGACTTGAGTTTGTAACAAACTCTAATCCGGTTTATAATCCCCAAAGCAGCATTTACTTTTCCCAAACTAATATTATCCAACAGCGTGTGTTATTACTCACACAGCTAGCATGCCATACCAAGTACAGCCGTGTGCACACTTACTACTTGTAGGGGATTCCTGCCATCGTAACCAGTTTGCTTCAGGTCTGCACCAGCTAGGTACCAGGCATACAGCCCATCCACATCGCCTTTAACTGTGAGGCTGGAAAAAAAAAAAAATATTGGTTCAAAATCTTTCAGCCCATTTCAGTGTGCTCCTGGGTCCTGTCAATTAGCTCAGCAGCCAAATGCTGAACCAGAACAGGCTCAACATGGCTGCCATGGTAGAGAGGTAAGTAAAGGAACACTATTACAACAACTTTGAATAGCTGAGCAAGCAACACAGCTTGATGAATCAGTTCCTTAAATTAATAGGGCTGTGCTATAAGTCCTTACAACAGGTTAGTTTCACATAGTGGGTGTGACTGTGACCAAAGGGGAAAAAAAGTCATGCAGTTTCATATTTCACAACACAATATTTATCTCATGAAATGAGTTGGGGGGAGGGCAATAGCTAAATCAAGATGCAGCTGAGTAAGTGAGAGAGCACAAGCAGATGTTCTAGCAATCAGTGTGCCCTATTTAAAACCATTAGGAAACCCCCTTCACAAGTTTGCGTAACTACATTTGTTATCAGAAGTTATGACAGCATATTTACATGATATCATTTGGACAGTACACAGCTACAATTTTTTGAGTTTTATAAGATAATTTGTAAGATTTAGAAGGGCAGTAAGCAAATAAAAAAAGCTTTTTCAAGATGACCTCTATCTGCCATGTATAGCAAGCAACAGCAAGGATCAAAATGAATCATATACAAATAAGCAAGTTAAAGTTTTCAGGGGCATGTACACCAGATTGTTTCTTTGCACACCTGCTGATAGTCTCATCCATAATACTTAACATTCATTTTTTACTTTTATTTTGGTAAAAGAAGGGCTAACAGCCTGTACATATGCAAAAGCATGACTGTCTGTACCAAGCCTGTGGACAGGCTGAACTGACACCAAGGCTGGGATGATGACCTTCGGTTTTCTCAAGATACCAACATCTGTCAGGCTTCAGTCCCGAGCTTGCCGTGCACTCACAGATTGTTTCAGCAGAACCATGCCAATAATCATCAAGTGAGGTTGCATCTCATTAAGACAGGGGGAATCCTCCCCAAACTTACTAAGTTCAGAGTTTGCTGCCTTGAACAGTGCTCAATGTGGGGGAAAGGCATGGAGGATGGTGATGGGCTCCTGGGTATGAAAACCAAGGCAGGCAGACCTGGTGGAGAGTGGAGAAGGCCAGGAGGTGCAAGGGGTGGACAGTCAGGTAAGCTTATGGAAAAAAAACCTGTGAAAGCAGGACTGCAACATTCACTCTCTGCTAGGCTGAAATCACTTCTGTTGTTGATTAAATCTCTTAAGTACCTGAAAAAATGTTTCCAGGGGAGTGGAAGCCTCTAATTGCAGCAGTCTGAGGAGAAAGTCAGGCTGAGGAGAAAAAGGCTTTTGGTTGCAGCAGTCCCAGGGACTAGGCATGAAAAGGAAAAGAAACTGTCTGTGTTACTCCATGCAACCCCACCAACCCTGAAGCAGGGCAGAAGACCTGCGTCTGGGGCCTTTGTGGGACAGGGAAGTGGCAGTGGGGTGCTATGAGGTTTAACAGTGCTTCAGTCTGACATCATGAAGAAAAGGATCAATAAATCATTAATGAAAACTTCCATGACAAGAAGAGGCCCCTCAGAAGCAATAAGGAATCAGAGGAAGGCAAAGGAAGTCTAACAGGAAGCTCAGTGGGAAGTCCTTAATGAAACTGCAGGAAAAAGTAAACATTAATAAAGAAAAAGTATAAGCATTAGTAAAGCAGAGAAGAAATTGCTTAGCAGCCACTTCTGAAACACAAGAATTACCTTTATTTACAAGGACAAGTCTCTTGCTGTTGACACTGCAAGGTTCCAGAATTAAGGGACAAACAAACAGCCTACCTAGCAAGTGAGAGTTAGAAGCATCTCCAACACTGGACAGGAGAACACTGCATTTGCCAAACAGAATCTCACTGTTCAGCTGCATGCAAAGTGGAAACCACTTTGGGCAAAGACCAGCAAATTTAGAAATATTACCAACCTACATACCCAGGGAAATTCAGCTAGCATCACTGTAAGCAACAAACAAGGACTACTGCACTTACTTGAAAAGTAAGTGCCTAATAGCACCTGTTCAGAAAGAGCAATTTAACCCACATTGCCACAGAGGTCAAATCTGTGGTCTCCTTTGGTAACATTAGAGCCATCCAAATACACAGAAGTATCTTAAATTTTGCAGTAGCCATTTACTGATCAAGTGCAAAATGTATTTTGTGAGGACTATGACCCAGAGAACAAAAAGTGATGCAGCTTGCAAGAAAACGTAGATACTACTCTAAACAGAAGATATCTACTATTCACTAAATTGATTATAATCAACACCACAAAACATTTTCTTCAATTCCAGATCCCCGTAGTCAAGCCATATGCATCTGTATTTCCTTTACACACTATAAGCATACTCCATATAGTCAAATATATATGCAGGACATCTCAAGATACACTATAGGGAACTTTGCTCTGTATTTTTTTTCAGAGATATTTATGCCAGCAATTCCAGCTACAAGTGCATCATCTAAGCAGCTAGCCCATCATTTTTATATCATGAAATGGAATAAAAAGAACTTCAATATACCTTTTTGGGATGTTCAAAACCTACTTTGTTGACAAAGAACTACTTAACACATTTTACTAAACTCTGATATCTTTTATAGCAGATAATGCCAGGTATGCTGCTTATCAATACTCTTACATTTAGAAAAAATGATTATGTACCCATTTCACAGTTTCAGCATGGCTAATGTAGCCACAATGATGACAGAGCTAAATCAAAAATCAAAAATAGTGATAATACAATTACGGTCTCTGATTTTGTGCCTCCCATCACACTAGCGTCAAGCTAACTCAGTTACAGGAGCTGCTGTTTAAGGGGTGCTCTGTCACTGTCAAGGTACCAGGAGCAAAGCTTCTCAGGTCTGAGGGTTTACAAGGATAAGGGCAAATGCAGTTTTGGATCTGGGAAGTAATGAGTACAATGAAATGACACCTTGGGGTTCCCTCCTGCTTCCTCGAGTACTAGGATCTCATCTTTCCCAGGGAAACAAAGCTCTTCTTTTTCAGCAATTCTCATTTTTCAGTGTCTACATAAAGTGATCAGGAAAAAGTTCTTTTTTTTGGGGGTGGGGGTGTTTTTTTTGTTTTTGTTTTTTTTTGAGTGTATCATCACCTTGACAGAAGACAAAAATCTGGGGTTTTTTCTTCTTCTTTTTTTTTTTAATTCAGATCCTCAAAAAGCAAGTTAAAAGTCCAGCATAAGGCATGGTTTGTTCTATCCTGAACACATTTGGGAGTGCTGCTCTTAGTATCTCCACATCTCTATCAGCTGAGAAAAACAGACTTTGAAAGATAGCAGGCATTAGAAGCTTGGTCCTAATTCCTGCAGAGGCATATCTATCTTTCCTCCCCCAGCCTTACCCCCCAAGTTTATGTTAAATGGAAGAGGTATCTTACTCTGAAAGTTGCAGATTTTGAAAGGCTGCATCCTCGTATATTATATCATTTTATAAAATCTAAGAATATGAAAGAGAAAGTTGGTTTGACTTTATGCCCCTATTTAATTTTGTTAAGTACAGACTTGAACAGAGTATCTCAATTCTATACAGGCTTTTTTCCTTTAAAAAACAAACACAAAGCAACTGTGTACCAACTCCAGAACTTGACAAGCCTTCAGAATAAGTCTGAGTGTCCCAATTTATCTCATCATGGTTTGGTTTTGCAGACAGATGACAATACTACGGCAATATGAGAAAGGTTTCTGGCATTTTTAACAGATTACTAACATAGAGATCTCTTTCTCATTTCAAAACAAAGCCATGAACCAGATACAAAACATCAATAAAGAGATTCTAAAAATCAGACTAACCCCTCTCGCTTAGAAAAAGAAACAGCAAATGAAACCATGAAAGATTTAATAACTAGATCATCTTGTCTGTACCTATGTGCATATCCACTTCCTACACAAGAGTTCCTGCTGATACTGTCCAACTCTCAGTTCTGGTTGGTATTCCTTTCCCTCTCAAACATCACCAATGCCAAAGGAGCACATTTATTTTTATCTCCAAAATCTTCCAACTGAACTATTCTATTCTGTTCTAAAATCATGAGTCTAAACACAAGGAAGCTGAGGAGACAGTATTAAAAGACCATGAACAGTGATTTTTGTGTTCTATGAAAGCCAGTTTGCTTGAGGATAGGTAAGTAGCAAGGGGGGAAACACGATTATAGCTTCTAATTAAGAGAGAACTGTATGGAAGAAAAAAGTTAACTATGGGCAGGAGCCCAGAGCTTTTCAGAAAGCAAGTAGCTTTGTCCTTCTAAACCCCAAGAAGTAGACATATAGACTTGGTGACAAATTCAAAATGGTACAAACTGCAGCTTAAGGCACATTACAAGAAAGAAGATATGTAGGAAAATAGTTCAAATTAGGCAGAGGGAAGATGTTATCAACAGCTTATTCTATAAGCAGCTTGACCACGTGAACATGTTGACTACTGCAAAGGTGCCAGTGCCTGCAAAAAGGCAGCTTAAAAGGAGGAGTTAAGAGGTAGGACAGCAAAGTGAGCTCAAGCACGGTGGAAAAATGAGTGTATTGGTTAGGTCACCTAAGGATACTCCACAAGAAGTATCTGAGACATTTTGGCAGGAGGACAAACATGAGTACCTCCAATTTAATAATTTTTAGGCATCTGAATAAGCTCTGTGGGAAAAAAGTCTGCTTTGGTGCAAAAGACTATGGCAGGCCCTCCAAAACAGCCAGAGGAAAGAAAGCCCTTCAGCTCTGCGGGAGCAGTGTAGGGAAGAGCCACCATTGACAGACACTTCAGCGCTGTCTCGAAGCCTGACAGCTGCCTCAGGCTGGCTGTGCTCCCCGTATAGGCCACGCAGGATGTCTGTCAGTGGGCACTGCGGCTGCTGCTCCAGCTGCCGGCTGGGAGAGAACCACGGCCCTGGTTCCTGACCCGCACTGAGGTGGGTGAACCTCTTCCCCTCTCACCCCACGTACGCCACTCTGCTCCGAGTCCGCATTCAGCCTCTGCACACACGTGTGCTCCTGCCCTCTGTTTGGAAGATTTACATTGTTCTTGTACTAAGCTTATTACCATCAATGCAAGTTCACAATATCTTAAATGTTTATTATCAAAATATCCACTTTGAACATCAGGAAATTGTGCAATACAGATGCAGCGTGTACGGTATTCCTTAAAATGCTGGAACAAACTGCATCAGAACCCCGTTTTGTTTAAAGGACCCTTGTTCTCTATTTTTTTGGATGTACTACTCCCAGGTCAGGTAGCCAAACTGGTTCTGCATGTGGCACCAGGGCTAAATAAGGGGCCAATTAATTTGCAGAGGAATGTCATTCCCTAAACCACTCCTCTCGCTTTCTTGGCAGATGGAAACTACACAAACCAAGGGTTTAGTTCTGTCCTATCACTTGCAGTGCCCTGGGAAACATCGTGGTGAAAGTCTTACTACACAGTCTCCTCTCAGTGTGTTATGACAATGGAAACACTCCAGCTAGTATTTCTTGATTCCGGAACTACTCAAAGGATGGAGTCCAGTCTCTATACAAAAAAAACCCATAAGCTTTACCTTGACCTTGTTTTGTAGACAATATACACCACTGGCTGGTCCCTACAAGTCTCATGGTTTCCTGCCAAGTCCTGATATAAAGGCTGGTAGTCAGGGTTTTTTTTTGTTTGTTTGTTTTTTGAGAAGAGAAGAAGAAATGAAGTAAAATCAGTAAGTAATTTTAGGAAATACATGAAACCTTCTCACGATTTTCAGAGTAATTTCTAATTCAGGACCAGTACTAGAAAAAAATAAAATCAAGAATCTATTTCTTTTCATAATATATATCCATATCATTAAAGCACCTTATATATTAAAAGCAACTATGGAAAACCAGCTTTAGCAGAGTATTATATCCTCTTAAAATTAAATATAGAGACGGTGAGCAATTGTTCAAAAGTTTTGGGGTTAAACCTATTTGTCTATTTCATTTAGTTATTTTTAAGAATGATGTTATAAGCTAGTTAGAGAAGAAGCCATTCCCATATAAGTGAAAGTGGATTTTAAGAAAATAAAAATATGTTCAGCTTTATTCTCAAATAGAGATGCTATTAAATGGCACCTTGCACAGCTTCATCCTCACCCTTCCTCAGTGAAAGTGCCTGGAAAAAATGAAGTATATTTGCTTCCAGTTCACTTATCCCCACAATACTCCCTCCTACTTTGGAGCCTTCTTGAGTTACTGGTGCTCTGACACAGAATTGATTCTTAATTTCATCTCTACACTGTTTTCCTCATTATTAGCCTAGCACAGAAGTAGTCACGTCACGTGCCAGGGACCCAACTGTTTCTTGGAAGTTGTCTACACACTATTCTCCATTCTGAGAGTCTCTTCTGAAAATACATCCCCCTCCATCCAGATTTTAGGGCCACCTCACCTTATATCACATTTACCTGCAAAGTATTGTTCCAATGTTCTCCAAGTCATGGCTTGAAAGGTGTGCTCCTGTTTCTCGTAACAAATTAATCACTTGTATGTGCCTTTATGAAAGAAATAGAAAAAACAGAGAAAGTGTCTTGACTAGTAGGTGGGGTTTTTTTCCCCTAAACCCAGCATTACTCATATACACAGTCAGTGAAAGTTCTTATATATTTGCCATGGTCACAGAACCAATAAACCTTCTCCAAGGTGACAGATGTAGTAAACAGATCTGCCCTCCCTATCAAAAAATCATCCACATGCTAAGCTCATGGAAGTGTTAAGTTCAGTTCTGAAAATGAAAGTGATGCATCCCCTTCTCTTAAAAGAATTTTCATTTTCTTTATCTTAGTGCTAGCTTAATTTAACACTTGAAATATTAGTGATTGAAATACACAAAACCAGTGAGGACATTTATTACATATCATCATTTCTGTATTTTGCAGAATATAATGCCCATATATATCAGTCTTAAACAAAACTTCTGTCTTGGAGATAAGCAATGAATCTTTAGGTTAATGTAGAAACTAATCAGGTTTTTAGAGCTTCAAGATTATGGTAAGTATTCTTACAAACATCCCACAAAAGCACATCTCTTCCTAACCCCCTCCTCCCAATACCTTTATTATTTATTTGCACCAGGAGTCTTTAGGAAGTCTTCCTTGTCCTTTCCTTTGAGATAAAGGAACAAACAGGTATTTAAGCACTACCAGCCAACTCCTATACCTTAGTCAGAAGCTTGAGAAAATCTGTGGAAAAGGCCAGTCTATAAAGGTACTGTTGTGGGCAGAAAACAACATGACAGACAAAAAATGTGCAAAATATGTTTTTCACAAGTGACCTAGTGAAAGGCTTAGAACTAGGTTCAAAAAGGAGGTGACAGTGTGCTCCACTGCTAAACAAATGATCTAGTTTACAAATCCAAACACAGAGTTTTTTCTCCAGAAAGAGAATGATGACACCAGTTGATCCGGAATAGTTGCCTAGTTCCTCTTTTAAGTAAGTTGCTATACCATAACACTTCACAATAAAGAGTTAGGCATATCGTTGTATAGGAAATATATGGGCTTTCCCAACCCATTACCTAAAACCTCATCTGTAGTAATTAAAAATAAAAAAAATAAGATCACATATACTTTCTGCTTAATCACTTGCATTTTCTTGGAAGTAGCCATGGGCCTTTCCATTTTAGAACTGGACTAAACTGCTTATCTAATCCCTCTGCCTCTTTTTAGGAAACTCCATCTTGAATGAGAAGTTACTTTGTGGTTATCCATATTAAGCCTATGTAAGCTTATGTTTCATGTAAGATCTTAATTTATAATCTAACTGAAGAACTGTAGAGATGCTATAGGAATCATTTTGCTTTTCCAAACATAGGTTATTTAACCTACCAGATGGATTTTTTAAAATTGCACTTTGTTTCAATTGACAGCCTCAAAAAAAAAAATCTTTCTCTGTTTTATCCAAAGCTTTGCTGGAACAGTTATCTAAAATATTTTCTCAGGTGGCTCCCATACAACATGGCTAGTCATCCACAAGCATCTCCTTTAACCAGCAAATATTGGCATGGCTTTCTATTTCAATCCGTGGTGAAGAATGAATTCTACATGTATGAAATTTTTAGTTCAGTCTTAAGTAGAACAGTAATTAGCTGAAAAGAAATTTGACCTAAAATAGATTAAAGTAGGACATGGTTGTTCACCCAAGCTCACATTGGGTACGGAACATAGGGAGTGTCTGCTTACTGTCCAACAACTGCCCTGGAGTATTCCTGATTTCCCACCTTGTACTCAAAATCACAGCATGAAACTAGTGCTTTTTAAACTAAAAGCTATGCTATGGGACAGCACTAAAAGATAAAAGGCAGTAAAGCACATAATGTTGTGTGGTATCTTCCCTCAATGTGCTCCCCCTATGAAGTCTGTATCTCTGGATTCCAGGGAAGAGCAAGGCTTTTCTTTCCCCCCGTTGTAACTATTTACTACTCACTGGTAGCAAGATTCCCTCCAGAAAGGACTTTATGTCCCACCTATGCTGCACAGCCATTACTGCTCTGAGTGGGACTCTATAAATCTTTGACAGAGATAGATTTGGGGGCATTTACCCCACGTGTTTAATACACCCAATTTAAATGAGGAAAAAAAAGTGGTTTGAAATAAAACAAAACTTTAAGCATTAACATAAACAGTGTTTACCATAAATGCTTACAATAAAACATTTTTAAATAGAAATACAATGTCCTGATGACTGTGAATTGTCCAAAATCATGTTTCTTGGTATGGTGGGAAGAAGAAGTGTTGAGTATCACTGCTTGTGAAGGGAAGGGTAAGGGAGAGAAAGAATAAGGAAAAATAGTAACATGCAACTTAAGTGTTAAATTTAGTGCTGTGACTATGAAGACCAGATTTGTCCAAGAAAGCAAACTGACTACCTCTCTCATTCCCATCACTCAACATGAAAACTATGCGGGAGGTTAAGTTGCACTACAGCTTGTTCCTACTTGCACCCAAACGGTATCTACATTCTGCAGAAACTTAAGCCCTATCCAGTGTACCACTTCTGCTGTCTTGTACCTACCACAAGAGCATTATTCATATTTCAAGAGGCTGGCAGTGAATTTTCTGATACTGTTATGTCTTCAGCACAAGAGGTATTTGTCTTTAGAAGTTGTTTCTTCAAGTGCGGGTCTCCTGTGGCTTTACAAAAGCCTCACAAGGGTCCCAGTTTAGCTGATCTGAAGTTCAGCTGATATCATGCGCCATGAACTTCTTGGGAATGGTTCAAATGCAATTCCCATTCTAAGGTGACAGCACAAAACCAAAGAGAGGAGGAACTGCTGGACAAAGAAAGTTTAAGGTATAGAGGGAATTCCAACATCACTATGTTAGCCTGGAGTGCACAGTGGCTTGTCCAGTCCAGCTCCATCTGATAAGCAAAACCATGAGGAGCTATTGTCACCTGTGAACTGTTCATGACTCTCCCTTTTCTTAGTGCACTCCATTACCAAACTGTGGCTCTTGGTCAGATATAAACTATACAAACAATGCTATTTTGCATATGTTACTTAAGTAGCCTTTTGATATTACCACTGTCATTCATCCGCTCTCTGAAGGAAAAAACAGAGAAAAAGTGTCTCTAGTGTTTCTAGTGTCTCCTCCCTGCTAGATCCCATAATTGATAATGCTGGAGATAAAAACCCCAATGTATGCTAATATTTTAGATGATTAATAGCAAAAGAAATGATTCAGTGTGGTCTTCAGCATTCACTGCTACGAGCAAAGTTTGAGTTCCAGATAAAGACTTTTACCAGTTCACAAGGGCTCTGGATTCACAGCAATCAAGGTGCTGTACAGTACATATCATCTTAGGCCTTGACTTGGCAGACACTTAATAAAAGTGAATCAACTTCAAAAGGGATGAATCACATATGTGAAATTAACATGCATGTAAGAGTTTGCAGGATTGGGGCCTTAGGGTGCACACCTTCCACCAACTCTCTTTAAAGAAATGCAGGTGTAATGTATATCCAAACTTGACTGGCTTCATTCTTTTTAATGCTGGCTCCCCTAGCAACTGGAATGGTTATGGCAGGATCAGCTTAATTTCACTTGTTTGGTTTTCTGCATGGTATCAGTGGGAATTTTATGCTCAAGTACTGCAAGGATGAGCTTCAGTGTACTTCTGAAGTCAGCGGTGGTTAGATTTTCACTCTGCCTTAGATTTCCTGAAGTAATGTAAATGTAACCTTGCAAAATATCAAGTATTTAAATTCTTATTTACGTGGGAGGTAATTTTACTGCCTCTAATCTGATGTTCTCACAGCACTGTATGAGCAACTCCCCATTTTCAACCTTTTACCACTGCTCTACAAGTAAATGGAAGTGCTTTTACTACATAAAACATACACAATTTTTATTCAAGACCATGTTAGAGAGTTTCTGTCATTAAAAAAAATTATTCTATTGTTTTGAAAATGAATTATCCCTTGAGGATACTCTAAGAAATTAAAGGAATGCCACTAATTTTGATCAAGCAACTGGCCTAAATTAACAGTGGTCTGTTCAGCTTCATGCATAAAGTGAATGAGACTACACACAAATTGCGGAGTTACAAATGAAAAAGTGGAAATACAGTAGTTTATTTCTTGTTTAGAAGGGGACTCCACATTTTACCATCTAAAGAAACAAAGAAAGAGTCACTTAAAATTTAAGAGCCTATCATTGATACAGATCAAGTTGCTGGTCTACCAGCTGACAGTGCTATGTTAAGAAGCTTTTAAGAAGAGACATTACTCCTGATCATCTTTACAAATTATTAAATGGAAAAGAGAAATCTGTCATCATTATATAGGTTTGCATGCTAGGTTAAAAGGCAAGCCACTGAGAAATGTGACAGAAAGACTGGAAGAAAGCTATTTTTAAGATGAGTGGATAAGGTACTGCAGTTAAATGCCAATTAAACAAATACTAATTCTCAGAAAATGGAATTAAGCTGATGCAATATTCAGTAAAATTGAGGAAGTTACAATATTAAACAGTTTAAAGCATTGACTGCTCATTAAGATCAGTTTTCCCCCTTCCCTCTCTGCCACTTTGCACACTGCATCAGGATAATCTGTTCACTTTCAGCACGCAAGTGTTTAATAAATAGAATTTAAATATTTCTGTAGCAGAAATCTTTTTAGTGGGTATCTAATGACACATATACAGCTGTCTGATCTTTACCATTCTCCTTTATATGCATATCAGTGTGAAATGCGGTGTGAGTACACAGTAGATCATAAATACACATTTATGAGATTAGTTCTAAGTCAACTCTTCCTCTCATTCAAACAGTAGAAACAAAAAGAGAAACTGAAAATGGTTATGGTACAGTTTCCTTTTACAATTCCCTATATCAAAATGGGTGTGCAGTTTTAAAGAGCTTAAGAGTCATAGTAGGAGTCTAATATAGGAGTGGCAATGCTAAGGAATCCAAACAACAAGCTCATGTGAAATTCCTCAGGCGGTAGATGGGTGCGGTAAAAAAAGTAGGTGCCTGATTTGCAGGAACATCTAAATAGTATCTAATGCTTTAGCATTTTCTCACATTGGACGAGAGCCACCTCTATTCAACTGAGAGGTTATTTGTTTGATTTGCTGTTGGGCTTGTTTTTGCTTTAAGACTTTAAGGGTTTGCCATTGAAGGGCTTACATATTCATGAGATAAAGCAACAACTACAAAGCCATAGAGGACCATGCAGTAGATACAGCAATAGCACAGTGTGGCCACACAGGACTTCCAAGTCTCAAGTTAATAGAGCTTGCTAAGTTTTCTACATCTGCTCTTTGACACTGAAAAAGCCTTCAAGTTATTCCTGCAGCAAATGCAAAACCAGGTCTGTCAAGACCTCCCAGGGAGGTAACTCCAGCCTGACAGACCAGGTGAACTTGTCAATATTAGAAAGCTGTAGGAATATTTGGGGACAGACATCCATGAAGATCATGAAAATACTATCACTCCAAGCTCCTTTACAGAAAAAAAGCTTCTCGCCTGCTATCATACAGACTGAATATGAGATAAGGAGCTGAAAGTGGATCAAAGAAACAAGAAGAGACTAGGGCAAGCAGCTTCTAACACGTTAGAAGACCAATGGCTCTATGAATCCCCAAGGCTATATAAACTAAGCATTTTAAAATTAAATCCTGATAACTTATATTCTGTGCTATGGCCATTCCTTAGGACTATAGAACATTGAAAGGAACAGTAAATTGCATGTCCATGACTACCATTCGAGAACTGCTGACATCCAGAACAACAGGAAGAGGAAATCCACAAAGCAGGCAGAGCCATGCAGACATCCCATATAATTATGAGTGGGCGGAAGGGAAAAATCAAAAAAACAGTCATCCAGCAAGACACTCAGGAAAGCACTGGTGGAAGGGAAAGATTAAAACATGCCAACCTACCGGTATATTTTGTGCCAATTGAAACAGTCTGGTCTGGATGAGAAAGGGGAGGGCAGAAAGAAAACAGACAGCCCTTGGTCCTGCATTCTCACTTCTGACAATCAAAAGGAATGATCAGTTTGGCTCTGTTCTATAAGGAAGCCTCAAAACAGAGTGGAGTACTGATATTATGGACAAAGTCTAGGCAGGAAAGCAGCAATAAGTTATCTTATGTTAAAATCCTGCATGCATATAGAGTTGTTTGCTTTCATTTCATATTATTTTCAAAAAACCTTTTGATTTAGGCTAGTCATATCCTTGGAAATTATGTGTTTGTGTTATTTTAACTGCTGTCATTTACACATGACTGCTAAGACAAAACAAGACCAAACCATGGCGATGGACTTCAAATCCAAAATGATAGAAGGTTTATAAACCCTACATACAGGGGTGTATAAATTTTGTTACCTGAACTTGATCGCATTCATCAGTGGGGTAGATCCATATCTGTCTCTAGCATAAACAGTTGCACCAGATGTCAACAAATACTCAACCAATGGTAAGTGCCCTTCAGAGGCTGCAATATGAAGTGGAGTTCGGCCATCATAGTCTCCACAGCTCAAGTTTCCACCCTACAAAAGGACAGATCCTTCACATGCTAAAAAGATAATGGCTGCACATTAAGTTATTGGTACAACAGTAGATGCATACAACCCATTTTAATTCTGCCACCAAAATGTTAAGCTTGTCAAACTTCAAGTCTATCTTATAGCATTTTTTTAGCACCAGTCAAGAGACTTATTTCACCTCCTGCATGTTCCCCCCTCTACACGTATTCTCATTAGAGCCCCTTCAGATATGCACTTTATTGCAGTACACCATACAGCTGCTTTGTGCCTATAGTCTGCTAGTTTTACTTGCCTTGGTTTACTTTTTCAATATATATTTATCCTTTCTTAAGGCCCATTACCAAAGTCTCAAGAGTAGGGTAAACCAAGGCAAAGAGGAAAAAAAAGAAGAAAAAAAAGAAAAAAAAAGTATGGATGATGATACAGGGAAATGCTTCTTTCTTTTTCAGGTATCACCCAAGCTCTAGCTTATAGGGAGAGACAAAAATCCTGAATTAGCACTGCACTGTGTTTTGCTTAAATGTAATTTTCAAGCTCTTTTTTTTAATCAGAACAGATTTACATCCAAAAGCTGGATACTACGAATATGCATACAGAAAGTTAAGAGAAAGAAAGCAGCACAAGCTATTTTAAAGTGTTCCAAAGTTAGCAGATAAGAACTTGCATTTTAATCTACCTGTACTTTCACAGTTCAAAAGAAAATGTAAACAGCTGAGAACCTGATAGGGGAAAGAACATACCAGTTTTGAGACAAAGACTGAGTAGCCTAGAAACCAACTGTATTAGTCAAAGCACTTTGATTCCAAGACTTAGGCAGTTCCTTCCCAGTGAGCATAGCTTCCTCCCATCATTTATAGCTCTATTAAAAATTAATATTTTGTACAAACTTTCTTTTACATTACCATTTCTGCTATGGCTCTTAGTGCATCTATGTCACCCAGTTTAGCTGCAGCACAAGCCAAAGGTGGAATTAATACATCTCTTACAGCTGCTAACTCCTGAGAAACAAACAAAATTAAACATTTAATATCAGCCTCACCTCTAATGTGATTGATGTCCAAGTCATAAAAACACTGCCCTTTCTTTCATGTAAAGTTTCCAAATTAGTCATTTGGGTAGCATTTAGTTCTTGGAAGGAAAGAAGTCTCATGTTTATTTTACGTTTTGTGGGTCTCACATCCACGAAAGTTTATTTTCCTCTCTGGCAACACCACAATTACCTGATATCTGTATACACCATTTAACGTGCATGCACTAATTACCATCTCTGTACTGCTGCAGTTACACATCAGTACAGTAAAAGAAACAGCACTGGTACAAGTTGGAAAAGATCATATAGTCCAGCCTCCTCAAGACTGGATAAACTTTATTCATGTGATTCCTCAGATCTTTGTATAACCTGTACTTCCAAACCTCTACTGACAAACCTCCATAGGCCCCCTAAATATCCTCCCATTTCTCATGCTTACCAAAGAACTGTACATTCAGTATTCATTAGCTACTGAAATCCCATCTTTCCTGAAACTAAGCCAAGAGAAAAGTAAGTACTTGTATCTTACAACCAATACTGTATTTTCCGATTCTCCAATTGGGAAGGACTAATATTGAACACCACACGTGATACTTGTGTTGTGCTTCCTTAGTATCAGCCTTCTATGATTTCATGTACAATTAAGCTGTTTTACCCATTATTAATTAGATCGCTCGAAACTGTCAATCTATTTGACCACAAAAATACAAAGCACTTTTTCATATCATTGATACCCTGCATTAGAGTAACTGTCTGAGGCTTGTTATTGCAACCAGCCAGCCAAGAAAATAAACTCAAGATGGGGCTACAATGGGGGGGGGAGTTAATATTTTTTAATTAAAAACATTTTAATATTATGCTTGTCATTGTGTCCTTTCTCCCTAACCCAACTGTTTAGCTGGGACACTCAGTACTAAAATAAACAAACAAATAAATAAATATAAAAGCTCCAATGTTCCATTTTTCTTTCAGCTTTACTGTTCATCTTTAAGCTAGGTTCATTTAACTGAGTTTACAGCTTTACATGAGTTCAGTTGTAAATATTTAAGTGTATACCTCCTTGCTGCTGATACTTAGAGATCTGGCAATCACTTGAATAAACTTGCTATCTCTCAGAGAGATCTTGGCTCCTGTGGGTACAATAGTCATTTCTCCTCTTAGATTCTCACTCAGCATCTGAAAGGCAAGCAATCAAATCCTTTGTTAGCAGAGGAAAAATATGGTAGTAGTCTAATAAAAAAACCTTAGGATCAAGTTAGAAAACTGTTTGAAAGAATTATGGAAACTAATTGAATGCAGACAAAAGATTAAAGAAATAGTTACTGTCTTGTGAAGATTGCAAGTTTAAAAAGACAAAGCAGGAAGAAAAAGGGACAGGCAAATAAAACTTTATTCCAAATCAAAGAAACCAAAATAAGCACATAAAAAACACCCCAATTTTTAGAGTATGCAGACAAAAGTTCCCTAGTGGGATAAGCTGCAGCCTACTTAAAAACACAAAGATAGTGAGTAATTAGCAGAGTGAGGCTGAAGACCAGAATATTCTGAAATGCTTTTTGCCACCATTCCCAAACCTCAGTACTCCTACACTGACTGCATATGTAGGCCTCAAAACAAAGCCCAGTGCTGCGTGTGGACAGTCATGTATTTCAATGGATTTTCAAACAGCTCCATTAGCCCTGATTTTGTTAAAATTTGGCCATAAAGCCAGCTTTGAATGCAGAGGGTCTACAGTAGTACTAGTCATTCAATATTAAAGCAGGTGTGTAACAGTTTGCAGGATGGGTGCATCCAATATAACTAGGGGAAAAACAAAACAAAACAAAAAAAGGTCAGCCAATTTGTGTGTAGAAAGTGCTTGAATATGGCAATAAAGAAATGAAAATACACCAAAAGAGAGGTTCTGGGAAACTTCGAGAACAGAGAGAGAAGCCAGGCATTAAGAAAAAGCAACTGTTTTCCTCAATTCTGACAATTTTACATACTGGCACTCTTTCATGAAATGTTGCTGATGCAGCTATAAAGCACATAGTTATTTCAATTAGAATTTTAAAAAGCAGGATTGTGAAAGTTTGCAAGAAACAGATGTGATGTTGGAAGGAGGAATGCCCCAGGTTTACTTATGTCTAGGCATGCCCTTTATTAAAAAAAAAAAAAAAAAGAAACACAACTCCAAGCGCTGACAAAACTCTAGCTGTCTGCTGGAAGAGTCCCATATGCATGCAACACAGAGGATACCAACTACTTTGGCGCACTTTTAGAGTCTGACAGGTTGAGATCATTGCTTTGCACAGGTAACCTTAGCAATTGGCACCTGTGCTAAATGCACCCAGTGCAAAGCCCTACGTGCCTTACTCAGTCCTACCAGCTCTGCAGCCATTTGCATGTGTCTGGGGGCACATTCCTTGCTTCTTCGTGTTGAAAGAGAATCTTAAAATAACCATGCCAGCTTCAGGAGAGCTTCCGTCTCTTGGGAGACTATTGTTTGGTGATATGTTTAGCTGAAGATATTGCCACAGACAACATATTTCCAGGCTTTCTTCTTCTCCTGGTCTCTACCACTCATTCCTGCCCAGGCAATGCATCAAGCTGCTCCCTTAGTTGTGCCAACACAATTGTTTGTGGGTCTGTACAATGAGTCAAATGAGGAAACTGATCCTGCTTAACTCAAAGAAATTGCAAAAGTTATTTTGTTCTTCACACCATATAAAGGAGGTCCCAGCACCACCACACAAGTTGTGTAGCACATTCCGAAGGGCAGCATATGAAGATGCAGGAGTACCTTGTGCTAGTGGTACCTAAAATGTCCTATCACCAAGTCCTCACCTGAGTAAGTCAGCTATCTCACCTCAGCAAACTGGATCTGAAATTAAGTTTTAACTCACACACCTATGCAGGAAGCCAGCTAGGAAAGTTTCTCCAGTCCCAGGTCAAATAATCCTCTGTGCAAGAAGATTAAAGTCTGTGTTAGAAAAAGCCCAACAGGCTAGTATATGTATGTTCCAGGGCCAGGGAATGTACCAAAGAGGCATCAGTGAAGAGCCTGGGTTTCTAAAGTGTATATACACAAACACACGCGATACCACTACTCTTCACACAGCTTTATGTCGCCTGTCAAGCATGTTCTTGCACAGAGTATGTTCTTGCCATCCTCACTAAAGAAACACATAGCTCCTCCTCCTCTCATTTTTCAGAGCCAGGGCTTGCTTTAGTGAACAGCCAAAAGCTCAGAGCCTGAAACTCTTGCTAAGCACAGTTAGTGGTACTTCCAGCTACCCCACTTCTGATCATAGGTATCCAAATAAGTTTGTCTCAAGAGCTGCTACTAGTTGGAAGATACTGAGCATGAAATAACAATCAAATTTGTTTCAGTTTTAATAAAAAACAAAACACCATCATAAGATACACATGTGCATGCAGTGCTTAAGTCTAGAGAGTGACTCATCATGATGTCATCTCCCAAAGTGTCAGGATTATGATTTCACAGCATGCAAGCATAGAAACACATGCATTCCTGCAGACTGCTGCTCCCCTAATTCAGAGCTGCATGTTCCTTGTATAAAAGAAACATGATACATAACTATATAACTTGAGGAAAAAAGCCTTGATTAAATGCCAATGAACAGTAAGAACATTGTTAAAGGGGTTCTGATTTTAAAGTCAGTTACAATTGGTTCTTGGAATAATCCTCTATTTTTTATGTATTTATAAAGTGTACTTCCTCTTAGAGAAACAAAATCTAACACTGTCATGAGTAACACTGTAAAGGAAGAGGCTGTAGGCACATTTATTTTCAGAATTAGCTTTGTGTGAATGAGTCTTGGGTGAAATCTTTTCCCCACTAAGATCAATGGCAAGATCTTTGCTGACTTCAGTAGGGTTGGGATTCTGTCTCCCATGTGAATTTCCACATACAGTTTTTCAGTACAGAAATGTCCAAGGTAGACTACTACTGTTTAAAGATGGCATTTTTATGGCTCAGTCATGGTCTTCACCTGACTGACGCAGAGAATTCTTTTCTATCCCAATCTACATACACCCATTTGCCTAACAGTATTTTCCTTAAGGAAAAAAAACACGTGATGTTCACATTATGGCTTTGGAACCAATTGCTTTTAAATGCAAGAGAGAAGCTCAAGGCATTCAGCTAAGCAGGAGTTAGCACAGTCGATGAGAAAGTTAAAGCCTTTCAAGGTCACACTGAAATATTTACCTGCCTCTTCTCCACCCAGCTAAGCTTACTCTTGCCGAGCGTGTATGACAGTTTAGTTAGGGCTGCCTCTGGTGTCATATCACCTCCAGGAATTACTCCAACATCAGCAAGAGTCTGAATAAAAAGGAATAATGACTCCAATTAGCATAGCATTCAGAAGTACCTGTGTGTACTGAAGATGTACATGAATGATGAGTAGCTACACAGAAAATAGTACGCAGTCGTGCCTCCACTCCCTTGCTCCTCCTACTGCCACTGTAATTTTTATAATTTCAGTTATCAAATACCAAGCAAATACTACAGCCAGCTAAATTAAATAAAGACGACTTTTACTTTAAATTCCTTTTCATGCAATAACATTGAAGAATTCAACCAAACGCTTGCCACGGTCACTTACTATGCTAAAAGGGAAAGGTTACAGGTCTGTATCAGCTATCTGCAGAGTTGTCAGATTCCCTTTATTGAAAAGCTGCAGTTACTCTGTTTTAACCCAGTGGCATTTTGAACATTGCCAAGTAGGCTGTTCTCACACAGACATATTTACCATTCTTTTATGGGGCACTGCTTTGGATGAATTCCAGCACTACAGTGTGCTGCTCACAGCAGGAGCATTTTCAGATCCTTTCAGGCTGCACTAGCACTTTATGATTTAGAATGTACAACTAAAATATGTAATTTACACAGTTTTGACAAGAACAACTGAAAGAGATGACCTTTTTAACTTGTTTTTTTTTTTAACTACCAGAAAAATATCTGAACCGAAGTAAAGAGTAGAAGGATCTTTGCTGTGGTCAGCAAAGCCCCGTAAGCATACAGTGACCAAGATGGCAAAGACAAAGGAGGTTTCAGATCTCTTGTCACTAAACTGTACCTGGGCAAACACTTGGGCTTCTCTAAACCACAGATCATCATCTTTACCATAATGTGATGCCTCACAGTTAAGCATCTTGCAGTAGTTCTTTACACTGTATTTTACTTTTAAATCCGTAGTATATAAACTTCAGATCTGAAACTTGTTGTGGTTTAACTAATATTTTTTAGCAAGATACAGAGCCTTAATCAGCTCATTAAACACCTCTGAGAGACCCAGACTAACATTTTTAAAAGTCCCATGGAAAAACATATATAGAGAAGGTGAGAAATACTTTCTATACTGCAGAGCTAGGCAAAGAACAGTTAGGGCTTTTTCAGCGGGTTTGAGAAAGAGCAGGAGGAAGGGATATCCCAGCTTCCTCCATACACCTAAAGTCCCCTCAATTACAAGTTTCTACTGTGTAGATGGATCAGAGGCCAGATAATTAATTAAAATAAACACTTCAAGGGAAACCAGGGACTCAGCTGACCCACCTGGCTAGCTTGAATGAGTGAAAAATGGCCTAGCCATATGCAAAGACTTGTGAAAGATTTTATTTAATGAAAAATCAAAGTAAAGTTAATGTTACAGCAACTTTCCAGCATTCACCTATAATACTTCCTCCATTGAGCAGTTCCTTATGAAAAGGAGAAGGCAAGGAAAGAACAAGGATGAAGTAATTTTGTAGGACTTGGCTCTGTCAGTATTCTCCTCAAAAGATGCCAAGAAAACAGGACAACCTCCATCAATAGATGCTGAAGCAATATAATACATGCTCTATATAAAATGTGGAAGCCAGAAGTGAACACATTTCCACAGCCTTCCACAGTTCAGTAAGACCTGAACAGAATCATTCAATTCAGCATATCAACAGTCTGGATCAGAGTGCAAAAAGCCATTTTACAGGTGTCTATCAATCTTTTAACCAGAGCATCGGAAAGGTTTTTTTCTTCCCTCCATACATTTTAGCCATTCATTTCAAGCAGAACGCCAAATAAAAGCTAGGCTTCATTTTCATGTTTTTCAAATGTAAGTTTGGTGTCTTTTATTGACTTAACTGCTTTCTACCTTCCATGTGAACTGTTCTGTGTAATTCATATATTCCTATTGTATTTGCTACAGAGCACAGGATCTTTGCAGAAGTTAATACTTCTCAAAACACCTCCATTAAGTTATGCAAAAGTTTTACCAACACCCGAATGACTGCCCGTATCAGAAAATACTGAGTTTGGATACTGAAGAGGTGGATAGAAACTCTTAAAATCTCCTTCTCTTTCTCCTCAAAACAGACTATGTGTTCTTGAAGCAAATATAATCTAAAGCTGTGTCAAAACCAATGTTAAAAGAGGCAGGTTTCAGCACCAGACTAGAGTATCTAGGTTTGCCTTACAGTTACTAAAGAGGCTGGCTCTGCCAGACAGGTGGTTGCTCCCAACAAAACCACGTGTCTAAAACAGGGATGAGTCACCCTCTGGCAGTGCTTCTTGGCTATTTAATGGCTAGCCTTTTTATAAAGGCCAGTTAAACCAGCTTCCTTCACAGTACCACATGCAACACAAACTCTTATATGGCTTTGAGCTTTTATTAGTCCCAGTGATGTCATGTCTTAATACACAATTAAGAAACTCACTATAAAATGCCCTGAATATTAACAGTCTCTACACAAAGCCTGCTTTAAGCTAGCCTTCATGGTTTAAACACAACTGATTTCCATTCTGCAAGACAGACGCTTCCTTACATACTGTTCTCCAATCAAATAAAAACCTGTGATTTGAAATATTGCTCGGATTTGCAGGCTTTTTTTATGTTCCTATGTTGCAGTTCAGTAATTGCTAGCCTATCAAATACTACTTTATTTGATCACCTGACCCTTAAGCTAGCTTCTAGCTCAGTGGAATCCCTTTGGAGAGATACTACCAATCTAATGCAAGGTATCCTGGAATGCTGCACACGACAGGAGCAAGCACTCAATAATTTGGGATTTGAGCTAACTTCTTCAACTAACCAGACTAGGAGTAACAGGGTCTTGTTTGCAGGTACATATTTAAATGCTTCCAGCTTAAGATTTTTCAAATATAGTTATTTTATGAGCAATATCTGGTTTTATACACTGGGACTACTAGCAGTATACAGTGAAGTTATATCAGTGGGATGTTTCTTTAGACAGCAGTAGAGTCTGAAACCATTGCACAACACCTACCTGCCCTGTTGCATAGACTGTTCTAACAGACCCTCGTAAGCACTGGGTACAGTTTAGAATGACTACTTCTCGTTCGGCTGCTTTCTTCAGTTCTTCCAGCAAGTCTTCTCTGTTGTTTGGGGCATTGCCACTTCCATAAGTTTCAAGAACAATACCCTCAATTGGAGGCTGAAGAAACGCTTTTACCTGTTTAAAAAAAAGACAGGTAACAGTGACAAAAGGTGTGTAACTCACATTAAGATTTTCATGTATGGCACAGAGTTTTTAAAAATGGTCTATTCCTGTTGTAGTCTTAGAGGCTCTCATGCCTTACAGTCTTCTCATACCTTTCTGTGCTCCCATTTGCAGTAACTAGAACTGTAGAATAACCTTTAAAAACCCGGGAATTTCACTCTTTAGCTTCCTTAAAAATTCCTAGAGGGACAGATTTTAAAATAAACTATTTTCTATAGTCATGAACTCAATGTGAAAAAGGATGCTATTGTTCAAGTGCTATTAACAGGCTATACTGTTGCACCATGGTGGAGCAAAAAGGTAGATCTACACTTATGAAATAAATGTAGATTTATTAATTGAGACTAGAACCCCCAACCCCTGCCCAGATTTGTTACTTTAGCAAAGAGTTTTGTTAACAAATGTCTGCCTAAGAGAGAGTGTCTCACCTTTCAGGAAAGAACATTCTAATGAAGCCTGGAGTTTAACTCAAAACCCAATTGATTTAACTCAAGGCAGGAAAAAAAAAGGTACTAATACATTCTGGGTCAGTTGTTAATGAGGTAGCTATTGTGCCTCACTGTAAGAGAATGCCTAGCAAAGTCCTCTTCTCAGAAAGATGTATTTTAAACAACCTGGATGTTTCCTTGCTGATCACATATGCTAAATGCAATACGCTGTAAGCCCCCATGAGGCTAACTATGCAGTTGGAGTTTTATTGCAAATATACCACCCCTCTGCCTTTCCATCTGTTCATATTCACCTAAAAAATATGGTAATACAATTGAGGAGTGCTGCTTAAACTACTGGATACAATTTAAGATCGCAACAGCCACAAAAGACTTGTCAATTTAATGGAAGTAGTATTAGACAAAAATTTAAAGACAAATCTACCTAAAAACACAGTTCTGCAAAATCATTTCTAAAGGCAAAAAAATCCCACTTCTCATTTTCAGCTCTGTATGAATGCTGATGGTCACGTTAACCATCAGTGTGAGACAAAATGAACCTTAAAAAAGAAGCATGAGTTGTAGAAATAGTCACTGCCCTCCACCCACCATATTGTGTATTCTTTGACAAGACTTCTATTAATATGCCTCAATATGCAGCAAGAGAGCATTTCCATGGTCACTGTAGCCTGCACCTCTCTAGAAAATCACACTTGACCTATTTATGAGCCCTGATAAATTAATTTTACATTTCAGAGCCCAGGCGGTTCAGACAAAAGATATTTTAAAAGCTTTTATCAATAGTTTATGGCATATGAAAATAGTCTTTGAATGCTCTGGTATTCCAAAAAACATTTATCAGAAGATGACAGATCCTTTCCCTTCCCTCCAAAACCCCAACTACTGCTACAAAGAATAAAACTTCCCTACTTCAGCTAACTAATCAAGTAGTTGAGCATCACTTCACTCACTTCCAAAATGAAGTGGTGACACTTACAGCAGCAGCAGTGATTCCTGGGAAGATTCGTAGAAGTCCAACATTCCTGTTCATATTAGTGTGAACTTGAAATTTCTTTTTGGTATTGGCTCTCCACACTGTTTCCCAGTTTACTGTTAAGAGAAATGCTCTTTTTAATTTAAGACATGATATTAAGTACACTTGTAGCACTTCAAACTTACAAAATTGTCTGTTTCTTATGTAGGGGATTCATGAAAGACAATGTATTTTGAAAAGAGGAAATGAAGGCTCTTTTAAGACAGCAGCCATAGCAGCTGATCTAACACACCTTATTTATTAGGTGCCACAAAATATGTCTTCAAGGCCACATCCAAGTGAGGCTCAACTCTGTTATATTTTAGTTTTATCCCAAAATAGTCTAGGTTGCGAGACATATCAGTATTACTTGTCAATGTTTCTAAGTTAGTGCCCTTCAAGGAGATATTTAACACATACGCTTGCTTCAATTTAATAGCATTTTATAGCAAAGACTTCAAAAATTGATATTTTAGTTCAATGACCATTAGTGGACAGGACAATCTATCGGACACAAAGCTGTATACCTCTGCTACAACCTCTTCAAAAGAGAAGTCTGATAGCCATGAAAAGCATCTGGATACTAGATCTGATGGGTTCATGATGTTGAACATGTCCTGTTAGTGCCAACTCTGCCCGTTCAGAATGCTCAGAAAGCCTCAACCAACAGAGCGCCGTGCAGGTCCGGCATAGGTGAGATATTTGCTTGTCACACACTGACCTGAACTTCATTGTTATGTAGTTGGCCTGACACCAGCCTGGATTCATGTTTGGAAAACAGACCTTCATCTTCCCAGACATAAGAGATGACAAATGCAGTTAGTGTTGCCGCTAATCACCTCCAGAGTTTATTAGGTAGTTACTAACAATTAAGTAAAATAGCAAGGATTCAATTAACTCCTATTATACATTTAGAGCCAGAAGCCAGCTGTTTAACTAATAGTTTGTTTGTGTTGCATTATTAGAAGCCAAGTCATGCATTATTGATTTCAGAATTTTACTACTTCAATGTAGGAGCACAGCGTTGGTAGCCCTGACGGCTCCTACAAGGCAGTAGAAGAGGTTTACCAAACAATAGCCAACAGCTCAGAGCATCATGCTTCAATGAAAGTTGACAACGCTGTAAAGCTACCAGTTTCTCCATCATGATTTAAACTTTTCAAATTTTGGAGAAACTCCCAAGCAGCAAGACAGATAAAAGATCTGCATGCATAATACTGACTTGTTCTCAGCCATGCGGAGGGTTACTCGCACCAATTACTGTTGCAATCTCTTGCAATCAACAGACAGCCATTTGCAAAAAAAATTCAGAGTACATTTAAAAGCCTCCATTGAAGCCTACTCTATCACCCCATTACCAGAAATACTAAAAACCAAACAATGCATTAAGTCAGGACAGAAAATAGCAGTCACCTATAAGACTTTATGAACTCTCCCTTCCTGTCGTGGTACCCTGTCAGCAACTAGAGCCTCTGTATGTTCTTTCTAAAAACATACCATATGTCGCTAAACAGGTCACAAGCAGTTGCCTTGGCATTATGTTTGTCCAGCCAGCCACACTTCAGCACGTGGATTCCTAATGCCCTGGGAATGGGAGAATAGCAATACACACCATTTCTACAGTTTCTTTCTCTGTGCTAAGCTGACCAGCATGGTTCTGAAACCATCTGGTTGGATTTAGTAGTTAGCCAAGTAGCTCTCAAAGACCTCCATGAGCTTTCCAGAGTGAGTTAGGGACCTGCAGGAGGCACATGGGTGAGTGCAGAAAGTCATGCATTTGTTCTGCTTGAGGTTCACAGGCCTGGCTAACCACACTCACTCATGAGCACTGCGCTTTAAGCAGCAGCAGCATTTAGCAATAAAAACAATCCTTTCAACCTTCTAACACAGATTAATTCTTTAAAAGCAGCCTCCTCTATAAGAAGGGATAGCAATAAAACTGTATCAGAGCTTTCTTTCCTTTATAGTCCATAAGCTAGGAGTCCCTGCCAAAACTTCACAAATGCATACTACTAAGTTTGGCAACTGTTAGCATCCCTAATGCCTGTAATGAACTTGAAGAATGAACTGAGGAAACCTGCCTTGGCACGGATCACTAAGATGCTGCCAAAAGTAGAAGACCAAGGAGAGAGATCAGAGGATAGATTCAGAAGTCAGACCTATACCAGGCCCATACCTGTACTCTTGCAGTACACTCTACCAAATAACATATCATCTTCAAGATAAATGTAATGCATACAGACATAGTACAGTGATGTAATTCCAAACTATATGAGAGAGAGAGAGCACGAGCGAGCGCGCTAGAGATTGTCCCCGAGTTAACATTCTCTTGGTCATGAACCTCGTCAGCCTACAGAACATGCTTGGTACTGCAGACTCCACAGATGTTAGTTTTCCATTAGACAAATGAGTCTAAAAGGCAGAACAAAATGCAAGTGTGACGCAAGAGCCAAAACCAAACAAATACACCTAAAAGCCCAACTTCATCTCAGATTGATTCAGAACTGTTGTAAGTGAGGCAGAGTGCCACGCAGGGGAAAAAAAAACCAAAAACTTTAGAACACACCTTTTGCATCCTCCATCTCAAAGACTACAGCCCCCAAAAGGAAGAATATTTACATCATATAGCTAAGTTCAAGCATCTTCATCATACTGAATAAACCAGCTGTCTTGCACCCTATAGTCATTCTACACACCAATCTTCTTTTTGTTAAATTAAAAACAGTTTTTAAAAAATAATCTTAGGAATCACTAACAGTTCTTCAGTAAGAAACTCATATACAAGCAGGTGAAGTACAAAAAGAGGTATATATCAGTGTTCATAGGAGTTTTTTATCCTATGGATAAAAGTGACTAATTATGGATATTCAGTTTTGGCACAACACAGAAAACAGTAACCTGTTCTGACTTGGATGGGCTGTGCTTATAAAGAGTTTAATTGATATAGTGATATAGTGTACTGCATTATGTAAATATGGATACAAAGCTGAGGAACAAATGTGAGCTAGCTACTGGTGTTGCACAGCAGAAAAAGTTTTTAAAGCAATGTACATAAAGATGTAATTGTCTATTTATATACTGTATCGAAAATGGTTTGGGATAGAAAAGATTGCATTATTCAGGGAGACTGCATTCAAGATATTAAGGCCTTTTGTTTATTCTTCCAAACAAAACCATCACATAAATAATACTCTGCTATTTCCAATCTCTCCCTCCCTACCAAACACTACAGCTTTTAAAATTACAGCTTAAAAAAATACATCCTTATCTTATTTATGCTCACACATACACAGATGCACACACACAGAGAAGAACTACAGTGATAGGGTTAATACAGAAAAAAACTGAAAAAACATCAACCTGACTTAAAAATAAAATAAAGAAGAAGATAAGCAGCTCTACACAGTCTAGAAAGCAGCAAATCCCCCTGTTGTTAAGCAGTGCCTATGCCACAATGCAGGTTTCAACTTATAATGGGAGAGCAGCAACTAAGAGTGACACCTCCCTTAGGAGTGGTGACTGAACTCCGAGTTATGAAATCAAACAAGAAATACAGCTTTTGTGATTGCAGAGCTCCAGACAAACAGCAATGCTTTCTTCTCATCCTTCTCTGCAGGGCTACAGGCGAGCCCTACCATTATATAAGCTGCCCCGGCACTCGTTACAATTCATGGCGGCAGCCAAGGGGTGGGGAGCACAGGCCAACCTATGGGTGTAAATTCCTGAAGAAGGCAAACAAACATAGACCCCCTTTTTTGGCAGTTTGTTATAAAACAATCAACACACACTTTTGAAATGAGTATTTAAATTGCATGGTGCCATTGCAAGAATCAACATGCCTACTTATAAGGCAGGGGGGACCAAAAGTGCTTCAGTGAAGAGAGCTGGCATTTGCCTTAACACATAAATGACTTGGGCTTTTTACTATAAATAACCAGAACTGCCAACCAAGACACAGACTTGGCCAGTGACGAATAGCTTCTCTCTAATGAGACTGGTGGAGAGACAAGCCCAAAAGTGCCTTTTAACCTTCTGGTGCTGCTGTACCACATCTGCATGCACAGTCACACAGGCTCTGTTCATCCCCCTACACAAGTTGTGTTTCTCATCATACAGTCCTGTACGTGTGCACCATTCTCAGAAGCTACACGCATGTGTGATGAAGAAAGTCCAGCCATGGTAACAAAGCAAGCTTCATATTTGCTTCAGGACAATAAAGAACGGAGGAGAGTAATCAGTTATGAAATATACTGAGACTCTTCACATTTCAAGTGAAATAGTCCTCCTTGTCTCTCCTGTTTTCAAAATATGGGAGAAATAAGGCAAGGTCTTTTATTAGATAAGCTTTAAGATTTTAGAAATATTTTTGGTTATTTCTATATTGTCCGTTTCATACAGAGATTTCTGATTCTGCTGCAAAAGTATTTCCCATCGGCATTGGCTTTCTTACACATCTCAGGAGTGGGCTAGAATTTTTAACTTCTTACGGGTGTTTCTTGCGCTAAATTGAAAGTCTTCAGGAAGCTGACACGCCTGCTCATCTAAAACTGGATAATGGGACTCTTAAGTGTTGCTAACACAGTTAAGAATGTGGCCAAGAACACAGCCAGTTGATGGGATCAGAAATCCACTGGGAGCCTCCCCTTAAGAGGGAACAGGGTGAAAAATGGATATCAAATATGAAGAAGAGACCTTCAGCTAGGTTAGGGAACGGAAGAAGGTTAAGCTTCTCTTTCTCAGGCTCAGAAGTAGATCGTTGCTTTTATATGGTATGCCTAGCCTCAAACAGCATGTCCTCTCTCATTCCTGCATACCAACCCACGATCCCATTACACTCCCCACTCTCTCCATCCTGTCAGGTCTCCCCCTCTGCTCCTCTGGAATTTTCATTCCCAGCTTTGTTAGAACAGGAGAGCCCGAGCAAGAGTTTCTACACATGGCCTACTCCTCCTGGCATCCTCAGGCTGCTTTCCATAACGCTGAAGCAGCAAGAGTCAGCCCTGTCTACAGGAGGATTAAGACATATTATACAAAGTAATTTGAGAAAAAAAAAGTTAAAAGATGCTAGAATTGTTTGGTTTGTTTTTAAAAGCCCAAGTGGTTCCTTGTCTCCATGAAAGGTTCACATGAGGATTGTACAAGTGAACTCAAGGGAGACAGCAATGTTTCAAGCAATTACTTTGGACAAAATAAAGCAGCACTAGTAGATTGCCCATACTATAAACTATGTTTTTTCAAAATGAAACAATCCTTCAATACTGACACCGTCATCTTGGATAAATGATGCTACCCTAACTGGGTAATCAACTGAAACAAATAAAAATAGAGCCTATCACACCACTGGTTTTTAAATCAGAAATCCCCACTGATCTCAATGGGGCATTCTCCTGAAAAGATAATGGGACCCAATATGGGCCAAGGGAAGTACTTAATAACTTTATCATTTTTCTACTATAGACAAGGAATCACAAAGCAGTTCATTCAAATCTGAGAGAGAAATAGCGTGCAATTTGCAGCTTGATTTCATTATTGATCAGTCAGTAAATGGAACTTATTTATACCCTATTTGATGCAGTTCATAAAAACCCAAGAAAGAAGATTCTCCCCAATTTACTGCAATAATCAACTGACAGTATTTCTGTTGATTTCAGATACACTGTATTTGACACAGCACAGTAATACAACAGTGGCAGATTCTCTACCTGAGAGATGTCTTATAGACCACTACAGTATTTCACTTCCTCAATTTGTATCTGGCTGCTACAAACACTGCTTTGATCCTGAAACTTTGTTAACTAATTACCACTCATTAGGTGAAAAGGATAAGTTTCTTTTTCCAAACTGTAGAATGTCTCTCTCTAGCAGTAGAAACCATTCAGAATGGCACGCTGCATGGCACAGGGCTAGATCTCCTACTGCCACTAACAGCACCTAGCAAAAGAATTCAGGAACCTCCTCGTATTTCTATTTTTTTGTAACAATGGAGATTGTCACCAAGTCCTACTCCTTTTTAATATATCTAGCCTATCCAAAAGCAGCTCACATAACATGTTTTATTTTTTAAAACTGTTCTTCAGTATGTAGTTTGGCAACTCTTCGTTTGGCTAGATTCCAAACATGTCTCTCTTCTCCCCTCTCCAAAGAAAGGCTGCCATTTACCCAAGAACAGACATCAATGTGTTAATGACTTTGCAAATGGGTCCTTAAATCTTCCATGTAGTTTTTCCTCTCCTTAAAAAACAGATAGACAGAAATTATAGGGAGCCTGAGTCAGTTTGGGGAAAAAAACTTCACATAGCACATATTCTAGGTCTTCTGTTTTGAGTGTGCTTGCAGTTTAGACAGGTCCTAAATATCCAGTAAAACATCTTACACAATGACATGCATCAAACAGAGCATCTATTGAAGCTGCAAGTACTCTGCCACAACTCTTTTGCCTGATTTCGGAGCCCAGCATGGTCATTAATGAGATTAAACTCTTTGTTCTTTCAGTCCTCACTCCCTCATTTTTATCTTCAGAGCAAGCATTTTCATGACACAGGGGCAACATTCCCTCTGGTTAGTCTGGATCTTTAGTCAGTCTAGCTCACATCTATGTTCAATAGATAAATGCAATTGAGTCACAAATTCTCTGTCTTACTAATATTTAAACAGTTTCAGAGCAGAAAAAGTAGAATCAAGCTACAGGGCTTTGAAAGATATTTGAGTTTAAAAACAACATTTCAACTACATAGGCACAGATTCTTTTCAGCTAGAGTTCTATTGCATGTGGCATAAATTACAAGGCTTAAAAGATGATGTTGCTTACTTGTAATATCAACCTCAGCATTTGCAAGTGGAGGCAGGTTAGGTGAGGAAAAGGCATTGAAACTCCCAGCATCCACCTTAGTCACCCTATTTCCCCTGTACAGTTTATTATAAAAATACAGGCACACCTGCAAGACAAGTAAAGAAACAGGTCTGTGAATAAGCCAGTAATTAAAAGATTCAGTAGATAAATACTGTAGTCCATCCTTTACAAAGTGTTTTCTAAATCTTTAAAGCAACTCAGAGGCTAGTAGATGTTTACAACTCTTACTCTTTCAAAAAGACTTGGCACATCTGTCACACATTGGTTTAAGGATTTAAGAACAAAACAAGTTAAGAGCTAACTAGTTTCGTAATCCTCTTATGAGGCATAGTCTAGGAGACAGCAAATTTGCCTGAGTCCACTTGAGAGATAGAGGAAAGAAACAGTGTGGACTTTTTAGTAAGTTCATCAGTTTCATCTAAATTCAGAGTCCAAAACCTTAACAAAAAGCTTGCTGAAAATGAGGATAACTTTCAAAAGAGTTACCGCACATAAATAATTATGTTCCTTCTCAAGTCCCTTAAAATTTGTCAATTGCAATTTGAAGGAAAAAGAGATACGTCAAAGTTGTTATCAGTTATGAAGATCTTGGCCAGTCAGCTATTCCTGTTGTTTTACAAGAACTGGCTTTGGGAGCATGGCAGAAGTGAATTGAGGTGTAACCTGACCAGTTTTCTCCCTGTTTTTTGGGCTGCACAGCACCAACATCTTTAAAGGCAAGGTGCTGAGACCACGGAGGTACTTCCATGTCCATTAGGTATATCATCCTCATCACTTCAGTCTTCAGGAACTAGAGCTAGGAGACACTCCTACCAGTTCTAGAGCAACTTCAGAACTTCAGAGTAACTTTCAGTTAAAAAACCAACTGACAAGTGTTTCAAATCCCACACAGTCACAAGGAAACCTCTGATTTCATGTCTGCTGCAAGCTACATTTCAAACTTGATAGTCTTTACAGATTGTATACAGGCAAAATGGGATACGACTCCTGAGAAAACGGCACACGCTTTGCCATGCAAGTGCCTGTTACCTCAGCAGAATCCATTTATCTTTCTGTTTAAGTGCAATTCCTTACTGCCTACCAGATATTTTGAGTATGTAAGTATGTGTCCTGGCTAGAGGGAGAAAAGCAGCTTCTGAGAGAGTTTTCACAGGCAAACAGACCTCAGGAATCACAAACTGCCCAGCAAAGAGCAGTGCCCCCAGAAGGTTGGCTCGGCCATCATTCTGCAACTCGTATATGGGCACCTGAAGAGCAGAGAATGAAATTACACCCTGTCCCTTATGTAAAGCCTACACAGCAGAAAAAAAAAAGAGCAACTTATGCAATACAAATACATGAATAATTTATGTAACAATGATTTATGACAAATAAAATTTTCTTCTTCACCCAAACTATTTTAGTCTGCAGCAGATGGCAGGATTTCCCTCTGTGCGTAACAGACTTTTATAATTTAAGTGCTTAAAAGCTAATATAGAGATGATTCTAGTGTGATTAAGCAGAATGAAAGACTGATTCAGGAAAAATATAAAAAATAGGAAGCAGGCACAGTTCAAGTGACTGAGCATGGGATAAGTGATTGTACAGGGAAAAAACAACAGCCCCAAATCATACAGAACTGCCACTATGGGCTTCACAACAGCTCTCTTGCACCATCTTTCCTCATAGTATAGAAAAACTGAGCCAGCACGTTATTAACAACAGAAAAGGACAAGATTAAAACCAGAAATTTGGTCTGCTGAGTGATGACTTCCATGCCTTTTCAGATTGCCTCTTTATTAACAGAGAGGCAGAGCTCCTTTCAGCAATGGAAGAAAAATTGCTTGTTCCATTGCTAGATCATATGTCAGGCAGATCTCCAAGCAATAAAGCCAAAAAAGAAAGTAAAACCTAGAACATGATGTATCACAACTAGAGTGCCCTATGTCAAGACAGTAGGAGCCTATTCCTTCCTAGACTTTTGTATTTTTACTTCAAATAGACCACATGTGAAAGGGAAGTTATAAGATGGGGGAGGGGAATTTTACAGTCCAATGTGTTATCTCTCCTTTGTGATTAGAGCTGTATTTTACTCAAGCAAGCTATTCTAGTAAGACAACTCCTCCCCCTCAGACAACATGCAAAGGGCTGATCTCCAGCTAAGAGAGTGAAAATTAATAAATGTAGTCTTTAGAGGAAAGGAAACAGACCATGTTAGATGCTTTGAGGAACTGAAATGATCAAAAATGTATGTAATGCTTAGAGATCATTTAAAAAAGTATAAAGAATGCAACGATTAACATCAGACAGGATAACAACTGATGAAGTAAAAAGTAATAAGCTTCAGGGCTTTAAAAGGAAAAAAAAAAAAAAGACAGCTAACAACCAGCAGACACCTGAGGCTGGAAAGATGCTTCTCATATAAACCGATTAATACACAATGGCCGATGACAGGCTCTTGTATCTTCCTCTGGAGCATCTGGCTCCAGCCATAATGAACTACTGGTCTGATTTGGTACAGAGTTGTAAAGTCATTAATGATAAAATTATGGGGCAGATCCTCAGCTGGTGAGCCTGCCAATTCTCACTAATTTCTATCAGCGCTGTGACCATTCACCCTGGCCAGAGGCCTGCCCTGCACTACTAACCTATACAGTAATAATCAGGATACTAGCTAGTATTGCATATAAAACCAAAAAAATTAGGCTTCCAACTTCCACTTAATTATAAGTCCATTACCTGAGATCCTGTTAGAACAACAGTTTTACCCAGGTTCTCACACATGAAGGATAAGGCTGAAGCTGTATAGGCCATGGTATCAGTGCCGTGAAGGATCACAAAACCATCATACTTTTCATAGTGCTCCTGGAGATGGAGAGACAGTTTTCACACTGTTAGAGCAATGCAATGGCATCAGCAAGTGAGGTACATATTGCATTACTTCCACTGATGCAAGCAACAACATAATACTTCAAAGGATGCTACAAACATAATTCCTCCTAAAGTTATCCTGTTTTCAGTTTAAACACAATTAAGGGTTAATAGGACACTAAGCACTAGAGCCAATAATTCTAATTATGGAA
Source organism: Elanus axillaris (assembly GCA_026212715.1). NCBI lineage: Eukaryota > Metazoa > Chordata > Aves > Accipitriformes > Accipitridae > Elanus > Elanus axillaris. Next base: position 11,676,202 of record JANZLQ010000041.1, on the reverse strand, counting down.
CAGTCAAAGAGATTCTTCTATGTATACATATTAATGCAGCATTTTTAAACCAGAAGACTGCTAATTAAGAAAAGCTTAGCAATGGCTTTAAACAGGAATGTTAACATATGCAAATTAGTCGTATAGTCTGATTTCTTGATGCCGCTTTTACTTTAGGGATTACACCATTTACAGGAACAGATTAGGCAAACCAAGGCTATCATAACCTATGGAAAAAACAGTCCATTTAATCCAGGTGGCAGACAGGCAAATTGCCAGTGTAAGAGTGCCCTCTTCTGTTGAAAAGTCATCCTTTCTGCAGCAGCATGTGACTTCTGCAGCAGAAAAAGGTGAAGAGGCTTCTTCGTTAATGTACATACACCTGAAGGTTTTTGAGAAGTCCCTTAGACTATCAGGCACATACAGATGCAAAAAGGAATTTTATAACAACTTTAATCTACGTACAATGCCACACAGTAGGTTTTTTTTAATGCAAAGCCATGAATTGAACAGTTCATCTTTGTTGAACTACAGTCACCCACTGGCTTTTGGAGGGAAAAGGAATTGGTTCCTCTGTTTTAAGAGTGAGGTACATAGTAAACACTGTAGTGAGAGATACTGATGTCTCTGATGTCATTTGGTAACATCAAAGGATTACATAGAAGTCTATGCAGATACATGAAGTGCCAGTGTGGGGAAAAAAGGGGGTTTGCCATAGAATTAAATGATTTAATTAAATTTAATTAAAATTTAATTACACTTCTTATGCTATAGTAGGCACACACGCTTGGCATCTCCTGATAATAAGGTCACCTCCAAACTCACCTGCAGATTTCTACTTGTCCTTTTGCTATTTCTTCACTGATACTTGTGTCTACATGTTGCTACCTACTAGAAGTTTTGAGGGATTTCTGCTTATCTCTAACAAGCTAGCTAGCAGAACAACAGCCAGTGTTGCAAGATCTTTCTGTAGGCCAAAAGCAAAAAGCTTTTGATGCAAAAAGCATACTGTAGTTATTCACCAATGCAGTAATAAGTAAGTTTCAAGAAGGGCTAAGATCACAGAAATAGCCACTTGTCCTCTCTAACTCAAACAGTACGCTCACAAGTATTTTCAGCCTTATGAACCTTATTAGATGTGAAAGTACACAGCTTGGTTTAAGCTTCATAATGTAAAAGATCAGGCTGGCAATAAAGGAGATATCCCACAGAAACATTTTAAATGTTTCAGTCTGGAAAGTCATCAGCATGTTACAGCTGTGCCAAGTACGTGTCCAAGAAGAACACACAGTGGCAGTGTATATACATAAGCCGGACAGTTGAAGAAGGTTTTTTTTCTTCTCTTCTCAGCCCTTTTCACTTGGATCACACAAACTGGATATTTGTACATATAGAGAAGCCGCATTCAGTGTACAGGAAAGAAAAACTTTTTTTGGTAATAGAACTAATATGTCATTAAGGAAGAAAGGTAAATTCTCTCCTGTTCAGCATGGGATTGCTGCCTTCTACTCTTTGCCCTGGGCTTTTCCCAGCTGCACCCCTGCTCCATCCTAGAGACTCTCCACCTATACACCACCTCCATCTCTTCTGCACCCTGACAAGATGCATTTGATAGGAGGAGCATCATCCCTAGTTCGGTGGTTTCAGGATTAGAGGACCTAAAGGTGAAAGACTGCTACCTCAATCTTCAGCATCAATCCTTGCATTATTATACCATTTTTGTGCATTGCTACAGCTTGGTAAAAGAAGGAAATTTACACTATAAAGACCGCTATTGCAGAGCAAGCAGGAGTGGAAGAGCAGTATCTTACTAGACCCACAGGGTTATTTATTTCTAACAGCTATGTATGAATTCCTGGTGTGAAGTATTTGAAATGTTTTGCATTTCTACTTTCTTAAAAGCACACAGCTAAGTTCAGACACGGGGACAGGAGCAGAGAAATGCTGATTTTTTTTAATCTAGAGAAGGATGTAATGAATTTATCTATATATATGCAGAAATATCTAGGGCTTTAAACATTTTCCGGTGTGGGAAACCTAACCATGATTGCATTTTTCCTACTGGCTGCAAAGCCAAAGTTAGTCAAGTCCATTTGTATCCAGAGTAAGCAAGGCACAAGGACATGAAATTATTTTCTATGTCATAGCCAACTATTAAGCTATTTGAACATTCAAATTATGTGTAATTAAGCAACCTTCAGTTAAGTCACCTACACCTGAGAATTTTATTCAGCATTTTTGGACAGTGAATTTAAGTCAAGGTTTTAGAACATATCAATCTATATATTACACACCCTATTTAATCATAGCTGCAATTTTCCCACTTTCTTGTACAGAATTATGACATGGCTTATTATTAGAAGAACTTGTAACTTTAATGAGTTTGCAGCATTTTCAAAAGGAAAAAAAAAATGGGCAACCCTTTCAAGCACAGTACTTATTACTTTGCAAGTAGCTAAGCAAAGTACATAACTTTTACATTTTAAATAAATATACACATAAACGTCCATAAGAAGATGTTGTAGTTCTGTGT
>JANZLQ010000041.1:11652493-11673680 GCA_026212715.1 Elanus axillaris | reverse complement strand
AATAATACTAGATATACTGCTGGTTTTGTTTAAGCAACAAATGAATTCTTATCCTACACCATAGTACCTCAAGTTTCTTTGCAATTTTGGCCCAGTCCTCTGGCGTCATGTTGGAAGAATCAAGCAGCGGTGAGAGCTCCAGGATTGTGTAAAAAATTCTTTTGTTTTGCTTAGAGAGACTACAAAGAAAGAGAATTGAAAAAAAACTTTAGAGCTAATATCAGCTTATCACTTCCAATTTTTTCTCTAAATCAGTACTTTTCACCCCTTTCCTCCCTATCCCCCAAGTTTATGGCAAAAAAATGGTCTTAAATTTGGAATATTAAGTTCGAAGTTTAGAAGTTCATGGCTTGATGTGGTTTAAAGCACAAATCCCTAAATTTAATTTAATAATAAATATAATTTGGGAGGGGGAGAGGGGTTGACAAAACTAAAGCCAGAAACTAAGAACCCAAACTTAACTGTAAATTTGGAACAGAGTTCTAACAAAAGTCAGTATGAAGCCTTAAAGTTTAAAAATGCTTCATAAGCTATTGAGAGGACTCCATAAAACTCCCAAGGTTTACCGGAGGTCAACAGAAGAGTTACAACAACTTTTTGATCCTTTGATAAGTACAGATACCCTATAAATAGATACTCTTTCCTGACACAAAGGGTCCTTCTCTTAAGAGTCTTATGACTGGGATTAATTTTTGAGGCCTTTAGAAGATCCACTCTTCTCAGTTTCTCTAACCTCATATTTCAGAAAAAACTCTCTTGGTTAGTTAAGATCTTCAAATTAACTGTTGCCTTTGCCAGTTAACAGGCTAACTTTGTAAAACCCCAGTCCCAGCCTACTAGGCCTGTTGTCACCTTGTTATGAAAGGTTGCTCTATGGTACCAGCCGTCTCTGGTTATGATGTGGAGTTTAAGCATGTGATAATAGCAAAGATCTTAAAATAATAGCATAGGTTGAAAACAGAGGCCTCAGGGCTATAAACAACTCACTAGCAATCAATTATTGGCCACTGGACAAGTGCAACCTTGGCGGCTGGGAAAAAACTGTTCTAAATACAATAAAAACAAGACAAAGCATCTATGCAAGGGAAAAAAAAACCCAACCCAAACCAAAAATGAACAGTCAATCAATAGGATGAAGTACCTGTGGGGCTGAGAAAGGTAACACTTTCAATCATCATGCAGTGTGTAGTCCAGCAGATGAAGACCAAAGATCAAGTGTCTAGACACTCAAACACCTTACAAAAGTACACAGTCCCAAATTTGGAGGGGACTTAAAGGCAATGATGGCTATGGAATAACAGTGGGATTGTCCTAGCTCTAAGCATGCTGTCTGCTCTCCCTGCTTCCCAGGACCATGGGGTCTCCTTTTCTCCACCTGCCTATCTCAATAAATCTGACTCTTCAAAGACCTTTGATTTGCCAGCCAAATGGACTGCATACAGAGCATCTGTTTTACCCCACAAAACATGCTTATTTCTCCACATTAATTTTCTAACCTCTCACAATAAAGTCAACTACATATATAAATTCAACTTTGCAGTTAAGACGTGCGGTAATAAGAGAACCCTACTTACTACCCTAATATTTTCTGCTACCTTTCTGAAGCTTGGAAGAGGAGAGAAAAACAACCATTTTCACCCATTCTTACATTACTTGGAATATGTTCCCATTTAGCAATGCAGTGGCCAACAAGCAGCTAACAAAGAACTGCTAGCAGGCCAGCTCTGCCCTTCCTATTCACTCTTCCAGGCAGAGCCATCTAGAACATGTTTAACAGGATCATCTTCAGAGTGTTCTCAATGCTTTTCCATTGCCTGAGGATGATGGAAAGTTCCCTGCCAGTTGTAATTGTGATAGATACTTCAACATTTACACTCAAGACAGTCATGGGCTATAGAAAAGACCAGGATACTGTATGGCTGTGTAAAACTTCCTGAAATAAGGTGCTTAGAGCACAGAAGTTGATTACCTTCCCTCAGCATTCACTACAGTGTTTTGTACCCACTTGCAAATCTTATATTTTCAACAATATAAAATATGCAGAAACAAGAGTCAATTATCAATTAATCAGCTAATAAAATCTGCAGACCCACTCTCCTTATGAGGCCTGTAAGACAGTTGCATACAGCAGAGATAACATTTAAAGAATGTAGTTCATGTTTATAACCAACTGACATACTGTACCTAAGAAGTTAGACTTCATATGAAAAACTACCTTGTCGGGTATCACACTTACACATGCTAAGAGTAATTTTGGAAGTCAGTTGAAAATCTGTGAAAAGAAAGCTCCCCTGAGGATGTGCTGTTTAAATAAAACATGACATACCTACACCAGAGACCAGCCTAGTCTACAACTTTTGATGCCTCTTGCTAAAAAGAGATCATACCATTCCTCTTGCATCAAGGTTATCACACAGATATACAAAGTTCACAAATTACTCCTATTTTCTCCCCTCAGAAATTCACAATGTTTCTCAACTGCCTAGTTAAAATATCACTCGGCTAGCACAAAAGAGAAAATGGCAAATTGCCATGACTAACCTCCAGAAATGGCACTCAGCAGTGCCAGAAAAACAAGACAAGACTGTTTAAACCTCAGTTTTTGCTGTAAATGATTATTTTAAGTTTTTTGTTCTTCACAGAAAAGATGTGCCAGGAGAAGTATATTTAGGACTCAAATGGGTATATTAATGTAGTTTTGTTATATTTCAAATCCCTTAAAATATTTAAAAGTTACTCAGTTACAAGCACAGTATCATAACAGAGCTCCAGTTTTCTTAGTATAGCCATTGTGTTTAACAGAAACTGTATGTTCACATTAATACTACTCAATCAGGAGTTCATTTCTTTTCCCTTTACCTACCACCTGCCTTTTAAGGGGTTTCTTTTTAAAGCTTTACACAGAGACCTCAACACAAAATAGAAGGAAATTAATAAACCTTACATTTTCTTCATATGTCCTGATTTTCTCCTTAAAGGTTAAAGAATATCCATTTTTACTCTTATAGCAAACCAGCTATAGTCCCATTTATTTTTTTAATGGCTGTGTAAAAACATCCTTTGTGCAAAGTTAATATGTTTACAGGGATAGCGTCATTCATCACAGCTGGGGAGTATCTAAAATTAGCATAGCGCTCTCTAAATAAAACCTATAAGCTTATTAATTATTGCCCAGCAGTTAAGAAGCAATGCAGATTAATTATAAGCCCATTGCTTATTATCATAATGTTGCATAAATTTGGGAAAGACAATCAGCTTTTAGTTTTTTTGTAAAAACAGAAGGCCTGCAGAATTGAAGCATGAAGCCTATGCACAGACGCATTAATTAGATGCTTCTTTTTCAGACATATGTTAAAGATAATTCACATAAATCTGTATATACAGTTTTCTCAGTTTCTATAGAATATTTCTATGTTTGCACAGTAGCAAATTAATAACCAAAACAAGAAAAAAATGCAGGACTAAGCTGCCCAAAATGGTTACTTGTTGCTCAATTTAAGTTATTTCTCAAGCAGTTGTTAAGACGCTTCATTGTAAATACATCATAACAGACATTTTCTATCATGCCAGACATGGTAGGCTTTTTCCACTTAAGTCAATATAAACATTTTTGATAATCTCATAATGGATTCTTCACATTAGATGTTCGGAGATGTTATTATCTGAAAATTAACAAGCTAATTCCTAACCCTCCCTCTCCCCAAAGAAAATGTACTTACGGGAGCACCAATGTGTTATCTGGAAATTCATGGAAGTTGTTCAGTTTTGTTTCCCGGGCATATGCCTCATCATGCAGCATCGGCATAGTTTTCAAGCTGCTTACTAATTTATTGGCCTCAGGAGCAAGTCCTTAAAAATAAAGAATAAAGAAAGTAAATAAGAGAGCAGAGATGGAAAGAAGCAAGTGGCACAGTAAGGAGGCAAGTCAAGTTCCACAGCTGTTTGCCCATCCTTCCAAAGTAAATTTAAACAGTCTATTGCCAGTTTAAGAACATGAAAACTTAATATAACCAATAAATCTCCATGCATTTGTTCTTTTCTTGACCTGAAATAAATAAATCCTCTATTTAAGAAAAATTATGTTACAAATCTCCTCCATATGAAATATTTGCGCTTCACCTATTTTTAATTGTCGCTTATGTGCAAATACTGATCAGCAGTAGGGGCAGGAAGACCATTTTTGCAGCTGTAGCAAAAAGCTACCATTCTCTTTTACATTTGCCACAGCTATTCTCTACCTAGTGGCAGAAGACTTACAAAACACTGAGCATTATTTTGTACTATTGTCATGATTTAACCCCAGCTGACAACTAAACAACACGCAGCTGCTCGCTCACCTCCCTCACAGTGGGATGGAGGAAGAGAATCAGAAGGGGAAAAGTGAGAAAATTCATGGGCTGAAACGAAAACAGTTTAATAGGTAAAGCAAAAGCTGTGCACACGAGCAAAACAAAACAAGGAATACATTCACCACCTCCCATCGGCAGGCAGGTGTTCAGCCATCTCCAGGAAATCAGGGCTCCATCATGTGTAACGGTGACTTGGGAAGGCAAACACCATCACTCTGAATATCCCCCCTCCTCCCCCTTCTTCCCCCAGCTTTATGTGCTGAGCATGACGCCATATGGTCTGGAATACCCCTTGGTCAGTGGGGGTCAGCTGTCCCAGCTGTGTCCCCTCCCAACTCCTTGTGCCCCCCCAGCCTCCTCGCTGGGGGGGTGGGGTGAGAGGCAGAAAAGGCCTTGGCGCTGGGTAAGCACCGCTCAGCAATAATGGAAACATTCCTGAATTATCAAGGCTGTTGCCAGCACAAATCCAAAGCATAGCCTTGTACTAGCCATGATGAAGAAAATTAACTCCATCCCAACCAAAACCAGCACAACTATAAACAAAGTTGTGATATTTTTACCTAAGCTTCTTAGCCTACAGTAGTATAGGCACAAACAGCAAGGTACCAGCATAACTATTTTGGAAAGCTGCACGTCATGTCTCACTGTCAATGGCAATAGCATTTCCACAGAGAAAAAAAAAAACAACAACAAATAAAAGAGAAAGCCAAAACAAACCCCACAGTAGGTATTGAGTACTGACAGATACAGACAAAGATCTACATAGATATTGAGATAGTTAAGAATCTTCTGGGGAACTGAGGTTTCTCTAAGTTTTCTAATCACTCTCTTGAATATGTACTTTATATTAGCAGGTTTAGGACTGAACATCTCAATTGACAAAAGGTAGAGATGGTACATAAGCTGCCGAATAGAAAAAGTTGAAAGTGAGGATGCATCTTAAGCTCTGTCCACTCTCTCCCTACCTGTGATGTTGTCTTTCTCTCTGTGGCAGGGGCCCTAAAATGGTTGGGGCTTAAACTAGCCAACGTACATTTAGCGTTTGCTGGATCTGCAGGTGTCCTGGTTGCAACCAGGTATTTCAAAGGGAATCTGCATGCCATTCCCTATTAGCCAGAAAGGCACCCAAATTTTTGATGTTACAATCCTCAGCATCATAGAGCTGAGTTCATTCGTGAATCTAACTTGCAACTCATCCCCCAATACCGTGACTTTGAGATGTTTTTCATTGATGGAACTTCTGTCAGAGGTACTGCCATCTCGACTTCAAGATTCTACTGGCATCACTGTCCAGTTCAGTTTAATCTCAGTGAATGTGTTTTATACCACCTGTTCAGACAGCGAACAAACTCTCAAACCTCATTATTCTACTTCTGCTAGTCCTAGTTATTCCTAATTTGACGCCAGGTAATTCTCTCTTACTTCCTAGTTCTGTTTGTGTAAACGCTATTCTCATTCAAGTTTGCATCTGGTGGTTTTTTGGGGTTTTCTTGCTTCACTTTCAAACAGCAAAGTTAATTTAAAATACTCCAAAACAGAGACAATATTTTCAATAGTATTTCTATCTTTTTCCATTTACTTTCCAAACTGATGGAAAAGTCCTTAAGAACTCCCTAATCTTCCTCTTGGCTTGCCTTAAATGAAGTAACAGGCCTCTTCATAGCCAACTTTCTCACAGGACAGCAACAGCATTTGAGTGGATTTGTTTGGACTCCTGCCAGAATACTTTACAAAATATACTTAACATGCTTTCAAGCTCTGGATGTTTCATTCTTTCAGCTATAATCCCTGCTTTTCCTATTAAGGATGTTCCTAGCGTAGTCACAAATGGCCACTTCTGCTGTGCTTGGGCATAGAGTCTTTTTGGCTCTGAATGCAGCCCAGTTTCAAGTGTTTTCTGATTATTCTTCTGTTTGTCCAATCCTCATTTTAGTCTGCATGTTAACAATGGGTTTGACAGGGGGCTTTTTTGTATTTGCCCCAGGAATCAGAGAGCTGGTATACCTTAATATTCTTAAATCCCTTCTCTATAAGTGGCAGTTCCCCATCTCTTCTCTGAACCACAAATCTGTCAGGATTTTTCTGTTATTGCTTGCACTGAATTTAAACCTTTTTTAAAGACATTCTGCAGATGCATCCAAGATGACCCACTTACAACCTGTGCAGTCCCCTAAATGCATCTACATTTAGCAGTGTTTCCTGCTTTACAGCTTCAAGAAGCAAACACGGGGGAACTCAAGTGCAACTGTTTTAAGAACACTTCTACTTTATTATGCATGGAAAACATCTTTTGTGAGCCAAGCCTGTTAACCAAGTATTTGAAGCAACTTCACCCCTGCAGAGAAGAGGCAGACTGTGCAACTTGTCCAAATAGCTCTCATCAACTTCTGTCCTTCCCCTCTTTAGCTGGCCAATCCTGGCATCACAAAGCGGACGGACAAAGGCAGAACAGCAAACAAGCAACTGTGGCCACGGAGAACAAGCATGGTTCTGTCTCATCTACAGTTGAGGACCCTGCTTTTCACTCTGGTGCTATAGATAACAGTTAAAGCTACTTGCCAATCAAGACACCCTATAACCTGTGCTGCAGCAGAGAACAAGGAGCTGAAAAAGTCTGATGCAGCTGTGTCAGTGGGGCTCTGCAACCAAGAAACCACAGGTGCTGGGAAGAAGGAGCATGCTGTACATCAGCACACTGAAGCCATCAATCCCAATCCTAACAAACTCTCCATGCTGAGGAATACAAAGGACTTTGCTAAACCAGTTTTTATCTATAGGAATATTAATACACACATCTACGGTACCACATCCCAAAGTAACAACTACATTTTGCAAAGGCAGAGGAGCAGAAGGTGTTCTCTGAAGTATTCATTTCTGCAGCTGCAGCACTTCAAGCATTCAGAAGCGAGGTGCACAGGTTTCAAACAGAAAAAGGGTTGGACTACAGCAGTCAGTCCTTTGGCAGTCTAGTACATCTAGAAAAGACAGATAGTTAACTAAGTTACGCAGGCAGACTCTATTCCAAGATAAGTAATCTTTCTAAGAGGATTTAGCTTAGTTCTACTTGTATTTGTTGGGTGGGGTTTTTTTCTTAATATTTCAGGTAAAAGCTAGGAAAGAGATCCAGCCCACAAGCCCAAGGAAAAAGATCTTCCCAAAGGCACCAGCCAGGAGGTACTAATCTTTACATCAAGTTTGTGTTCTTGTATCACAGTAACCTCACTGAGGAGTGCAACAAGATTCTCTTTCTGAAATGAGCTACCGATATGCCAAAAGAGGCGGTTGTAGGAGGAAATAAGTAGGAGTAAGTAGAAGGAAGAAATTTAAAAAATGCACTGAAATGGGTTATTTGACAGCAAAAACATGAATACAGAGAGAGTCTGCAACCAAGTCTGGTTGTCTCCCAACTCACACAAACAGGAACAGACTACCCATCCTCTCAAAATTACTCCTGCTCAGGTAAATTGTAGGCATGCAGAAAGTCCAAGACATGCTGGAGTTGTCACATGTGCACAGGTCAACTGCAGAACCTCTGCAGGAAGTTTACAGTCAGATATCATGATGATAAATAATCACTCCATACATGCACAATGAGCCCAGGGAACATGACTGTATCAGTCCTGTACATAGGGGCTGTTCTACACAGGAACACATTCCTTACAGAACACATTAGGCCTATCATAAATATCTAAATTTAAAAATGAAAACATCTTCTCCTAGCAACTGGAAATGCCATAGAAAAGCTTGTAAGGCTAGAGAGAAATTAGTTAGGTAAGAACCCTAGCTTGATCCCTTCACTTTGAGCAGTTGCTGCTCTGAAAGGTTTTGTGCAGCTTGGGGAAGCTACTTTTGTTCACCTTGCTTGAAATAAAACACTTTTAGTTCTAGGTATGGTTGTAAACAGGCACTTTGCATCCATTGATGAATAAAAGAAATGAGCATCTATAATTTTTTTCCTTTGAAGCATGCTGCCTTTCCCATACCCTTTCACCAACTTCTGTCTGAACACTAAAGACTGCCAAATATTCTGAAACAGGTACTCTGGCTGCTCTGCTGCTACATCTGTGTATGAACAGCAGGTTGAAACCCTCACCAGGGTATAGCAAGTCAGCATCACTGGATCATAACTGTTAGATTGTTTGCACATGCTTTAATGATTGACACTTCTTGAGCAAAAGAAAAAAAAAAAAGAGGCATACAAGATGAGAAGAGGTTAAGGAGTTCATTTATAGAAGACTGAGATGTAATTTTAATTTATTTGCTTAAAAGAGGCATTTCAGAAGCTGAGAAATTAGAAGTAGGAAATTATTTTAGTATAAACAATGCAGACAGAGAGAAGAAACTTACCACATGTCATCTGAAATATAGAATTTTTTTTTTTTTTTACAACTTTGATAAACACAAACATAACAGCCACAAAAAACAAAACAATAACTTAAAGCATCTTCCCTACAATAATAAAGATCAGTCAGCGACCATCTTCCAAGAAGGAAGGATATGTATTTAAAAAAAAAATCTAGTCTAGGAAGCTCTGAGGTAAAGCCCTAAGTGTTTTAGCCCTATAAATGAGTAGCTGAGATGGTATTTCAGGCAGGGGCTTGAAATTCTGTAGTAGGGAACACAAGTACTCACGCTTCTGAATCTAGACAGACACAGGCTCTGGAAGCCCTGGCATGCTCCACTGCTTCCCAAGTAAAGGAGGAAGGAAACCAAATAGATGTTCATCAAAACTGGCCTGCTGCCCTGTGCCCCATCCCCAGCCCTATATGCTACCCTCTTTCCCTTTATACCAATGCTGGCAAACGCACAGCCCTGCAGCAAGTCAAACCTGGCTGAAATGTGTTCTTTTCCCTGGACACACTAGCTGGCTGATGCTTCTGGCAGCCCTTGGATCTGTGCCAACCGAGTGAGGGTCTACTGGTGCTTAGGTGCCACTCCAACCAGCTTCTGGATTGAGGGCAGGTGTTAGGCGAGTTTAGGGACCTGAAAACACATAGCATATTCCTGTAGGTACCTAAGAAGTTTTCAGGCGAAATGCTGGCAGTATACCGAGACATCTCGGAGTTCAGTTTTGGATTTAAACGTTTTTCTGCTGTGCGGGAGGGGGTTTGGCATGCCTAGCCTTTTCATCAACCCAAGTCTCACCCTCCTTTGGTAAGGTAAAGCAGACCTCTTCAATGATTTCTCGGAAGAAGTGAAGACCTGGTAGGAGAGCAGCAGAAGTCTGCCTAGAGGCAGATGAGCACAGGTGTTGTATCTGATCTTGCTCGTATGACACTTGGCAGCATGTACGCTGCCACACTTGCATCAGCTGCGTCTGTCAGGTCACCACTTGAAAATCCTTGGCATGGCCACCCCCCCCGGCAGCCCACGCTCTTCCCAGTGGGAATGCGAGGCACATGCTCTCCAGGTAGCCCGGGACGGTGACTCTTTTGGGGCTAAAAGAGACCGCATGCCTGGTAGGATTAAGCTGGTTTCATTTTCAGTGCGCGAAGGAGGAGAGAAAGGACTCGTACTTCAGGAAACACGTTGGCGTCTGCCCAAAACCTGCTCTAACTAGCGGCGAGGCTCTCTTGTCAAAAGGATGCCTAAGCTACCGAAATAACCAGCTGTTGGGAACAGAGGATTAGAAGGAAGCGCACACCCCTCTGGCTCGCTCGTACCAGTTAGGAGAGACCCGGGGATGCTGGGCCGCTCACCGCGCCGGGGAGAGCGGTCACACAGCAAGCCTGAGCCAAGGAGGCGACAGCCCCAGCCCCAGCCTCCGCCTCCGCTCGCCAAGCGGCGCATCCCCCAGCCCCGCGCCCTGCCCGCAGCCCACACCAGGCCGGCTCCGCAGCGGACCCTGAGGGGGGAGCCCGCCGCCCCGCTCCCCCCGGGGCCCCCTCACCCTTGACGTCCTGCACCATGCCGATGGTGCCGCCCGTGTTGATGACCAGCACCCACGCCTGGCCCTTCGAACCGCCGGCGGAGGCTGGGGGGCAGCCGGGGCGCTCCCGGGGGCGGGTGCCGGCCAAGGCTCTGCCCAGAGAGCGCGGCCCCGCAGGCTGCAGCCCCGCCGCCGCCTCCATCCCGCGCCTGAGGAACCGCTACCTCCGGCCCGCCCGGCGAAAGGGGAGTTATAGGGCGGCTGCGGTGCCGCCCCTTCCCGCCCCGCCGGCCGGGCAGGCAGCGGGGTGGGGCCTGCGCGGGCAGTGGCGCTGCCCCCAGAGGCGGGGGGAGGCGCCATGCCCGCCCGGCGGAGCGGGCCGCGAGGAGGCGGTGGCTGGACGTCGAGGGCTGCTGGGCGGCCGTAAGGTACAGGCGCGGGGCGGCGAGGCCCCCTGGTCCCGGGGGGAGGCGAGGGAGAGGGGCCGGGCCGAGCCGGGCCCCGGCACCGCCGCCAGCCTCTGCGGCACCACCCCTTGTACTTTGCGCCGTTGCGGCCGCGGGGCAGCGCGGGGCCCCGGGGCGAAACGTCAAGGTCCTTCGTACTTGAAGGAGAAGCAAAGAGCAAGCGGCGCGGTTTAGGCCCGGAGAGGAGAAGGGGGTAAAGAGGGCTCGGGGGTCAGGTCCGGCGGGAAGACCTGCGTGGTCCCCTCTTTTTTCCAGAAAGCTCTGGGGGAAGAAGGCGGGAACTTCCTCTGCTTACCAGGCCTCTGAGGTGACTCGTTCCCACAATTTCAGCTTCCTAATCTGGACCGTCGGTTTTCATCCAGGTTTTTCTCACGAGAGAGGAAAGAGCTTCCACCTTCAAACTGTGCTTCAAGCCCTGGGCCAAACAGGGACAGTCTGGTACAACAGGGCCTGCTAACAACTGTAATACGGAAAATAAGGGTTGTGCTGGAAAGGTCTCCTTGGGCAAAGATGAAAGCTGTGGAGTATGTAACAGCAGCCTTTAAAACCAAAACCTATCCAGACTGATCTCGTAGTTAAGTCAAGCAGATACCTATATACAAGTCCTCTCGTGTAGACTGTATGGTAGTATTAGCCCACAAACACCTTTATTTGAGCTCTTCAGTCCCTTTGAGGACATTCACTCTCAAGGATTGGTATTTCCTGGAAACCTGTGACCACAAAATGGTTCTTGATAGAGCCAGATCCAACATGCAGTTGTGAAAGAGAGCTGCTTCTGTTTCTCAACAGAGAAACACTTGCCAAACACTTCTCAACACTTGCCAAAAATGCTCAGGGAAAAACAAGCTAATGGTCGGTCAGCAGAGATGCCCAGTTGTGCTTATGATGATACCATCTCTGTCATGTAGCTGGGACCTGTGAAAAAGAAATGAGAATAAAGAGGAGGGGGAAGCTTGTTACTTTAACCTTAGAAGTTCTGAATATTTGTTTTATCCTGATGATCATCTCTGCTGTCATTGGCCATATCTGCAAAAGGCTGGTTATTGCCAGGAGCTGAATTCCATGATCCTGAAATGGACTTTTTCCATGCAGTAGGGATACTTAAGAGTCTTTGCTGGTGCAGAAAAGAACATAGAAGAAACAGGTTTAGGAAACAGTGACAGGGTATACATATCTGCATCATTTCAGTGCTCCATGAGAAATGGTAGTGGTATTATTGCCCATAGTCCTGGTGATGGTAATGCTGTAGTAGAATTGCTAGTGTCATCAAAATAGATGGAGTAATGCTGAAATTTATATGGCTATGGAAAATGGTGATGTCCTCTGGTCTTACAATACCAGCAGTTCCTCCAGTCCTTAGTACCTACAAAGGTAAACTGGTGAGAAAAGAGCTGGTTTTTGGAGTAAATATTGTAACAGAAAGAGTGGTGAATTACCAGTTTAGGGAAGAGAAGACTCATCTCCATCTTATTCTAGATTGTAGGCTTATCTGAGCTCCAGTTTATATTTCACCTGTTTGTTACCAATCATCATTGCTAGGCGTTTCTCAAATTTTCCTCTGTCTTCCTGTAACGGTCTTCCTAACCTTTCAGATATACAAGCCCTTCTTGAACTCAAATGGTTCAAGATAGAAGCATTAAGCTTCAAAACTAAATACAAATTTGGGGTTTAGTGTCTAGGTAAAACCAGTTGATACATCTGGATTAGAAGGCAATTTTGCCGGTAAAGGAAGTAGGGAGGTGTGCAGAAAAAGCTAGATATGTGTACCTTACAAACTCTGGAACTCAAATAGGTTAATTGTGGGAAGGGGGGCACATTAAGCACTGGCATAAACCAACATTACTTGTATTAAGCCCTGTATTGGTGTGTAGCTCAGATACTGGTTTTACTTCTAAGAGTCATGTTTGGAAGCTATATGGTAGTTTCTTTCGAGGATCAGGTGTGAGATCAAGTATAAGGAGGCTGAAGTTGGTTTCAAGGAAATTGGGTAAGTCTTGAGGCCTGTTGTCATGAGATTTGTTATTACTGGCCAACTCGAAAGAAAAATGAGCAGAGTAACTGGCTAAAAATCAATCAACTAGTTACTGGGGACAGTAACTGCTGAGAAGCACAGTCTGCATTAGCTCAGAACGAGCTGCCACGCAAGTACCGTGAGGCAAAACATGTAGCTTAAGTGCCTCAGTTACTCAGTAAGCCAAAGGAAGAACATGTTTCCTGTATGAAAGTGGTGAGGGGTTTTGGCTCCAGGTTGCATCAACTTAATTTCTACTTTGTGCTGCAACTTTTGAACAAAATTTAACTTAATTTCAAGGTAAAAATATATTATGGGATGGCCCGAGCAATTTCTTCCAAATTCTGACTTAACTAGTCCAACAGAAATAATATGCACTCTCTCCAAGTTGTCAAACTCTCTTTTATACTGGGTGCCCCAAAACTTGGCACAGAATTCCAGATACGGCCTCACAAGTGCCAACTAGGAGGAAGTAATCATTCCCCTTGATCTGCTGGCTGTAACTGTCTTGCTAATTCAGCCCAGCATACTGTTAGCTTTTATTGCTGCAAAAGCCCTTTGCCAACTCATACCTGACTAGTCCATAGGACCCCCTTTTGTACAGCTGCTACTTAATGTTTCAATCTCCAGCCTGTACTGATTTATGCAGTTACTCCATCTCAAGTGCAGGACTGTGCATTTGGCTTTGCTGGATTTTATGAGGTTCCTGTCAGCCCATTCCTCCAGCCTGTTGAGGTCCCACCTTGCATTTCAGGGTGGACTATTATTCTGTTTCTATTTGTCCCTAAAGATCCACCAGCTCTCCTGGGCTTCTTTGCACTTCAGGACAGCCTCCCAAGATGTCTTGCCTACTGGATTGCTGAAGAAGCCAAAGGCTGCTCCCCTAAAGTCACAGTCTTTAGTATACTCCATCTCTTCCTCACTTCTGTACTATGAAGGCCTGTTTGTGAAACACATCCTGTTTGCCTTGCACACAAATATACCAAAGAACTGCTTGATTGAAAGGAAATATTTTTTAATACCTGTTTGCTTTCCTTAGTTGCAAGAAGACCGGGAACTAAAGATAGCAGTGATTGTAGCCAACAACTCTGCATCAGACTCATGGTATCATATACCTAATAAGGCTTGACTAATGTTTGATTAATGCTTAATTTTCAGTTAGTAACAGATGGATTACTTTGTAGCTGCAGCATAAATCAATGCTTGTTTATTTGAGACTCACCTGCTGTCTCAGAAAAATCCCTGTCATGGCAGTCCCTGCCTCCCCAGTAATAACAGCTGCACCTTTTGCTTGAGGATCCTAAGTGCTGCTATCTCAGACACCACAGCCAAGGCTGCCACTGACTGTCATTCCCTGACCAACTCCTTCTTGTTTGTGAGCAGCAGATCCAGGAGAGCATCTCCTGTATTCAGCCTGTCCAGCACTTTGTCAAAAAAATTGTCCCTGATGCCCATAAAATTTCTTGGATTGCTTGTCCCTCCTCCACATCACCCTCTCAGATGTTGGAATTGTAGAGTCCCCCATAAGAACCAGGACCTGCAATCAAGAGATGAATTCTCCCTAGTTGAAGGGGGCTTCGCCCACCTCCTGTCCTTGATGAGGTGGCCTAGAGCAGGCACCGATCATGATGTTGCCATTGCAGCCCTCACTGTGATCCTGACAAGAAAGCTCTCAAAAGGCCTGTAAACCTTCATCCATAGCACTGTGTCCATAGCACCCTTTACACAGAGCACAAAACCAGCCTCAGCCCTTACCTTCCTTGCCTTTGTGAAAGAGCACCTCTATCTACGCATTGCCATACTTCCTTCACATGAACTCTGCCATCATGTCTCTAATTCCCATATCATCACAACTCTTCAACTGCACACAGATGTCTAGTTTCTCTTGTTGGTTTCCCAAGCTGCCTACCTTAGTATACATGTACTTGAGGCAGGCCCTTGGTTGTCCAACTTCCTTGGATGGGAGAGAACCTCCCCTGTTGCCCTGTCCAGTGCCCTTCCACCCATTGATGGACCTAACTCAGTCTCCCTCAATAATTTTGCAAGCACATTGACAAAGATGTCATGTGGAACCCATCTCTGGTAGTCCTTGTTCCCCAAAGATGGCTTTCTAGAAGCTCAAGTCCTGCCAACAACACCTGCCACACAGCAGGGTGTTAATCTGCAGAATGTGTATGCCCCAGCCCAGGTCTTTTCCCTTTGCCCAGGAAGATCAAGGAAAATGTCACCTGGGCTCCCATCACGATTGCTACTCCTAAGAAACAGAAAGCAATTTGAGATGATTTTTTTCTAAGACAAAAAAAAAAAAAAGGTTTAATGCAATGCAGAGCATAAAATATGTCTGTAAGTGTAAACTGGGGGCTCACTTCCTTCTGGGTTTTGCTGCGATCATACTGAAACTGAATTTTTGGAAGTGATAGATCAGTGAAGATTAACACAATTGCAAATAGATGGCTTTATGACACTATATTTGCAATTAATTTCAGTATACAGAGCTCTTTAGAAACCAGTTCACATGAAACATGTATTTCGCAGATGGTGTATGTATTTAAATGAGTACATTCCACCAATACATTCCAAGTCATGTCTCTCATAAAGCTCTCAATGGGCTTTAGCATGAACAATTTACAAGACCATAATTAAGAGTATTATGAGAATATCTGAAATTTAGCTTGTGCTCAAGTGACAGGGAGCAAGAGTAGTGATAGCATAAGATAATTGCCTTTTTCACTGGATAGGTATCCACAGAATTCCTAATAATTCTGAAAAAGGATCTTGCAAAAAGGGTCAACAGCATCTATCTCATGAAAAAGACTAGTCATTTTTCTGGATTGGATTAGGCGAAACAAGTAGCTGAACTTTCCCCTCAGGTCTCTATCCTTAGTTATGCACATTTTGTCCCTTAAGTCATGGTTCCCTTGGAAGCAGTGCTTGATTAAGCAGGTTTTGGACCTCCCACTTTACCCCAGTCTCTTCATTCACATCCCACTTAATGTGCAGCTGTCCAGATAGCCAAACACTGAATGGTAATCAAAATCAGTGGGAGTTAAAAAATAATCCTGGGAAAAAAAAGGTTGAAGTGCAGAGTGTTTTCAACCTGGGCTAGTTTTCTGTTCCAGCTTAGTGCAAAGGCTCACTGATTGTTACATTGGAAAATCAAGTGTGACAAGAATAGAAATGGAAGCAAAAGGTTCAGGGTGGAAAGGTCTTAAATCAGCTCCTGCGCTGAGTGAGATGCCCACAGAACTGTGGTCTCAATCCCAAATCCTCACCTTTATACAGACATTTAACAAGACACAAAATCTTTATAATTTTTCAGTATTTACTCACCTGTGTCAGTGCTGAAAAGAAACTGCCCAGCTAGCAGTTTTTTGCAAAGTTTTATAGAAACTGTAGACTATTGAACAAACCCCAGCAATGTCTGAAGGCAGAAATAAACTATGTAGTAACTCCAGCTGCTGCTGTTTAGCTATGTATATCAACACGACACATCCACTGCAAAACTTTCTAAATAAACAAACATTTTGGTTCTGCTGCAGAAAACTGTGGTTTTTTTCAAAAGAATGAAAAATGTGCAGCAGATTCTTATTATGTATCATGGTCACAAAGAAACACATTCCACTTCATTCATTTATTTCTAGCACAGATCTCAGATCTCAAAGCATTCTTAATTGTTGTATTTTCTCCATTTGCAATGCTACTCTGAGTAAAAACAACAGTGAAAAAATCACATGGAAAGAATCATTAGTTTAAAATTCTCCCGAAAGATAGTTTTAGGTTCTGCAGGACTCCTTCCAGAAAGAATTTAGGTCTTTCTGGTGAATATGCCTCTGCCTGTCTGGTAGACGATTGGATCTAAAGCAAAAGGAACCATAAAATTGCCAACAGTAAGTGGTATATGTCATGTAATATTTTCTTTCACATCTCTGATCAAAGAGACCCAATTCAAAGAATTTAAAGCTCTGACTTAGAAGGCAAGAAGACAACATATCTTCAGTGTAACAAAACTGAAGTTCAAGTTGAATAGGATTACTAGAGTTGGTCAGAATTTCAAAACTTCCTTTTATAGAATAATCAGCTTTTGAAAATGTTTCTGGCAAAAACCCCAAAACATTCAGCATTGTTTATTTACAGTTGTATTTTCTTTTCCATATAAAAATATATTTTATTTTAAAAAAACTGTGTGCTTTTAACTGCATACACTGGATCATCAGTTCATATATTGTAATATAGAATTTTGAATGACACTGCTAGATTAGAGAAGTGGTGTCAAGTAAATTGCAAATTTATGTATAGAAATGACTCATTGCTCAAACAGGTAGGTGGAAGACAGAAGAACAATTCCAGAGAAGCTGTTTAGACAATACACAGGAATAGCACTTAAATAAAAGATGCTGATATCAGAAAAAAAAAAACATAATGAGGAAGCTTAAGGAGTTGCAACACATGTATTTCTCTGAAATTATGCTACAGGCAATGCAATATTACCCAGAAGAGCAGAGAACTCAAGATTAGAGCTTGTATTTCCAAGAAGAGCTTACTCTAGCATTTCTAGTTGCTCCAGAAAAGGCCCCAGGCTGTGTGTCTTAGAATGTAAGCCTGGAAGAAACAAAAGTATCTCTGAAAACTCAATTGGCAAGGCTACATCTAAATAAGTTATTTTCTTGCAAACAGAGAAGAATGATGGCCTTAGATGACTTAGTGGACGAAAGTTCTGGATTTGTTACGAGTTTGAAGCAGGGAGTTTTGGAATCAGAATAGCAAAGTGGTATTTAATAGAGGAAAGTGGTATTTAATGTTCTGTATCTAATAGCATCCCATATATGAAAAGGAATACAATGACACTCACTAGTTGGAAGGAGTTTCTGTCATCACAGCCAGTTTCTGCCATTGCAGCAATTACTTCTTAATCTATCCATCAATACATATCAAATCATACTTCTAAGTGTTGTAACGAATAACCCTGTGTCTTTGATTATGCTTGGCTGACAGCACCCTTTGACTTTATACAGGCCTGTGGCAACCATCAGATATTAATGACTTTTAGTTACTGTTTTGAAGCTGACAAACTAGCAATATCTGTCCTCATATTATCATTTGCCTGAACTATTCTGGCTCCTAAGGTCTTTGCTGGTGTGCTGCTGCTGCTGTGTTTTTCATTAATTGATAGACTGCCTTTGTGTTATAGGGTGGAAAGCTGAGTTGCCAAGACTAAGATGATGGAGCTCACCTTCATGTTGCATTTTGTGAAGGACATTTAAAGCTAGTCAAGTATGGAGCAACAGTTTATGCCAAAGGCAGACGTGGTGCTACCTCACTGAGGAATGCAGTCCAGCTAACTTCTAAAAAAACCAAAATTAGGGTTGGTTGGTTTGTTTTTTGCTTTACAAGTCTGCAGAAGAAAGAATTGACAAGATGTAGGTTTCAGTTTCAGCTTGTCACAGGTCACTCTAGTGTGTAAAAACCGAAGGTGGTGGGTGGGTCAGTCGTACTATCAACTTCAGGTATAGTAGTTTAATATATGGTGTATATGTTCTTTGGCCAATTTAAGATTGTCTCTAAAGAAAATAGCCTTTTCGACTCTGTGTCAAATAACACAAACTACTAAAGCTTTTAATAATCTGAGATATCTCCAAGAACCTATTATCTCTGATGTGATTCCTTTGTGAAGGTGTCTGTCATTGCCTTGGCTGTTAGTTTTACCTTTTTACCTTTATAGGAAGGAGAGTCCAGACCAACAGGATTCTCTTCATGTCTTACCTTTTTCATTACAAAAGCCTAGGCTTAAAAACTCATTACCTGCTTTGGTTTTTAAATGACCATTTTCCCCTGCTGGCACCTTTTATCCTTTGTGAACTCTACATCACTACGAAGTGAGAATGGTAATTTTATGCTAGCTTCTACTTGAAACATATGCTGGAGAACAAGCACTGTAAGTTACACAGTGTAATCTGCATAGCAGCTGTTATCTGATATAGAATTATTTAACAATTTTATTCCCTACCCCAAACTTGCTTTTATAGCTCCTTCACCAAATTACAGGGCTGGCCTGTTGTTGTGATGTGCTAATAAAACATCTTCTTTGCCTGATAAAATACCTCCTTCTGTAGTTAGTTGACTCTATGAACTACTCATCCCTTTAGCTTTGTATCATGGCACTCCAAACCAAGAAAGTTATGTAGGGCCGCATCCCAGGCAAGACTGTGGTGGGCAGGTCAACAAAATGGGTCTTAGTAAAGGTCTCAGGGTAGCAAATACTTTAGGGTGTCGTGTCAGCATTAGATGACTCTACTCTTTTTCAAGTATGGACATATATATTCACCTAGCTTGCTGGGAACCACAAAATCAAAAAAGTAAGTGAAAATCAGAGAGTTACTGGCCTAGGTCTGACTGTCTGGGTTTGTAGTACTAGCTTCTTGTGCTTTCTGCAAAACTTCTATCGTTCTTATTTAAACAATGGGGTTTTATTCTTTTATAAAGGCGCATAGAATCAATACAGTTACTTTGTGAAAGTGGAGCTCAGCTTCCCAGCAATGGTTGGAGACTCCCAAGACAGAACTTTACAGGTAAAAACCATCACAGAGTATCTTATGTAATAAATTGTAGGAAAAGTTTGTTAATCAAATTTGTTGCTCTGTGAGTGTTGCTATGTGGCCTGTTTTGTTGGCGCATGTGGGTTTTGCTTGGTGTGGCATATGAAAATGTCAGGGCCGCAAAATCCTGTAAAGTAGACATGGAAAAGATTGCAAATGGGTGGAGCAACTTGCTAACTGTTTCTACATTTGTAACCTTGTGACCGGAACGCCTCCCACCGTTACCGCCTGCTGAGCAGACAATTGTGGTAACTCCCTGTTAAGTGAACAATTGAATGCCCAGATAAGAACATGTGTAGTGCTTGCTCAGCAAGGTCACTGCCCACAACGCAGAGGAAGACTACGGCCTTCATCCTCACGACACCCAGAGGGCCCGAGACAACCCCCCCAGCAGCAGCACCTACACCCGGAACACCCAGGCTATAAAATGGGCGCTCCGGCTGGGGTGAGGCGTGCGCCCTTGGTGGAGCAGGAGACTCCCCGGCCGTGCCCAGCATGCTGCTTTGCTTGCTTGACCGCTTGCTCAATTAATAAAATTCGGAAGTTACCCATACTGGCTTTGGGTTTTGATTATCTCAAATATAACATCTTAACTGTACAAGAAAGCAAGTAATTACATGCATTAAATCTTGGAGGGTTTTGCATTAAATATTCTACTGTTGAGAAACAGACATACAAAACAAAAACAAAAACAAACAAGAAAACAAAAAAAACTCACCAAAACTCAGTCTCAGGTGGGAAGGAAATTTTGTTTCAATTTAGTATAAATAAATATATCACCCAGAATAGTTCTTCTAATTTTTATCTACTGTCATATTATTAGAGTTGTTCTCAGATGAATGACTACTCACCTAATCAGAGGACTGAGAGACAACAGTCTGACCTTTAACTCTAGGGCATTAATCCAGCTATGTATACCTCAGTTTCTTCAACTATAAAATAGGGATAATACTGACAGATCTCACAGGACATGATAAAAATAAAGACTTTTATAGATGTTTTAGCAGTAAGAAGTAATATGTGAGAATATTCAAGTATATTAACTGTAAGGAAGTATAATAAAGATGCTTTGAGTGCTAGGTATGTTCATTAAAAACATTGAAAGATATTTTTTTTAGTTTAAAATGCTGCAAACCAGAAGAAAAAAACCCTGTAAGCTGCACGCAACAAGTTAAGGTACTGTGTATTATTTATCAGAAAAAGCTAACCCAAATGCATGAAAATCCTCCGCTTAAAATTTATTTTTAGGGAGAAAGCTGTCATGAAATTATTTTTTCATTAATTTGCAGATAGTTGCTAAAAAAGCTGTGTGTCATTCTCTTAAGTATGACATTTTAGCAGTGTTCTTTGTTTGTGTCTTTGAGGTTTGCAGGGTTTGGGTTGTTTGTTCCTTTAACGCAGTTCCCACTTAACACTCTGTAGTCTTTCTAATCCTGTTTGATTCATAATGTTCAGAATAACTGTAGCAATGTAAACAAGCAGACAGATCAGTCATTAAACTTTTTTTCCTTCCCAACCTTGCAGCTAAAGGTCACGTTGACAGATTGTATGGCTGGTACCTGGCTGTTGGAAACCAGGAACGCTGCAGAGTTTAAAACTAATGATTCTTTTAATCTGATTTTCATAGTTTTTTTTTTTTTAATTGGAGTAGCACTGCAAAGGTAAAAAATAGAACAATTAAAAATGCTTTGAGATCTGTGCTAAAAATAAA
Source organism: Elanus axillaris (assembly GCA_026212715.1). NCBI lineage: Eukaryota > Metazoa > Chordata > Aves > Accipitriformes > Accipitridae > Elanus > Elanus axillaris. The sequence continues at coordinate 11,652,680 of JANZLQ010000041.1, read as the reverse complement.
TTAATTAAGTGGAATGTGTTTCTTTGTGACCGTGATACGTAACAGGAATTACCAGCATGCTTTTCATTCTTTTGAAAAAAAATGGTTTTCTGGTGGTGCCCATGTTACCGATTTGCCATTAGTTAGAATTGATTTTGATTCTAATATGAATATGGAATTATGAGAAATATTTTAGTAGATTGTATAT
>JANZLQ010000041.1:11606758-11648734 GCA_026212715.1 Elanus axillaris | reverse complement strand
TTTTCTCCCCCATCCCACTTGGGGGGGGGAAGGGGTGAGCGGCTGCGTGGTGTTAGTTGCTCGCCGGCCCTAAACCATGACAGTATCCATTTCCTCTTACCCTCCGAAGAGTGCCAGGACTGCTTTCTCCTCCAAAAAACCTGCAATCCAGACTTCTTATCTTGCAGTTGGATAAGTTCGTGTCCTTTTCATGCAGCACTTATGAAATGTGTCTCCTCTCTCCTTGCCCATCAGAGTGATGAAGCCCAGGTGTGGGCTGTGATAAGTTTTCTTTTTTTTCCTCCTGTATTTGGTTTTTATGTGCTCCATGGAGGGTTTTTAAATCTTTTGCTTCTCTTTTTGTTTTCTTCCTAAACAGAGAATAAAACACCCAGGGGTAACTTTCTCCCTAGATAGTTGTATTTAAAAAAGGAATGATACAGCTGTCTGCAACATTTCAACATTTACAAAGCTCATTTTTTTTTAATCTGTTAGTGAAAATCTAGACTGCATAATCAGTAAATGAACAGCACAGAGGATGCATATATATCTCTGGGGCTTTTTTGGTAGCTTTTTAACAAGGACAGAAAGCCCACATTTAAAAGACAGGAAAGTAGAAAAGATTTGATTAGGATCCTTGATACGGACAGTATCTTCCACAGCACATATTTAATGAGATCACAGAAAACAGAGGTAAAAAGTTCCTCTGCTTTATCTAGTTTAATACATTAGCTCTCTCTTGCACCAGTTCTGCTTGGTCTGGATAGCAATTACGTGCAAACAGACTCCTGCCCAACCACCAGTTAAGTTGGGAATTGAACAGACACGCTTTAAATCTGACTATTTTACATGTTCTCTAAGGAATAAGTATTTATTCGATTTTATTTATGAAGTAGAAGATAAGGAGGTAGAAAATACACTGGGGAAAAAAATCAGATGATTGCTGCTGATAGCAAGTCTTAAAATTGGAATAGTTACTGAAGCCAATACATTAGTAGAGACCCCCACAGGATGCCAGTGCTACAGGACGAGAAACCTACACAGCAAATCAGTCTGCAATACTTGTGAACTTCCAGAGAGTAGCGAGTGCTTCTGGAAGTCAGATTTCACACTTGCTAAATGAGTGCTTTCAGCTGAAGTGTACCAACAATAGTAAAACACTTCTAGAGATGGATGTTTTGTAACACTATGTTGTAAACCTTTGTATCACAAACTAGAATCAGAATGGAAAGGACTTCTTGTATACTTCCTCTATGCATACATACAAGATAGCAAGTTCAATTCAAAACTTGTCATGCTTCTGAAAGCATTCACTGATGATGCTATGATTATTATTTTCACATAAAATGTAAGTTTTTGTCTTCTTTTTATTGCTGCCAGACTTCAAGTTAGTTTTTCAATTTATTTGAACTGAGACAATCCTTTATTTTTTCCTCTGTATTTTTCTGCTACAACAATGTAGTCTCATGTGATTGTTTGACTACTATAAATCCAGTTATACTTAATTTAGATCTTTTAGCAAGCATGGTATTACATAATTCTTGTATTTACCTCATGTTAAGTATTGATGTGCAGTCACCTTGAGCTGGCTACCTTTTGATAAAAGTTTTCACAGTTCAGGATAATTTCAGTAACTGGTTTTAATATAATCTGAAGTAGGTTTTGTCTGAAGTTATTTAAAAGCTACTGCAAACTGTTCTGAAACATAGGGAGATTATCACTAAGGGCCACATTACCTGCTATAAGTAGTTAAATGGCTATAGTTTACAACAGATTTTTTTTTTTGTGATAAAACTTTGATCTTTATATTCTCTCTAGACATAAACTCTCTGCAATCCCAGAATGTGCACCACTGCTCAATTAATGTAATGTGACAGTAGAAGACTCGGCCAAAATAGCCAAGTATCCTGAGGTACTGGACATGCTCTTCAGTTCTCTTATTCTCTTTTATTTAGTGCCAAGGGTAAATAGGGGATGTGTTGTATATTTGTGGATTAGTGATTTATGGGATAAGAATAAAAAGGAACTTCTGGCCTGGAGCAGGCATTTACAGAAAAATGACCTTTGATGCCTTGTCTCTGGTAGTTCTTATAAAGAAAGTTAGAGGCTAAGGGAAACTTATATAGGCCTACACTATAAAGCAGTGGCTGCAATGTGGTTTTCTACCTTTTAGTGTCAGGGAAGAGATGTGAGGCAGGAGTTTTCATGACTCAAGCAGGGGTGGGGCAGTGTACAGGAATGTGGACCATGTGGTCCAGGTTCCTGTGTTACCCGATAGAAGAACATGGGGATCCACCACCAAGGGCTCTGGTCTTTTATTTATGCAACTCTGAATTGTGTTAGTGGCTAGCAATATATCAATGAAAGACTGAATTCCAACTAGACACATCCAATACTAAGGACTGTAGCAAGCTCCCCAACAGTTGCAATTAAACATAATTTTTAAGAGCTCCAGCCAATCTAGAACCCAGCTAGTTTTTAACATACAGTATTTTAAGGGCCAGTGGGAAGGGTAGGATGGTTCTTTCTAACCCTCAATAAAATGAGGAATTGCAAACTTCCCCAGAATAGCTGGTTGCACATTTAAGGCCATCTTTGATGCTGTGCAAGGCTCTGATGCTATTGGACACTGTAAGCAGCCAAGAATGCAGGTTGTGTTAATTGGCACTCTCACGATTTCTGTCTCCCTCACTAAACTTTTAAGTAGGTCTTACTCCTCAAAAAGGCAGAAGGTAACTTGAATTTAACAACATTGCTTTTACTGCAGTTCTTAGGAAGGATCTTATTTCCTTGGATGCAGCCAAGAAGCCTAGCTCAGGAAGGCCAGGCAAGAGAAAGGCAAACACAGTATTTGACAATCCACCACTCCTATTTCACGCTTCCTCGCTTTGTTATCTGTAGAAAGGGTAATAACAATAGTGAAACATTAGAAATAGTGAGATTCTAGAGAATTTCTGAGATATGCTAAGGGTGAAAAATGACTTGCTAAACAAACAACAAGAAGATCTTAAAGCAGCAATAAAGGAAAACAGACTTACCGAGATGAAACTGAGCTGATCTTAAATTCTGGAGAAATATGCATTTCCACATTTCTTCTCCCCCCTCCCCACTGTTAGTAACACCTTGATGTGATGACTGTCACATTGTTCTATTAATTGTTATTGTAACTTCAACTCAGCCAGTATATTGAGTTAATTATGTTGGCGTTTTGACTGAGCTTGAACAGAATGCAGGATTGATGAGCTAAGAAACTACTGAGCCAGCATAATAACCACCACAAAGGAAAAAATAATGCAACAGTGGTGTGATTAAGACAGCTATGAACAGAAGAAAAGGAACAATGCCTCTCAATTCCTTAGAAGTGATTTCCCCAGAGCAAGAAGAACATCTGCAACGTGACATCACCATGCCCGAGGGCAGAACAGCCAGGGCTCTTCAGAGTGGATGAGACTCAGTAAACATGGGCTGGGCAGGATACTGAAACAAGCCACAGGCTACAGCATTGGGGCTGGTGGTGATAAAAGACAACCCCAAAAATCATCAAGGTGGGATCAGCAGAAGAGGACCAGTGCTGTAGACCTCAGTGGAAGAAAACCAACTCCTGTGGAGTACAGCATCTTCTCCAAACCACCTCAATGCAGGTAGGTTTGCTAATGCAGCTTGGGTAACAGGAAAGGTAAGAAAAATCTAAGAAGATAGATATTTCTGACTTGTTATTCCAAAGCTATGTTATATTTGACAGATGTTTTTTCTCTTCAACCGATAGTCTATTTATCCCTTTAGACTTCTCGTGCCACAGGTACTCAAGAATGGAGAACTGTTTTAACCTCATCAGCACACAGTGCTCTCTCCCTGGCCTTCACCTCAGCCAACAAGCTGGTATATTGGTTATAGCACACTCCATGTCCTCAGTGGGCTGAGCATGTGCACTTGCTTTATAAACTCATCCTGGCATTTGTTCCCTTTTCCTACTTGTATGTCAGGAGATTTTTTTTTTTTTCATTTTCTAATGCCCTTAAACATCAGTAGTTTATCTTGCCAGCAGTCTCTGTGAGGCCCGGGACTCATGCTGCACTTTGGTGTTCATGTACCCTGTCTGCCTTCTTCCAACTGTATTTTAGTTCTTGATGTCAAACCACTTGCCTTACTTTGCCAAAAGCCACATTCAGCCTGCACCCTTACAGTGCCTACAGCCAGACTGTACTCGAGTAGCAGGTACAGGATCGGTTCCTAACTCACATCCCACAGGTGAAGGAGAGGTAACTGCAGAAACGTCTCCCAAGTCATTTGAGCATGGCTCTAGACATGGCAAGTCTGGATCAGGATGTTTTGTGTCATCAGTGTTTTTTCTAGAGCTATGCTTCCAAGGCTGAGACAGGAAGCTTCTTGGCCAAATACCCACAGACCTACCCAGTGTCTTAGCCAATACAGCCAGCTTTGAGATGTGATTTCCCTGTCTCAAAATGGTGATCAGTGATGCATAGAGCCTAACTCTTCAGATTTCAGGCAGAACTAAAAAAAGGCAAGGATTAACCAACTGAATCCTGAAAAAAACAAGAGGTGACCAGTCCTTCTTGCAGTGTAGTCTACCTAGTAGTTCTGCTAGTATTTCATGTCAGGATTTTTCTTAGCATTTGCACTGGTGCTTTTAGCATTACTGTTTGTTTCTCTAAGACTTGCAACCTATGGCAGCCACGCGATTCTTCTGGATTCAGCACCTTTTAACCTCAAAATACCTCAATGCCATGGTCATCTCAGTGGGCTCTCTGTTGTGACAGAAGAGTTTTGGTCCCACCCACCCCTCAAAGAACAGGGAGTTAAACTTGCACAGCCCAGTTGTGCAAGTTTCTGCAGTCTGGTAACCACTGCAGCATTTGTATGCAACTTAACAGCATCTGCTTCCCATCCTTGTGCCCCTTGTCACTGTAATTGGCTGAGAGGAACTGATGGCACAGCATATACCCTGACCTTGGTATTCTCTGTCAGCAGAACAAACGCAGCAGAACTTAAAGAAACCAAAACCAACCAAAAAGTGTCAGTATTTTTTTAGCTCATGGTCAACCATTGTGAATGTTGGACAGATACTATGCCTTTCAGAAAATTCTGGTTACTGTTACATTGTTACCTTACTAACTACTAATTATTGAACTAATTAGTTGATACTAGATGCCTGTTAGATAGCTAAATTCAGTAACATGGTGAATCCTACCTCTGAGGTATATTAACTGGCATTGAAGGTATATTAATTGAAAAAGGGTATTGATGCTGAATGCAATCAGCTGACTTGGGCTGACCCAACACTGTGTGTTCATAATAGCTTAAAAGAACTCAAAGAAATAATGAACATATTTTCTTGTCATTGAGGGATAGTAATGTTATCACCGTCTCTTGGGGCAAGAACAACAGACTTCAAACTAAGGCCAAAATCATTCCAGCCGAACAAATTCCACATCACTGTCTGTTGTGACAGCCGCACAAGGAGAAATTGATAAACTCTCTCAGATAAAGCACATTTATCTCTCCACTTAAGGCTTCTCAAATTTCCTTCAGTCACAGGTTTCATATAGTGCATCTCTTGAACTGCAGTTCCAAAAAGTATTGCATTTCACATGCTCTATCATTTTTTAACACTATCCTTTTACTATTATTTACTGATCTGAAGACTGAATGAATAGGATGGCAGACTAAAGTCTTCTGTGAACCTCATTTATTTGTTCTAATCTTGATGTAACCAGTGTACATAGTAATCTAGGAAAATCACAAGATTTCAGTGTAAACCAAAAGAGTATCTGTGCTAGTTACCAAATCTGTTACAGCTCAAATTATTCATAATTAATTGAGGTTCTCAGGTACTAATTCACAGAAGAAATGAGAAGTCATTGATCACATTAGCAACTAGAAGGTTTTTTTAGAATGTATTTGTCTATAATCACACCCAGCTGTGGAGGTGCATACACCTTATGTTGTAGCTGGAATCCTTTTGGACAGGCATATCTGTATTTGCATGGTACACCTGCACCCTGAAGTCCTTCACCTCCTGCAGAAGACCTGAGGGCAGAGAACACCAGCTGTGCCTCCACCTCCTTTCAACTGCAGAATCCTATCTAAGCAGAGTTGTGAGGCAGTACAAGAGAGTAAGACAAGAAACACAGACTACATACCCTGAACAACTGTCTTCAGTTGTGGTTTAACCCCAGCCCATAACTAAACACCACACAACACTACACCAGCTACTAGGAAGAAAATTAACTCTGTCCTAGCCAAAACCAAGACATTAGAGTAGATTTAGTTAAATGACATCTCATTCTAATAGTGATCATCCATGCTATGTAATTCTACTATTGCTGGTTCCAGAATGTTTCAGTCACAGATGGAATTATTAGTCCAATCTGTTACAGCATCTTTAAAAGGATACATAAAGAATATTCTCCACCCTTATATCTGCCAAAAAAAAAAACCCCACTTGGGAAGGGATAAAAATAGGCATTCTTTCAGTATATTTTCTCAGGTTCTGGATTTCAGTAGAGTAGGGAGTTTGAATTCCTCAATTTTAACAGCTATTGAAGGATCTGCCTTCCTGGAGTTCCAAGTCTTTTCTGGATTAGTTTATATATTTGGTTTCTACCACAGCCTGGGGCAGTAAATTAAAAAATTAATTACATGCAATAGCAAAAAAAATCCTTTCGATTTAACACTGCTACCTGATTTCACTGTAGCTGGGGGAGAAATTATGAATAATAGTGAATGCACATGTTTTCAGACTTGAGAATCACCTATCAATACAATTTGTCACTATCATTACTACTGGAGGCATTCAAGAGGATTAATCTGACCTTTTATAGGTTCAAATATTTCTACCTTGGACTCGGTGATGGAAGAAATACATAAATATGGATGATCACTAATAAACTGTGGTAAGTGAAATCTCATTCTGCTAGATGTTAGTGAGCACCTGGAGATAAAAGGGATCTTGACAAGCAGTCATGGCCTTTTTTTCTTATGGAAGTAACCACTGGAAGGCACAAGGCTGACTGGGAGCAGGTCTGTAGCCATCCAAAGACACTGCTATTTCACAGTATTTCTTTCTCCAGTGCTACAAATTATTAACGTTGAAGGGAGAAATCCCAAAGCTGTTTACCTTAAACTTGTTTAAGTGACTTCGCAGTGCTGTTGAAACCTAAATCAAACAATAAAATACAACTGCTGCTTTTAAAATTTTAGTACTACTTTTTCATCTGGCAATAAGTAACATTTGCCAGCAAGGCTAACCTGTAAAATGTTCTGTTTCCTTCAAGGATAATCTGTCATGTATCACATCTGCAGGCGTATTATGTACCCAGGACAACATCGGGAGCTTTTAAGACTTAATACACAGTTCTCAGTTAACCAATGGCAGGTTATGGGTTATTGGACCGTGGGGTTAGCATTATCTACTCCTCTCACCATAAGCACAAGAGCAGAAATCTTTCAGTTTTATTATGACACGACCCATCACAGAGTACCTCTTCTTTACTGAAAGCATGACAACATGCGGTAGACCTTCACAGGGGAACAAGCAGCACATCAGTAGCCCCTCACCAGATGGCAGCACAGGCATAAGAACACAAAGGAACATAGATTAAAAACCCAAAAAACCCAAACCCACAATATGGAAAATATACTGTTCCTCTCAACTCTCAATTTCAGCTTTGCTTACAAGGAATCATGGTAAGTTACACGATTTACATCATGCCTTCTGGTATTACCAAGCTACCTTTTCCTACAGAAATTCCCATCATTATAGGCAAAGCAAATATTTGTCATTCTGCCTGTTTCATTTGCCTCCAGAGGTGTTTAACTGCAACACTTAATTTGCATACAACACTCAGCTGAGGAACAGTGTTGTCTAAGCCCCCTGAGATGCAATTTTTGTATTAAACCTATCTCACTTTATAAAGTATGATGTTCTATAATTCACAAGGATTAGTAAAATGGGTCTAAGCAAGTAATGCTTACAATAAACCACTGAAATTGCCTATTATACAGTTGCCCCTCTGATTAAGTACAGCTTATAATAATTTCTTAGTTTAAGTATCACCTTATTTTCCCCAAATCTGCCGCTTTTTTTTATGGTGACCATTGATTCTGTCTGTTCTTCAGAGGATGACTGGATATTACATGATCTTCAAATCATTGAGTGAACAGTGAAAAGATTAATACTTTTCTACATACTGTTTCTGTATTAAAGTATTTAATGAATGCAATCACATACCATTAATAACTAAATTTAGCTTTTATTAAGCATGACTGCACAAAACAAGAGACAAATACATTTTATTTCACTTCTGCATTTTATTCTGAAACCACTGACCTCATTTTTAGGACTAATTTTAGGACCAGTTAGGGCAAAAATAAGAGGAAAGGATGAAACAAAGGTACCATGAATCAGTAATTCAAACGCATTCTTCTGCCATACAGGAAAAGTTATATATGTACGAAAAATTAATGAAAAATTTTTATCCAGTATATGAAATTATAAATTGGATCAGAACTTCAGTTTCCTTTGACTTCTAGTTTTTGGTTAAGAAAAACCCCAAACACTTTTGTCGTATAGCTTTTTGAAAAAGTAATGACAAAGAAAATAGGAAAATGCAACCTGCAGTTAAAGACAAATCATGCCACATGGCTTATGAGCTCTTAGACAGAAAATGAACATCTAAACTTAGATTTGCTTTCTTTCATGTACCTTGTGATAAACCTCCTCAGAAGAATTATTAAAGTGACAATTGCATCCAGCTTTACATAAGTTTTATAAATGAACTCACCTTCTCTAGGTCAGCAAACCTTAACTTTTTTAAAAAAACCATTAACATATTCCAAACTGTATTTTAGTACACTTACACTAATCTTAAGGAACAGTCTTTCAGAACAAGCACCCAAGAGTTATATAGAAGACAGAAGTAATTTTTAGACTAGTTGCAATACCTCAACCTCTGAAAGACTTGAAGAAATACTTAAACATTCAACACAACAAGCTTATGTAGCTGATAAAGACCATTTTGTCTTTCATGCTGCTTTTCAGACTGGTCAATGATATGCTGAGAATCCACCTAATCAAAAGAAGCAAGATACAAGTCAGAATAATAATAAAACATAATAATGTTTTCCTATATAACATAGTTAAGGAAAATAGTCTTGAAGAGTTTTAAGTTTCAGATCGTACAGGAATTTTAGTTCCATTCCACACATTTCAACATAAGAGCCAGTATGATAAAATGCTGCATCTCATGGTTTGCCTGAGTCAGAATACTATTCCACAATCAATTCCAAAGCATTACAGGTAGTATTTTACGTGATTAAGTAAGAAAGATGTCCTGAGATTCTCCAGACTTCATTTCAGATACAGTGGGGGAAATCCTGATCCAAGGCCTATACATTAACTTGTTATGAAAGCTAAACAATATAGCTGAATAGGAGATTAATCTTCATACCAAGGATAACTGAATTTGAAATAATGAAACAGAAACACTTTGGCTTAAGGCAGTATATCACAACATACTCTAACCCCTCAGTGAATGCCTGCTAGTAGCATTACGTGCTCCTGGTGCTCATTCACTGTTGCCAGTCTTTTCAAGGGAGACCCGAACTCCTCATTTTTATGCCTCAGGGTGGGGGAGGCACAGGGATGGTGCATGTAGAAATCTTACTCCTACACTCTGCAATTCCTTGCCCCTTTCTTAATTAAGAAAATGCAGTTGTCTGTTAGGAAATCTAGTGGCCTGCAGAGGCCCTTACAGAAAGAAACAGTAAGATTTCTGAGTAGGAAGCCAGACTTTTCAGCTTTATGAATCATGGAATCATAGAATTGTTTAGGTTGGAAAAGACTTTTAAGATCATTGAGTCCAACCATCAACCTTGCCCACTAAACCATGTCCTGAAGTGCCTTGTCTACACACTTTTTGAATACCTCCAGGGATGGTGACTCAACCACCTCCCTGGGCAGCCTGTTCCAGTGCCTGACAATCCTTTCAGTAAAAAATTTTTTCCTAATATCCAATCTAAACCTCCTCTGGCACAACTTGATGCCATTTCCTCTCATCCTATCACTTGTTACTTGGGAGAAGAGACCAGCACCCACGTCACTACAACCTCCTTTCAGGTAGCTGTAGAGAACAATAAGGTCTCCTCTCAGCCTCCTTTTCTCCAGAATAAACCACCCCAGTTCCCTCAGCTGCTCCTCACAGGACTTATGCTCCAGACCCTTCACCAGCTTTGTTACCCTTCTTTGGACACACTCCAGCACCTCAGTGTCTTTCTTGTAGTGAGGGGTCCAAAACTGAACACAGTACTCAAGGTGCAGCCTCACCAGTGCCAAGTACAGGGGGACAATCACTTCCCTGCTCCTGCTGGCCACACTACTTCTGATAAAAGTCAGGATACCGTTGGCCGTCTTGGCCACCTGGGCACACTGCTGGCTCATATTCAGCTGGCTGTCAACCAGCACCCCCAGGTCCTTTTCCACCGGGCAGCTTACCAGCCACTCTTCCCCAAGCCTGTAGCATTGCATGGGGTGGTTGTGACCAAAATGCAGGACCTGGCACTTGGCCTTGTTGAACCTCATACAGTTGGCCTCAGACCATTGATCCAGCCTGTTGAGGTCCCTCTGTAGAGCCTTCCTACCCTCCAGCAGATCAACACTCCCACCCAACTTGGTATAAACTGAAAACTTACTGAGGGTGCACTCGATCCCCTTGTCCTGAACATCGATAAAAATATTAAACGGAACTGACCCCAACACCAAGCCCTGGGGAACATTACCTGTGACCTGCCGCCAACTGGATTTAACTCCATTCACCACAACCCTCTGGGCTCAGGCATCCAGCCAGTTTTTTACCCAGCAAAGAGTATACTTGTCTAAGCCATGAGATGCCAGCTTCTCAAGGAGTATGCTGTGAGAAACAGTATCAAAGTCCTTACTAAAGTCCAGGTAGACAACATCCACAGCCTTCCCCTCATCCACTAGGCGGGTCACCTGGTCATAGAAGGAGATCAGGTTGGTCAAGCAGGACCTGCCTTCCATGAACACATGCTGGCTGGGCCTGATCCCCTGGTTGTCCTGCACCTGCCTTGTGAGTGGCACTCAAGATGAACTGCTCCATAATCTTCCCTGGTACCGAGGTCAGACTGACAGGCTTGTAGTTCCCCAGATCCTTCGTCTGACCCTTTTTGTAAATGGGTGTCACACTGGCAAGCCTCCAGTCATCTGGGACCTCCCCTGTTGACCAGGACTGCTGATAAATGATGGAGAGTGGCTTGGCAAGCTCTTCCACCAGCTCCCTCAGTAGTCTCAGATGGATCCCATCTGGTCCCATAGACTTGTGAGTGTCCAGGCAGCATAGCAGGTCATTAACTATTTCCTCCTTGATTATGGGGGGTATATTCTGCTCTCCATCCCTGTCTTCCAGCTCAGGGTGCTCAGTACCCTGAGGATAACTGGTCTCACTATTAAAGACTGAGGCAAAGGCGGCATTAAGTACCTCAGCCCTTTCCTCATCTTTGGTGGCAATGTTCCCCTCTGTATACAATAAAGGACAGATATTCTCCTGGGCTCTCTTTTTATTGTTAACATACTTGTAAAAACATTTTTTGTTGTCTGTTATGACAGTGGCCAGACTGAGTTCTAGGTGACCTTTTGCCTTTCTAATTTCCTCTCTGCATGACCTAACAAGATCACTGTACTCTTCCTGAGTTGCCTGCCCTTTCTTCCAAAGATGGTAAACTCCTCCTTTTTTGTTCTTCCTCTAAGTCCCAGCAAAAGCTCCTTCTTCAGCCAGGCTGGTTGTCTTACCCAGCAGTTCATCTTGCAGTGCATGGAAATAGCCTGCTCCTGAGCCTTTAAGACCTCCTTCTTGAAAAATGTCCAGTCTTCTTGGACCCCTTTGCCCTTCAGGACTGTCTCCCAAAGGACTCTCCCAACCAGTGTCCTGAACAGGCCAAAGTTTGCCCTCTGGAAGTCCATAGTAGTGGGTTTGCTGACCTCCTTCCTTACCTCACCAAGAATCAAAAATTCTATCATTTCATGGTCACTAAGCCTGAGACAGCCTACGACCACCACATCTCCCACCAGTCCTTCTCTGTTTGAGAAAACTGCCATCCTATCTGATCCCACCACATTCATACTGAAGCAAGCCATGTTTCTGCCTGCTTAAAAAGGAAAAGCCACCTGAAAGCACAGCAACCCCAAATAAAACTAAAATGCACTGAATTCAGGTAAGTGCTAAACAAGGAAAATGTATCAGTCTCTTTCTTTTAGGCTACAGCTACTTGATAGAATGACGAATGCAAAATTTTTTACTTCCAAGAAATTTGAAGTTGCCTTTACAATCTCTCTCAACTTCAAAATCATGAAGCGTTCACGAAGTATATATTTATATACACAAAATTAAAAAAAACAAGACACCCAACTAACTAAATACACTCTAGAAAAACAGGATATCAACAGAGACTGATGCATATACAACAGTTCCTATCCCTTAAAACTCAACTCCATGGTGCTTTCAGTATTTTTAAATTCAGTACTCAAAGACATCCTTCTAAAGGAAATTCTCCTTTTGGCCACTCTTAACTAACCATACTGGGGTACTCTAACTACTCTTGTTAAGGGAGTGGAGGAATTATCTTTATACCCTTACCTGATTCCACGCATATGGCTTCTCATACCATGTAGGAACAATTACATCTCGAGGTTTTGATTTGCAGATTAAACTGAAATCACATAAAAATAGCCTTAAGAAATACACTTCTATTTGATTAATTATAAAGACAAAGGAATTTTTGTACTAGATACAGCTCAGCATTTATGAGGTGTGTATGCAGAAGGGAATCTTAAATTTCCTTGTTAGTCTAGTCTGATTTGTTCACTTCTCTGTACTTTGCCCCTCTGGTGTAATAAGTCAAAATACAAATTTTCATAGGGATGTTAAGTGTATCAGAAAGTATTTTCTTTTAAAGAAAATAATGTTTTTTCTAAAATTTACAAAGTACTAGATTTTGCAACTGTCATTTATTCTCTACGTTTTACGCATGCTTATTCACTAGAATCTGTAATACAGCTATTTTTAGGGTATTTTGTTTTGCATGACAACTCAATTACTATAGATTGTCTGTCTGCTCCAGTTATTTCCTCAAGCTGTGCAAAGTACAACAATAGTAGACTTTAATTAATTCTGTCTAGATGTGTTTTTCAAACACTGACTTTAGTGTTAAGTAGTGCTGACATGTTGTAAATACAATTAGCTTTCAAAAGATGGAAAAAGTTATGAAAGACTGTTCAGGCTAAATTTTTACATATTTACTTATTAATAAAAGGTCAGGGTTTTTACAAGACATAAACCCAAGTACCATGAGAAAAAAATAATAAAAACAAAGAAAGATTTTGCATAAAGGAAAAGACAATATCATGACAACCACCAAATTGTCTCTTCCTTCAAAATAGTAAAATAAAATAAATTAGAAAAATTAGCTGTAGGATCACTGGAACAGAATCAGTAAAAGCACTGAGATTGCAAGAGAGAAAACGCTACGACAGAAGGGTATAAAATCCTGAAGGAAAAAAAGCCCAGAAGGCCAACGAGCATGACCAAGTCAGGCAGTCCACACTGACTGAACTGGGGAACGCATCAACCTGAGGACCTGCACCAAGGAGCTGTGCAAGCTGCTCCTTCCCCTCCAAACTGGCTGGAGATGCCTGAAAAATCAACCCAAAGAAGGTGCCAAAACACTAGCAAGTATTCACATGTCTAAAGAAATACCAGTGACATTTTTGTGCTTTGAATTTAGCATGTAAGTGTTGATGTCCAAGCATGAGCTCCTGTTTTTACCACAGTCACTTCCAGAGAGGTTTTGTAGTTTTGCTTCTTTCTGCCTATCCACTTCCCTTGACTTCTCCCTACACTTGTTACCACATGAATCATGCAAGCAAACTTCACTCGGCTTTGAAGTCTACACATGGTACTACCTGGCAGTGTCCAAAGGCAATGCAGACACCAACTGGCCTGAGGTATCTGGACATGAACAGGAAGTTAAATATTGCATCAGGAGTATGCTCAACAGCTGGTATTTTACCCAGAGTTTTGCAGATGTGAAACGTGAACAGCTTGCCATCAGCCTGCACTGGTGCTCCTCCAGTTGAAAGTGCAAGCAGCATGCATCTCTGAGGTACAGCCTTTGTGAAGCTGTACCATCACGTTCTGGAAGCACACGCAACCCACTTCAACAGCGAGCTGAAAGCTGCCATGTCTCAGAGAGAAGAGCAGCTGACCCACTGGTGGCACACACAGCATAGTACCCAAAAGAAAAATAATCACCTTGCTCCCTTGTCATATCCAACATGTCTGCTGGTCAGCTAACTTACAATAGGTATCTTCACATCTTCTGGCAATGGTTTATGCTCTTTTAATTTCATTTCCATTGCCTCAAAGTGTGAGGCTGACTCTCCCTGCTCTTGTTAATTTATTACAAAATGCGCCACACTGAATTTTCTTTCAAGTTTTGGAAATAAGTATGGGTACTTGCTTTCAAGTAAAGTCAACAGAAGAGTTTTTTCACAGATGGAAAAAAATAATCAACTGAGCAGGTATATTAAAAAAAACAGAAGCACCTGAAAACTCAGTATAAACAGCTGCTCTGGTAATCATTTGATAACCTAGGGTAAGGGCAGCTAAGCTTAAAAGCTTCTGATGCTTATCAGCATGGGGAACTGCCTCACTGGCATACAGTTGCTTTAGATAAGATGCTTTGCTAAAAAGGTCACATTTCCTTGAGATGAGGCCAATACTAGAGAGCATGACATAACTCTTAGTTCATGGCTGAGTCAGAGCTCTTTTTTAAATGTGTTCAGTACAAAGCCAGGTAAGGATAAGAAAAGTCTACTGAGAGTACAGACAGGAAAAAAATGCACACTACATCTACAAACAAGGTAAGATTTTTCACAGCATGCTCAGCAGTGGCAGACAGGAGCTGTTACAGGGATACTTCACTGAACTAGCTCCTCCAAACACTTCCCACACACTGCAAGCTGAAAAAATTCTGAAGACTGGCTGCACTAACTAACAATAGTCTTTTCAGAACCACTGCTTCAGCTGAGTAGCAGGGAGGCCTGCTGGAGGAAAAAAAAAACACCCCCCCCAAAAAAAGGGAAGTGACCTTACTTCAATTCATAAATTAACCTGGGACTTTCAGCAGTTAACTTGGTCAACACCTATCCTACACAGGTTTGTTGAGCGAGGAAAGGCAGCACACAGAACTAAAATTTAATGTACAAGGAGAACGAATTCTAAATCCTTCTGCACTCTTATGCCATAGGACTATTAGCTTTGTCGAAAAAACAAAAGATACATCAGAACTGGTATCCTGTAGAACAGGTTTTCCAGCCTAGGTTCTGGGACTCTTAAGGGATCAGGCTTCCCTGAAGAACCAGTGCTTCCACAAGAAGTCTGAAGTTGTTTAGTATACTGGTTTATAAACAAAGTAAATGAAATGCATCATTAAACGAGAACATAAATTATTTCCCCAAAGACTAATCTGAGCTACACTTCAAGCAATCATTTATTTTGTGTTTGCTGAAACTGTGAAACAGAAAATCTTATTTCTACAGAATTATTACCGTAGAAGTTTCTGACGAACGTTTTCCTGCAGCTGTGTCATTCTCTCTTGTCCAGAACACACTGCACATTCACAGAGCAGCTTATTAATGGCTGTCCTTAGGATATTTATCTGTAAAAATACCAGTGACAAAATATAAAGCTCTGTATTGTATTATACTGACATGAAGGTGGTCATGGCACCCGTACCACTGAACTTCAACTGGAGTATTATTAAACATAAGCAAAAATATCTGAAGCTTCAGAAACACTTCTTTCTCCAGACATATCTCTGCTAGTCACAGATGTTAATGTTCAGCCACTTGATATTACAGTCTTCAAGGTTACTCAGCTATGCCATAAAACATACAGGCTACCACTTGCCTGGTTTTTTTTTCCAGCACCGAATTCCTTCTGTACAAGTTTTAAGGATTTTCTCTATCTGTCCATAATTTTCAAATGGTGTTTCAAATAGCTTGGTGTTACCCATTCTGGCCAAGGTGCCACAAATATAGACATCCAAGTGAGTTCTTTCAGAAAACAAAGCTCACAGTTCCATGCACCAGCACGTCTACTATGTCCTTGAAAAGCCTCTAGAAACACTGGTCATCACCTAACATACCTGCTCAGTACATGGAACTAATAAGGGCACGTGAGGTCCTTCACTGTCTAAAGCACATGTCAAATCTAAAGCACAGGTCAAATAGAGCTTACTGTCCTGCATAACAGTATATATGGGCATACTTCCCTCTAACAGATCTCTGTCTAGAAGTTGCAAAAAGGCTACAAGTTGCAAAAAGAGGAATACAGAGGTTTTCTTGTTTGGTTGGTTGATCTGCTCTGAGAGAAGTAGCTTGATACAGATGACTTATCAGAACTACAAAATCAAACTGAAGATTGCAAAGTGGTGATGCCATGCTGACCAGTGAAACCCACAATAATCCTAAGAACATAACTAACAAGTACTGACATCTGATTAGTGCAAAATCGATGCTTTTATATTGAAAAGTATACAGTGTATTATTCTGTAATATTTCATTTTGTCAAAGTGTACGGGGGGTTACTTTTTTTCTGACAAGAACCCAAGGTTATAGACAGGTAGTACACTAAAAAAACCCACAACTTAAAAAAGTTTTCTTATTAACTCTAAGAGTTAACAAGCTCTGATGCACTGAATTCTACTTAGTTCCTACCGTAGCAAAAATTCTTATGCATGTTTTACCTCTGATATGTCTTCCACTCCAAAACGTACATCAAATGTCAGCTCTATGTCATTTTCTGGAAGCAGTGGAGCACCACAAGTCTCACTCCAACCCAAACCACACAGAACACCAGTAAAATACCTTCCACTTTTATCAACCCTATATGAAAAAGAAAGAAAACAGTCTTTCCTAGACATGAATAAACTAAACTCCTATGAAGAGAGACTTAAATGAATTTGTCTAAGCCATGCCAAGCAAGATAAAGGTGTTTTAAAGAAGCTAAAACAGTTGAGAGGCATTCACACCTTGTCATACTGTTTGTTTTTTTTTTTTTTTTAAATAGCAATGAAACAAGTTCTGGTTAAGAAAACATATACTTACAAAATTTTAAAAGAAAATTACACATATGCAGAATGAAACTTTAATTAAGGAAGCTAGCTTCACTACATTGAAATGACAGTCTACAGATACAAGTATTTAAACAAAACACAACAGTAATGCAACTGCCAGAACTCAGCTTTTACAAAAATCACTATGTGATCTCCTCACATAGATTTAAAAACTTGCCCAGTTCTACAGTTCATCTTCCTAGGCTTCCAGCATGATTGTGAGGAAGCATATTGCCTTATCATGATGGTGGAGCCTGAAGCACCGATTCCTAAGTACATGAAACAAGTTATCTTAGCTACATACTATACTAAAAACTGATAGAAGATACAAGAATTACATGAACAGAAAGAGAATATACTAAATGCTGAAAGCAAGGAAAATAGATCTGTCACCAATCTGTAAGGGTCCTAATAAAAAAATAAGAACCACCACTTCTTAAAACACTTGAATACCTGAGTTCTATAGCAGGAGCAAACAGCATACTGAGGAGTGCAAGCAGGCCAGGAATAGGAGGCATCAAAGATGTTTCCTCTAAAATCACAGTAGATCCTGTCAACAACAACAACAAAACAAAAAAACCCCAATTTAAGGAATATCTAATAAACATGAAACATCAAAGAAGGGTAACATAGAACTATTCATATAAAAACAAAAGTCTAGAGAAACTGTCCAAACATTTTTATTAGGCATTACCAGATGCATTTACTGATAAAGAAGCAGCAACCAACAACTGCTGAAAGGGATCTTCTGGAGTATCATGGACAACAACAGAGTTTATGCTTTCCTTTTGTATGAGAGCACTTCTGGGGAGGAAATAAATATTTTCAACATTAAAAGAACAAAATCATCCAAACATGTAAAAAAATAATTAGTTTAAATTCAAAATGCAACCTCAATGGATAGCAGTTACTGGCTGAATATTACCTGAATACCATATAGCAGATGCATATGATGGTTAGTAAATAATCTCTAAGACATTAAAACACCTTTAATAAAACCGTTCTTGCAATTTTACATAGCAATAGTGTGCATATTAATACAATTCAGGCCTGATTACTTCAGTCTTTTCTATGACTAAAAATTCTGTAAAAATCTCTAAGATTAACTAGGATGGGGTTTGCCTATTTATCAAAAATAACAGCTGAGAACATGCCTATACTTCACAGTAGAAGTCTTTGCCTACCTGAACTGGGTTACTCTAGTCATACTGTAGCATTTAACCTCATAAGGACTGAATGGGCCCAAAAGTGTTACCTTTAAAAAGAAAGAGAACAAATGATATTCTAGTTAGCCAACACCTGGATCTCTTCAAATAAAAATCCTTTATAAATGAAAACCAAAGCACATTTCAGCATGTATTGAGCAACACTGAATTAATAAACAGCATGTTAATTTCACCCATTTGAAGCAAATGTTGCTTGTTGAGGCACCTAAACAAAAATAATGTATTTTCACAGGTGCTGGGGATTCACAACTTCCCCTGGCTTAAAACACACAAGTTCAGACTTCATAGAGCACCTCACAAAATCAGGTCATTTTTGTTTACACAAGCAGGTCTTTGATCTTGAAAATATCTCACTTTATGAAAGTGAGTAGTTAAACAGGATTACTCCTGTGGGTAAACTGAGCTTGATTAGGTGCTTGAAAGCCTGAAATTTTGTCAGGTCTGAAATAGGGAAAGAATTAAAATGTAGACAAGGTTTAACTTGTAATCAGAATGCAGAACAGGGCACACATTTTCATGTTTTATACTCCAGCTTAATAATGTCTAGATATCTCAAAATATTTAAGTAGGAATAAATTCTGAATTTGGAATTGTAAGAAACATCCACTGTTTCACTTATCAGTTAATGAACTGTTCACTGCATCACCTATCCTAGCTGCTTACCTATCACTAGCTGAGGAAGAACGGAACACTATGTATAGTAAAAACGATGTTTAATTTTTCTGAAAAATAGATAGGGTTTTAATCTTGCTTTTTGCTGTAGCTTATATGATGAAGACTACCATGTGTGGAAACACTGTGTTCAGTTTTTCAACTTTATCTTCATTCTGCAGTGGTTTGAAGTGCTGCATTAGAATGTGTTAGAAGAATTGGTTCACTTGGCTCTTAGGCTATACTTCAAAACTTTGTTAGAAGCTGCAATAGTCCAGTCTGCAATGGTGGTCACATTATGGCTTTCCACCAAGAGAAAGTAGAATGTACTATGCAAGGCATCAAACATGGTTTGGTTATTAAAGATTCTTTCAGTCTTCATCTCCATTCTAACTACGTGAGAAGCATGGTCATGCAATGACATACCAAAACCACCACTCAAGTTACCTTATGGGTTGGTGCATCAGATTTATTGTCAGAAAAACAGTTTAACAATCTTTCAATGAGATGCTTTTCTTCTTCCCTTGAAGATACAGGCATTTTCTCCTCTTTCTTTACTTGGTCCAAAAATAATCCCTTGAGCAAATCATGGCTTTGCTACATAATAATGGAAGAGCATTAAAACCATGAAACAGCTATGTTTTTTGAAAATTTTACAAAAAAGGTGCTACACAAAGAACATGCATACTCACATATGAATATAAAACCCGATGTTCTTATCACCTTTCAGATTACATAAAACAAAAAAGGAAGACAGTTGCAACTATGAAAGACTTGCATTTTTTCCAAGTTTCAAAAAACAGTGAAGCAGTTCAAATGATGCAATTATCTCCTGGGAAACACCTCTTCCAAAAGGTGTCTCAAAGCAGCGATGCTTTTGGCTAACAGCTCAACATTAATTATGCACACACATAAAAATATATTGTCCCATTCAAGTATTAATCTTGCCGAATCCATGGCATTAGTCAAGACTTCAGCTCAACTTCTCAGGACTTCAGATAGCCTGAGCTGAAATAAATTAGTATAAGAAAAGTAGAAGCAGCTTGCTCAATACGTACTTGTGATTCATACGATTCTTCTGCTAGTTCAGCATAACATTCTTCAATAAGCACATCTCGAATATTCACAAGCTCTTTGCACCTTGAGTAACGGAAAACATCCACATGCAGAACACCATGCACAAATGAATACACCTTTACTAGAAGTGTATAGCCATTTACTAGTGAGGCAAATCTCTGGCTAGCACTGTAACTCCACCGCTCCCCACATACAAGAGATTTTGCAGATGGACGCATCTTGCACATCTTGAATTCTAAAGCCTAGAGCAAAAACATTGAAAACAACACTTGTCTGAGTAGAGAATCAGCACAAAAATCTTTCATTTTCTCAAACTGCTTGAATTAATAACTATAAATGACTTCATAATTATTGCAGTGGCTTATGTTAATTCCTAAGACTGCTGTAAAGCTACTGGCATAATTCCTATTCTGTCATTGCCAATGCAGCTACACATTATATCTCATATCACTTCAATATTGTACATAGCTGCTAATGAATCAGAGCAAACAGAGCATAAATAAGAGATAATCTGGTATTAATACACTCCTGAGATTTCAATGTGGATCGTGAAAAGATGTCTTCTCTGGAAAAAAGCCACTTCACAATCCACAGTTCTTTTCAGCTAAGGTAACAGAAAACTTGGCAAGACCACTGCAGCTATTCTGTCCCTGGCAGGCAAGAGTAATTAAGTTCTCATTTAACCCCTTTCCACTATCACTATCTGTAATTATGGCTCTAATGATTTTACAACAGATATCCTATTTTTTTCCTAGCTGGTCATTAAAAGATAGGCCTGAAGCAGAAATATGTTTCCCTTTAGTACAACTGAAGAAAATATGAAAAAGGATACTTCTTGCCAAAATTAATTCTACTTGTTTTTTTAAAATCAATTATAAAAGAAAACCAAACAAAATTAACCCTGTCAAGATCTAATACTAAGAGATAGATAAAATCAACAAAAATTTAGACAAGGCACTCCAGAACACGGTTTAGTGGGCACAGATGATGGCTGGACTTGATGATCTTGAAGGTCTTTTCCAACCTAAATGATTCTAAGTCTCAGTTTTCCTTTGTGCTGCTTTGCTGCTGTTTGAACTACTGGCTTTACTTGGATCTTTTCAGAGAGAACTCTCTTGATAAATTAATAGTGGTCTGTAACACAAGTCTGAGGGACTTTATAGCTAGTTTTTCAGAAGAATAATTCTCTGGAGCTATATTTATAACTAAAATAACTAGACTTGGTGTATCATACTAACTTTACTCTCTGAATTGTTTAATGATGAAAATGAGACATGAACCAACAGAAGTATAGTTCTATTTTAGAATCATAGAATCATTTAGGTTGGAAAAGACCTTCAAGATCAAGTCCAACCATCATCCGTGCCCACTAGCCCATGTCTTGGAGCGCCTTGTCTACATGCTTTTTGAATACCTCCAGGGATGGTGACTCAACCACTTCCCTGGGCAGCCTATTCCAACGTCTCACAAACCTCTCAGTAAAGAAATGTTTCTTAATATCCAACCTAAACCTCCCTTGCCACAACTTGATGCCATTTCCTCTCGTCTTATCACCAGACGGAAGAGACCAGCCCCCACCTCACTACAACCCCCTTTCAGGTAGTTGTAGAGAGTGATAAGGTCTCCCCTCAGCCTCCTCTTTTCCAGACTAAACAGCCCCGGTTCCCTCAGCCGCTCCTCACAAGACTTGTGCTCCAGGCCCCTCACCAGCTCTGTTGCCCATCTCTGGACACACTCCAGCAACTCGGGGTCTTTCCTGCAGTGAGGGGCCCAAAATTGAACCCAGCCCTCGAGGTGCAGCCTCACCAGTGCCGAGTACAGGGGAACAATCACCTCCCAGCTCCTGCTGGCCATGGAATTTCTGATACAGACCAGGATGCCATTGGATACAGGACTTCTAGCTTTGCAAAATTTACATCAGGTTAGCTCCTGTGTATTTGTCCTGTAACTAATAGTGCAGCAGAGCAGGAGTTTTCATGGAGCAAAAATACTCTGCACAGTAACTGTATGCAAGATACTTGCCACTGCAGACCTATGCCATGCAGATGAGAGATAGTATGCTGCCACTTATCTGCAAGTAGAAGCAGCTAGGTTTAAGCAGAGAACAATAGATTAAAGTAGTCATTGATAGTTTCTCCTCTCTGGGCTGTTTTCTAGGCTGTATAAACCTCTGTCATTTGCTCAGAGGTTCTTTAGAATAAAACAAAGCTGACCTACTGCTCAGTCTGTTACTCCTGAGCTTTACATATAAGCAGGCAATAGAGGAACCTTCTTCTAGGGAGAAGTTCTACTTCTCATAGAACTGATAGACAGCAAAGAAACTGATAACCAAAAGCGACAAGCAGCAAAAAGAAGCTGTTAGAGCAATTTCCTCTCTCCTTCGACTGTTCCTGTGATTACATGTGGGAGATAGATCCCACTACGTTGTCCCCAAAGAAACAGGACATATTCAAACATTGAGTTAAAAAAAAAAGAATACAAGAATGTTTTTTTATGTGCAGTCTTACAGCAAGTTCAGGCCTTTTTTGGGTTTTTTTTCCCCTCTATAGCAAGTGCCCCTGAAAAAAAAGGCTGGGTAAGATTTCTCTACAATTAAATACAATTCAGTTACACATAAGAACTACCGTGCAAACACACCTGTGGAAAACATTTATCCACCTGTTAATGAAGGTGATTTGTAGGTGCTCCCATCAGCAAAATACCTGTCACTTCATTATTATTATTATTATTAAAAGCATTATGATTTGAAATACACTTCTGTTTGCCAGACCAGGCATGAAAATGTCCATTAAGCAGCAGAAAACAGCATCACCCCTACCTGGAAAGGAAGCTCTCGAAGACAGCCTGGAATGTCTTTTAATTTCTTTAAAGGCACTTTTGATCTATTGCCATAATCCACAAAAAAAACCTGGAAAAGAGGATCAAGAGTATCTGCAGAGATTCCACAACATTAGAAGTGCTACTTTTAGTGGCAAGGAAAGCGACAACCTAAGTTTAATAATTACAGAACAACACAATCTTATCAAGTGAAAAGGAAGCAAATTCAAAGTCTGGAAAACATGCAAATGGAAGTCATGTAAAAAATGACAGGTCAAATTTTGTCATGCCTATTACTTTATTCCTTGGCTTAAACATTCACCAATAATGCAAATAATCTGATAAATCTAGAAAAGAGAAATTTCTCTGAAAGACTTTAATTCTCTCCCTGCAATTAAATCTGTATAACCTTACTTCTTAAGAGTGAGAGATACTACCTAATAACTGCTTTTAGATAAGCAAATGATAACATGGATACGGTGACTGTTTATAAATGCAAAATAGGAAGTGATGAGATTAGCACTGTTACTGACTGGTTTTCCCTTACTTTAAACAGAGGACAATTTTCAGTATTAACTCTATAGTGGTGATACCCCGCTATGTTGACGAACCAAGAAATTCAAAGGAGGAGTGGGCTGTGCAAAGGCCAATCGTACAAAAATAAAAAAAATTGTCCTTAACTGCAGGAAAGTAAGGTATTGGCCTGAAAAATGACTATCAATCTTGAACTGTGGCACTATCTTCCATTACTCATCTCAGCACAAAAAGCCAGAACTTTGTGATGAATTTGCTGATGATGGAGAACTTGGCAACATGAACGTTGTACAAAAAAGGCCCCATTGAATGGACCCCAGAACTCAACAGGAATGGGGAAAACCAAATGGAATGAAGTAAAAGATCATACCTTTTGGAATTTTTAACAATTTCTGCTACTAACACTCATTATTTATAAATTCTAATTAGTTGGAAAGTATCAAGTAGACAGAACTAAGTATAGGATGACAAGCGGTGGCCCATGCAAAAAAGCTATGAAAAGGCAAATGTGACATGTGCCAGATGAAATAGTTTTGAATGCAGAGAAGAAACAGTGTTGGAAGAGGAACAATAGCATCACTGCATAAGCAAAGGCAGACCTGGAAGTAGAGGCATGCATAATTCTGCTTCAGAAAACTGAGGTCAAAACAAAGATGAGTGAGATGGAGACTAAGTGAGCAGAAAGTCAATGTAGTATGTGAGATGAGAAAGTGTGCAGCTTGCTTCAGTTAGCAAAACAAAGTCCACGCAGAAAAAGACAGACAAAAAACTGGAGGAAAGGGGAAAGAGAAGGAACTAAGAAAACCAATGAAACCAGGGGAAGAAACACTAGCAGAAGAACAAGCTTAGATGAATTGGCCATGAATGACTGGAAACTGCCAACACAGTGGGGGCAAGAAACTTAATTTTCAGATTGATCTCAATATATTTATGTAGAGGAAGTGATGGGGCTGCTGCCAGCAATACAGCAGTGGACTCTGATCTAGGCATTCCTTACCATGTTTTCTAAGTTACTGGAGGTTTTCATCTTTATTTTGCTTCACTCTGCTTTAGCACACAAGACACTACTGTAACAGCAACAGCATCTCAATTTAATACTAAAATATTCTTGTGTTCTGGAAAAAAACTAATTCATCTATTCTGGCAACATTCCATTAAGTTTTAATTTCAGTTCTAGTTCTACAGATTTCTTTACTGGAACATTTATAATTACCATGAACACAGTGTTTTGTAAAATAAAAAAGCATAGTTCCAAGATCGTTAATCCAATTACATCCTACCAATTCAGTATGACATAACATATTACTGTACCTCAGCAAAATCTCCACAAACATAAAGAATACGAGCTCTATAGTATTCTCTGTTTTCCACATGAGTGAATGGTGCCAGACAAACCAACTCTGGATGTGGAGACACTGGCAAATCCATCAGGTTCTGGTAGTTAATTTCAGCAGTTAGAGCCTGGAGTACGGTCCTATTTTTTTCATCTATCCTGTAACCCCAGAAGTGTCCAACTTCTACTATCTGAAAGTATAAAAATTAGACAAATCAGGTTTCATTATTTTATTCTTCTACATCAAAAACAAGGCACATCTGAGCAAATACATGAAAGCACTCCTACTCCTGACATAGCCAATGTTCTCATACTGCAATAATGCAGTGAAACATTTCCCTCTTGTAATGAGATGTTATTTTACAGTGTTTATTTGCTGTGCAACTACAATACACTTTTTGTCTAAATAGACCCTGATAAAAGCATTACTGAACTACAGAAAAGAATGCTTCCATTTTTCTAAACCAAATCAACACACAGAAAATACAAGGTATACAGTTGATAAGACAGATGCATACAGATCTGGTGCACTTTTCTTATTAGTGAAAGAATACCAATTAGCTACATCTATCAGCAAATTGGCATTGTTACTGTTACGGTTAGCCATCCTTTAGGAAACCGAAAAGAACGCACCACTATTTAAATCACACTGAATAAAATAAGTCATCTTTCCAAATGGTTTACTGAACTCATATACAATTTCTGATCTTACATCAAATGCTCATGATAAAAAAGGAATCTATATTTACAATACGTATGATCATTAAAGCTGATGTATTAAACAGAAGTAGTATAGATAACACTAAGTAATTGGAATGTATCTGGTCAAATCCATGAATGTTTTTGATCCAAGAGACTTAGCTGAATAAAATGAAGAAAATACTCTTTTCTTCACTTGCAAAACATGTCAGTACTATCAAGAACTGTTTTAGTACTTCAGCCTATAATTTCCACTAGCTCAGTGATTTGGATTTTTTTTTTATTATTATTTTTATTTCAGCAGCATATATATTGCTTGCTATGACTTAATTTGTTGAGACGATAGTTAACACTACTAATTTATCAATAATAAATTAAAATTTTAAAATTCTCAGCTTCAGAATTCAGAAACATTTATATATACATATAATTTTCCCCTAACATGCTGTCCTTTACGCATGCAATATTTTTACAAATGAGCATGTGGTACTGTTAATTTAGCTCCTTTGTCACATCTATAGTTTCTGAAGAAAACTGTCAGTAAATAATAACCAGGTAAATAGCCTAAATACCTACTGATTCTCATTTCTGTAGCGTACACAAATATTTTACCTCTCCCATTAATCCTCTTTACAATTATGCCTACTTCCAGCTAACATTTACTGCCAGCAAATCCCACTAATTTTGTCAAGTGCAAATAAATTTCAATGCTTGAAATTTATTTGGACATGCGAGTACTGTTTAACAAAGAATTACTAAAATTAGACCAAGAATATTCTCCATACCTCTTACAGATACCTCTGTGCTAAAAACATTATTGGTACCCATTCTTTTCATTTAAGCTTGTCAGATATTAATCTCTGGAAAGTTATCTAGGTACTGATTATTGGATATGACCTACTTCAGATGTAGAACACTCTTACCTCTGTTATCTTGATGGACAGAAGACGATTTGGGATCATCTTTGACTGTTGTAAAGTACCAAATGAGATTTCCACAGGCTCCACTGTCTGCTTCTGACAGTCCACATTTACTCTGAAAAGTTTATGGAGTAAAGATGCTAAATAGTTCACTCACAAGCAAAAACTCAGGAGTTTTATTTTTTTGCTTTCAGTTGGTTCCCAAGGTGTCCCCCTAGAGCACATTTATGTACTTAATGACTTTTATATAGAAATATATGAATTCACTTGGAACAGAAAATGACCACGAAAGACCAAAACACTACAGAGAAACCGGCTGAATTCCATTATGACCAAACACAGGAAGATACATACCAAGACACAATTGTGCCATCCATTTATTAGAAATCCAAAAAATTAAGGTTAAATAGTGAGGCTTTTTGCTATGGCATACGTTCTAAGCTTTTTTTTTAATAAATTGAGTACACTACAGCACAAAGAAAAATTCAGCTTTTTTTTTAAATGTATAATATTCCTTTTACTTGACAGATGTTAAGAACTCTAAAATTAGTCTTTCAGCCTAGGAGACTTCTTTCTTGAGTCCCTCAAGAATTAGTTTTCACAAATATTTTAAGTGCCGTTTTGGGCACAGTGAACCTGCTAAAATGTTTTATTAAAAACGAAGTACAATCAACTAGAAGTGAACTATTCACCTGCACTTTAACCTTTCCAGTTCATTCCTGCCTTCCTATTTTAGATTTCTTTAAAATATTAAAATGGCTGCAGACCAATCAGGAGCTAGACAGATTACTATTTTAGCAAGTTGTTTGTATGACCTGAAGGTCAAAGTCACAAACAGCATGTAACAACAATGAAACCCACATGCCAGATTTTTCTAGCAAAAGCAGATGCAGACCAAAGAGACTCACTACATAGCATTCCTCACCAGTTTTTTCTATTATGCCTCCCCACCTCATGTTGTTACATTTCCCCCAGTTTCTACTGTTATACTCCTCCTTCCCTTTCTTATGTCCCCATATTTTGGTTCTAGCAATCCCTACATCGTCTCTAGCATGAACAGAAATTACTGTGTATATCCATATTCCCATATACCAAAGGCAAATGGACTAGAACCTTAAAAAAACAGAAAAAAGACAGTGTATACATGGGAGTTCTTTAAACAGTAAAACATCTTTAGCTATAAAGAAATATTTAAGACTATCATGTTATTTCTAGTCCTGCAAAAATATTATGCTTATAAAAAGTTTATATATCTGTTGTTTGAACCTAACATGTCTTGGTGACACTTCCAAGGAAATTACCAATGAATCCAGCAAACCTCATTTCACTGAAAAAAAACCCCAACCAAAACCAAACAAAACCCCAACATTTTCCATATACAATACAATTACCTTAGAGATTTCACACTTGCAGCTGTCACACCTTGCAATTGCTTTTTAATATCATCTGGAAAATGAACATTCAGCTCAAGAGGGATTTTCAGCTGTGACATCTTGACTGACAGGTACACTGCAGGAAGAATCTTAAAGCCCTCCATTGGGTTACGGGAGAACTCCACAAAAGCCCTGTTCAAAAAACCACTGAGTAAAATAGCAATACATACTTGATGAGGAATCAAAACCCAACCAAAAAAACCACCAAAACACAAAAGCCATAATTTCTTCTCCCTGTGTTTATCTTAGCAGGCTAGCAAACAGTAAAAAGTAGGTTCCACACAGGCTTTGCCTCCTTCTCTTAGGCACCTTAAAACTTGTAATTATCATGACAGTTACAAGAAAACTTTCTAGCATTCTCAAAATCATGTACCAAATTTACGGAGCATATTTAATACAAACAGGATGTGAAAATACATGTGAATAAGAAAATAATTAAAAGATTGGAAAAGGAATAAAAGGGCTACATGTATTCAACTTTGGACAGTTTTAGTACAAAGTTAACTACACAATTAGCTAAAACAGCCAGTCACGTGCATTTTGTGCAAAGCCATCTGACTGTATGAATGAGCTAAATTCAGTATACAAGTTAGAAATAAATACAGATCAGCTGCAGTTAGGGTCCACTGTTAGACAACAGAAGAGACAAAACAGAAGGCAATCTCTAACTCAGCTAGTTTATCTAATGTTATTCCAACCAATGCATATCAAACTTCAAAATCACCTTATACATTATAAATATACATTAAAAATAAATTACTGATTAGAAGTGATGAGAAGAAATATACACATTTTGTCAGTGCACCCCTGACAAAGAAACTGATTACTAGATTCATGATTGAGAACATGAGAAAGGATACTTGAAGTATTTGATACTTACTTTGATCCATCATAGGCAATAGATTTTACCTGCCCACACTGTCTAAACAGTGACTGCAACTGTTTATGGTATAGATATCCATAGGGAGGAATATTCTTCAGCTGTTAAGAAAAAGAAATTAAATGTGGATACATTCAATTATTTTAATAATTAAGTTCAACTAAGCAGTTAGCTTCCTCCTTCACTTGAGCTGCGATAGTGATACCCAATCTAAAGCCCAACAAATTCCAAAAATGCTGTATACTACATTAAATAAAAAAATCTCAAAAGACAATAAAATTAAAGAGTTTTGGTGCTAATGCTGCCCTACTGCCTCATGCCAGTAGATAAATGTTTTCTTTTGCTAACTATACATGAAGCAGCTTCATTTATAATTATATAGATTTCTTTGATCATTTTTCTTAGAAACTGTCTAGTATCCCTCTTTTTGATTGTAACAGAGAAGTAATGGATTGCTATGCTTCTTTGTCCACCATTGGGAACTACATCCTAGGAAGCGTACGTAGCCTGGGAAATAGGAGGAGCTACAACCCTGCATGTCCCGGCAGAACTACCAGGTACTGAATTACTGAGGTATGGTGGGACAGCTTGCACAACTGGAGAGCGCTTATGGATGGATACATGCTTCTTAAGGATGACAGACAGAGCAACCTCCTGGTCTTCCATGTTTGGAGGAGTAGCTCAAATGTAAGGTGCTCTTATATGGAGCAGATAATGGGACAACCCAGCTCTTGTGGATCAGGGTAAGAGAAGTGTTCAGTAAGGGTAACACTGAAGTGGGAATTTGTAAGACAGCATCAGTCAGGATGAAACAGATAATCTTTAGGCAACTCACAGAGGTCTCCAGATCACATACCCTGCTTCTTAGAGGAAGACAATAAGCTCCCTGATAACCTGCTAGCAGGGCAGCACACATGCTCCTAGATTTCAGAAAGGTTTTGAAAGTAACTTCTTAACATAGGTCATGAGCCAAACAGGGCTCTTCTGGATCTGCTGTTAGCAAACAATGTAGAACTTGTTATGGAAGCGATAATCAACAGCAGCCTGGGCCAGAGCAACCAGGAAAGAGGGACGCTCAAGATCCCGAGGAGAATGAGGAAGACAAGTAGCAGAATACACATCCTGAAGTCTAAGACAGCACCACCTATTTCATTCAGGGAACTAGTAGGTGGGATCCCATGGAAAGTTGCGTAATCTCCTATCCTCAGAGCTTTTTTCCAAAATCAAGTGGATGAACACCTAAGCAACACTGTCTGAATTCACCGTTAATCCTGCTTTGACCATATCACCAGACTAGATGAAATCATGAGGTCTCTTCCAAACTGATTTATTAAATGGTTTTGTTTTTTTTTTTTCAATTTTAATCCTAAAACCACTACAAATTTATAAAGTTACTGGAGTTGGAAATCCTTTTCAAAGGCATTCTGTTAAGAACAATATTCTAGTTAAATATATTGGATTGTATAAAGTTATGGTATCATGGCTTCTATAGATGGTGTATAGTTAAGTATAATGGATTATGACTTTAACATGTATGACCAAGCCAACAAGATAGTCATGCATTTCACAGCTTCCCTGAGATAAACTAGCTTGAAAAACTAACTCTGCAAACGAACAGAATAGCTTTCTCCTGCTCATTAAAAAGTACCCTTGATAGTCCTGTTCTGTTTTTCAAGTCTTTTATTAGTTATGAAAGTTGTTTGCCTGTGCAAGACTAGCTATCAATGCATAGAGGCAGTTCTCAGTAGGAATTCCCAAAACTGCCCACTCACACAATGTTTATTATATTAAAAGAAAGCAAGACAGGAGAGAACACAACTTACCAAGTGAGGATTAGAGTAGATAATTAGTTCTGTCCTTGCCCAAGACAGAACGAAACTTGAAAATACCACCCAAACAATATATTTTTTTATTACTTAAGTCATTCACCTTCCTAACATACCATTACAGTGGTTTTTGGATCTTTGCCAGCAAGGTCTCTCACAGCAATTTCTTCATCACATTTTCCAAAAGTAAAGTAGTTTGGATAGAAAGCACCAGCTATTACAACCTGAAATCAAGACAGAATTTTGTAAAATGCAGCAGATAACATTCAGTTTCTTGAAAAGAGATACACTAGCAACATAAAGAGATATCAACAGATCTACATATGAAGATTTTTTTCCTGTCTCCTTCCAGGAATTATGTAATTGCATACTAAACATTAACTCATGCAAATCCTGAAAAACGGACTTTCATGACAAAAGTTCAGCTTCTGGAACAATTTTACAACATTTTAATATTTTTGTTTGCACACTTGCTCTACAAAAACTATAATTGTTAGCCCTGATTTCAAGAGCTGCCTCAGTTTTAAATAAACTTACATAAAATAGCTACATGAAAATTATTCAGTTTTCATGTTACATCTTACGGTATTTAACATTTCAGCTCTGAAAAGTTTACTGCTTACACAGTTAAATCAGCTGCCACTGAAACAATAAAATCACTACTAATCAGTCCAAATAAGACAACAAATTTAATTGGAAAATTGACAAACTTACAACAGCTGAAAGACATCTATAATTCTCCCCACTCTCAATAACTAACCAAGCCAGCAGTGGTCCAAATAGAGCACTCAGAACTAGTGCAAACAATTTTCAAAACGGTTAGTTCTTACCCTTCCACCATAAACAATCCTTCTTTAGAATATTTTTATGACTTTAACAAAGATTAGTCTAGATACGCAGTTTAATTAATTTCAGTATGACTTGGTTTTATTTTGATGAGCTGTCAGAAGTGAAGGTACAGCCAGAGGACCAAGCTAGTGTGAACTGTGAACCATTAAAAGTAACATTAGTTGTCCTTCAAAGTAAAAAAAATAAATTCATATTTTTGACATCTGCAACCTCAAAATCTACAGATTATTGAAACACTGGTATAATACTAGTTCATCAGTACTTGTATATAAAAATCCAGTTATAAATTTTGTAAATAATTGCTCTTCCCTGAAACGTCAACAAAGCATTACCTGCAAAATGAAGCGCTGTTTGTATACACATTCCTGATCCATAGCAGATGGTTGAGCATTAACACACATGTTAAATGCTCTCACTCGCTTTTCCAAGTCGTGAAATAACTGTGCCACCTGAAATTTGAACTCTAAGTTATATATTAAACACATCAAAACTGCCTGCAAATTAAAATAAAATCTATTAGTAAAGTCTAAATCACTGGGCAAACTCCCTTTTCCTTTTTTGGCAATTAGTATGGATTTCACATAATATACTGCTTAGCATCTCTGCTTTGGAAAATAATTTCAATACTGTGACTCAAACAGTTTTCTTGACATCTCTTTTTATAAAGTAGAACTTTGTAGTCACAAAGCATATTATGCATATGTGATATAGAACAAAATTAGAAAAAGAACTGAAATAAGCTTTTACAAGACAATACACTGATTCGCTATCTAAATTTTGGGTTTGTATCTTAAAAGGTAAAAAACATGCTAACAACAACCTGGACTTCTGCACCTAACTGTAGCAGTGACCACACATGCTGCACCTTCAGTTCAGCAGACAACTGTGATGAATTTAAGTGAGGCCAAACTTATGCCCTACAGCAGAACATGGTCTGTTAAGCTTTCAATCCTAACTGTTTCCAAGAAGCTTCCATAACCAGCCACTGGTCCTCCAACCACACAGTGAATGCCTTCATTATCGCAACCGATTTTAGAGCAAATGTAGAAAAGTACAGTCTGCTTAGATGCTTCGTATCTATGTTCTCCTTTCTGCTGCTGACAGTTTTAGGATAGTAAAACTCCTGTTATTTTCCTCATACGACAACTACCATCGTCAGAAACCAGTCTGTGTTGCTGCCTCAGTTCTGCAAATACACCTCCACACAAGGAATTATGAAATTAGTATCTGAATCTGTGGCAAATAAAAAAAACCCAAACAAATCTTCATAGTAAGTGTTAGTGTAGGTGTCCATTCTAAGCTCCTTAAACACTGTGTCATGCACAACCTCTTCTTGCATTATCTGAAACTGGGCCAAGAGAACACCAACTACCCAGGAGGCTAACGTGCAAGACAGATACTTCAGCTCTCCAGTTTTACACAATTTGCTTTTCTCTCATCTTTTTTTTCCTCAGTATCATCTATACAAGCTAAAAAACTATTGGCATTTCTTATCCAGACCGTTGCTCACTATGAAAACCTTTTTTTTCCCCCCTATGCTTTTTGAACACAGGCCCTGTATTGCTCATGCCAAAGGTATGACCTGCTGGAGTAATGGGCAAGGCCATGCTTTGCCAATCACAGTTATTGATGAGTTTCACTCATTTCCCCTCTCGAAATACCACATTAAACTTGAAGCCCTTTGTGATGCAGAGTTTTCATTTATTGCTGCAGTAATGTTAGCAACAAAGCCCCACAAATTTTCAAGTGTAGTCCTCATTATGTAACTGCATTTGCTTAAAATTATCCTAACTATAAAACAAGAGTTACGTAACAGACAGCAGTCACACCACAACCAGTGTTATCTGAGGGACCTACAGAATTAGCAAATACTGGAGGTCTAAAAAAACATTAAAAATACATTAATCAGTTAATAATTTAACACCACTTTGTTTATCCTAACAAAAGGAAAATTCCTTTCATCTAAAAGCTACCAGTCTGTTTCCAACCCCTATTTCTGAGCAAAAGTAATACTGCATGTGCCACTCCTACAGGCTTCACCAAGGGCCATCTCTCTATTGCTCTGTATAGCTCAGTTGTGGCAGTTAAGCTACTGAAAGAGTCCATCTTTCCCAGGCACAGATACTTGGCCTTATTAACATATAAATGATTATCTGAAGTCCATTCTTCACAAGAATGCACACTGGCTTTGTTAACATTACAATGATTTTCCTCGCCTCATTCCTTTCTTTAAAAGGGTATATAAATGGGGTCTCTGCAACCACTTGAGAGAAAAGAGGAGCAGAGGGGGGAAATGCTGCCCAAATATTTGCTGACTATGACCATAGGCAATAAAGCTTCTGTCTGATCTGTCTTAAATTGTAGTTGGAGTCCCAATATTCTCCAACTTTAATAGTACCATCTCTCCTCCCCCAAAGAAACAAAACCTAAAAAGTCAGTTTATTTAAAGAAAATATACATCTCTCTATATTGATAAATACATAATACAGTAGTCTTATCCAAGATCTTAACATTTATAGAGAATAAGGAAAGTTAAATCCTTCTGCTAATAAAAATTATTATCTATTTCATCTTACCTCTCTGACTTTCTTGATATGGATGCAATTTGATCGACCCCACTCAAGCTCTTCCTGGAAAAGTGAAAAGCACAAATGCAAAATAATTAGAAACTTGTTTCTTCTACTGCTAGTAAGCTCTTTCTCATGTTCTTCTGTGTAGACAGAAATAATAGTTATATATGGTGATAGAAGAATTTGATCTTATTTCACAGCTTTCTTTGCATCCATATCAATTGAGTATTATGACAGGTATGAAAATATAAAATTACATATTTGACTAATAAACTATACTTTTATTACTACCAGTGCAGCTGTGGGCCATCTAATTTTTTCATATAAAACCACAAATCCAACTCCTCTGTGTTTTTTACTACAGGATCTACTTTAAGATGGGACACTTCCAAAAAACCAGAACTTCTTTATCTGGACGCATATATCAGTCTGGTCATCTTTGTTATTCATTATAACTCAGTGTACGTTATGCACTGGTGTCCATAAAGCATAGTACGCTCTGAAAGAGGCAGAGAAATAAAAAAAGTTTTTTCTTACACACAAAAAAAAAAGACTGGAGGCAGTTATGTGCATACTACTGTTTTTTGTGATTAATGCAAAAAAATGTCATCTTTCAGGGGATTGTGGGGGCGAGATTTGTGTGTTTCTTTAAGAAAATAAAAAAAGACACCTATGCATATTAAAAATATTTCTTTCAACTACAGGTCAACTTCCCTTCCTAGCTTGGATTTCAAACCCTCTGGCCATTGTTGATCAATCTGAAAGGGACTACATAAGGGACTGCCTTCAAATAGTCAGCAAGATTTATGTTCTCTCAAAGGCTATGCTTCTATTTACTTATGAAAAATCGTAACTATTATAAAGGACTGCTAGCAAAAAAAACTTACTAAAAATTTAAAATACTCACTCCAGCACTGAAGTCACCAAACTTGAATAGAAAAGAAGAAATAAAGTTTAACTAACCTTCGGATGTCTCAGCTCCCCTTTTTGTCTGCAGGCCTGCCACGCCTAAGAAAGAAACCATATAGTATTCAGGCACAAACTGTAGTGCTTTAGTAGT
This sequence comes from Elanus axillaris, assembly GCA_026212715.1. Taxonomy (NCBI): domain Eukaryota; kingdom Metazoa; phylum Chordata; class Aves; order Accipitriformes; family Accipitridae; genus Elanus; species Elanus axillaris. The sequence continues at coordinate 11,613,669 of JANZLQ010000041.1, read as the reverse complement.
AATTATTACAAATGTTAATGTGACATTTAAAACTATTAAGTTTATTCCATACCTATACTGAAGATAACTTTTTAACACCAATTTAAAAACCACAAATGCCCTTGGGCTAAAACAGACTACAAATATTTAAGCACAAAAAAGTACAAGGAAACGTGAATCACAGTAATTAAGGTTGGAGGACACTTACTCAGACCAATTGTTCCAACATCCCACACAGCAGGGCCAACTTAGATCAGGTTTTTGAGGATCTTGTCTATAAAACTGAGTAACCTTTACTGACCTCATGGCTGAACCTGCTCTCAGCAGGAGACTGGACTACAGACCTCCCAAGGTCCTTTCCAGCCTTAATTATTTAATGATTCTAGACTAATATGATGCTCACCTGGCTGGTTCCTAAGCAGATATAAATACTTCTCACTCTTATGAATAATCTTACTCTGTTTTGTTGAGGGTGGGCAAGAACTCTGGGTCTTCCTTTGCTCATATGTGAGCACACAAAGTGGTGTAGCTGCAAAATGGAGTTCTAAGAATGCATTACTGGAGGGCATAAAGTGTGGCAGGGTTATAAAAGTTGTACCATGACACACTAAAGAACAATTGCTGTAGGAAGATAACTATTCTGCCTTCAAGTCAGCTTAGAGGTTATGGCACGCAATGCTGCATCTACAGACTGAAAAGGAGTTTAAACACTATTGGATGAACTGTAATTACATATAGTGCCTCAAACTTGCCATCAGCTCCTGCAACTAAATTAGAAACATAGCACTTAGATATCAGTGAAGTTCTTTCCCTGTTCTTTTCTGATACTCAGCCATTCAAAATGTAAAGCTTTCACATCACTCACACATTCAGATACTGCACAGGAAGCTCTGTTTGCACATCTGTGTTTATTCTACAGGACAATATACTGGCTTATAGAGTATCACCTTCAGATTAACAGGACACAAGGGAAATATAGTATACAATAGGATAAGGCGGAATTCAGAAAAGATAATTGAACCTCTGGATCAGTGGGTATGTGTGGCATATGTGCCCATGTGTGCTTCAAAAATTCTGACACCAGAGTACAGAAAAGTCAGCTTTCACCGAAGTGAAAAAAAGGCCAACATAGACAAAATGGTATAAATTAAATCTGGAGCTGAAGATTGAGGTCTCCAGAAAAATACGGAACATGTCAGAGCATCCACAACGTAAAATGTTGGATTTTGAACAGTAAGTTCCTCTAGCTGAAATCTTTCTTACCCTGTACCAGCTCTACTTGTACTGCTGGGATTGACCTCTATCCATGGTACTGCACTACCAAACATCCAAACTACATAAAATTCACATTTGGACAGAATAAGGTACTATGAAGTCAAAGCTATGAAGCCTGGAGAAAGGATACCAAACTCTGTACTAGAATTTACCAGTCCAAACTGCCCTCAGTTAAAAGGCAGCTACCAATATCACTGTGTCTCTGGCATTTTATTTTTGGTTATTACAATAGAAACAATCGGAACTGGTAGTGTTATACAGTAGGACACAGCCTTCATAAAGTATCACTACATAACTAGGAGTAACCTAAAGTTTTTAAATACTTCAAAGCACAAATTCTGCACTGATCCTACAGAGGTGAGAAGCTCCATCTTGGTCTAACAGATTTCAGTGGAAGATAAGCTGAGAAAAAGGCTTACCTTAAACGCATTCACAACTGCAATACAGTCACTCTTACTATTCCCAGCAAAAAACAGTTTGTTCCTGGCAATACAAACAAGAAGAATTATGAACAATATTTTTTTTCAAAGATTGAATGTATTATACAGCTCAGAATCCTACACTATTAACACCTTCCAGGACTTCTAATAAATAACGTCAACATGTTTATTGTAATTATTTGCTCTTATTCACATCTCCTTAAGGTAAACTATAAGGGCAGGATAATAAAAAAATAATCCTTGCTTTTTTAAAAAGAACATTTTAATAGATACTGCCACATGTTCACATCAGAAAGGCAAAGCTGAACAATCAGGTCTTGTACTCAGAAAAGGATGAATTAGCTCTGTGATACTAATAGTTCACATAGAAGTAGATTTCAGTATCTCAGCTGCCCTGGAAAAGTTTTTTTGCACTGCTTGGCATTTTGACAGAAAATTAGACTCATGACATGGAAAATTACATTTACTGCTCAACTTAGTCCTCTGCCCCCAAATGTAGTCAGGAAGTTGTAAAACATCTAGGGTAATACCTATATGCATCAATATGCCGTTTGAAAGGTACTGCAAAAAAATTCCGCAAAGAGAGTGCTGCAGCTGCAACAAAAACAAATCAAAATGAAAACTTGCAAATCACTTGTTTTTAGAGAAATGTTCTCACATGTTCTTTTTTCAGTTACCTATAATAAGGCATTCTTCTAAGCACCCAAAGACATGCCCAAGGACTATCAATTTTCCAAGATGCAGATCCACTGGCAACTGTGCCAATACCCTTCCTAAGAAGGTCAGCTCACCATCATGTGGATCTTCTTCTGTTTGCATACCAGTTGTAAGTGCTCCCAGCTAAAGAAATTAAAATTTATTCACTTGTAAAAGTTGACAAAGTAAATATAAGACCAGTTTGTAAAAAAACAAGACAAGAAGCAAGCAATTCTCTCAAAGCAACATCAATTAGTATCAAAACTGTAATTAAGTTAAAGTTGTTAAATCAATTTTAAAAGCCTAGTACTTTGAAATCAAAGCTTCTACTACTTACACTGGATATAAAAGCAAGCTACAAATGATACAAATACAATTTTTTATGCACTTTGGAAAAGAAAAAGTTTAATGCAATGAGTGTTCTACTCTATCAACTTTATAACTGAAAAGCAAAATCACCAACTTCCTTGTACAGGTCAGAAGGGGGATCTTCAGGCTGACCCCCTATACATCCTAAGGTGTAAAAGGGTGATTTTGCTACTTGTCAATAAACAATTTCACTCACAGAGTTTAAGTTCTCATACTTGTTTTCTGTTGTTTCTCACCACAGATGCAATTTCATAAACAGTATCATTACTCCCTAATGAAATTATAATCCTGTTTTAATGAAGTAACTGCAGAAATTATGCAAAATGGACGGTAACCAAACAAGAGTCAAGTGCGAGAAAAGATTCCCTAAACAGTTCCTTCTTCAGGCTCCAATTAAGGCTACTGCTACCTTAAACGCCAAGAAAATTGCTTCTACAGTACATTTTTATTGCCTTTATTTTAACATTAAAAGAATGCCTACCTCTTTCAGTTGAAATATGGTACGTTCAATGTCACCTACATTGGGTGGAGAAAGAGCTGTTGACAGCAAGGCTTTTGGTCCCCCCATATCAAGCTTTTTTATTTTTAAGACTGTAGTTCCCAATGGACAACGCTGAAGGGAAGACAATGTTATTGTTACTTGCCCCCCATGGGAGGTGTGACAAAGTGTTTTATGAAAAGTAAGTTCAAGTTTACAACTTAGTAATACCTGAAATTAATTTTGTGTAACTGAGGATATTTTTCTTTCTATTCAGTGTTATGGCTGTTAGTAACTATTCAAACTGTACACCGTCTTCAGGAAAGGTAAAGCAAAACTACTTTTTTTATCTCTGCTATGACCACATGCATTAAAAAAATAAATCTTAATGCTCCCCAAAAGTCTTACCAGTATCTCAGGTACTGACTTCTCTGGAATAAAGTTTGTCCAGAAGTCCTTGCGTACAAGCCTGTAACAATACCCTTTGGAAACACGTCCAGCACGACCTTCACATAAAAAGAAAAAATCAACAATTTGTAAACTGTTCAAGTTTCAGGCTTTTCAAAACCCACCCATCTGCAAGCCTTCTGGGCAGCTGAGCAGCTCATGACAGCTGGTGCTACAGGCTAACCAGTGTTTTGCTCTCTTGCGGCAGACAGGCCCAGCGGAGACATTCTCTCTGTCCTTTCCTACATAAGGATCAGATGAAATAATTTTGTTTTCATAGTAGCAGTGACTAACAAGAGAGTTGATTAAGTATTTCACTTAAATACCTCTTTTACATAATTGCCCTCAAATCAGCATCCATCTTTCTCAGTTGAAAAGACATGACAAGTCCTGCACTAAAATACACTTCCTCAAAATCAGGCAAAGGCAAGTCCTACCAAATCTAAATTTAATATAAATACATCAGTGCAAGTTTTAGAATACCTGCAAACTGATGATTCTACATGCAGAGTAAATATGTTCTTTGTTTCCTTACATGAGTGTATTCAGATTTCCTATTTGACTCTACAGCTAGTAAAAATCTTCTGTATAAACAACTTCTAAGATACCATGACGAACAGCAAAACATCTTTATGATCTACTATTTATAGAAAACATTGATTCAGAAAGTTTATCTTCACAAATCCAAACACCCATTCACTTCAACAAACTAAAGGGTACTCCACTCAGTGGGTTGCTCCATCAGAGAATCAGGCAATATTTTTGAAGTTACATGCATAACAAGTCCAGGTCTGCTATACAAAATGCTGCTTCTACTGGTTGTATATTGGCTGGTATTGGGTTTGCATGGCAAGGTTTTGGTAGCAGGGGGACTACAGGGGTGGCTTCTGTGAGAAGCTGCTAGAAGCTTCCCCCATGTCCAATAGACCCAATGCCAGCCAGCTCCAAGAAAGGCCAATCACTAGCCAAGTCTGAGCCCATCAGTGATAGTGGTAGCAGCTCTGGGATAACAGATTTCAGAGGGGGAGAAAACTGCTGCACAACAGTAGCTGGAAGAGAGTGAGAATATGTAAAAGTAATAACGCTGCACCCAGGTCAGTGCAGAAGCAGGGGGAGGGGGTGCTCCAGATGCCAGAGCAGATATTCCCCTGCAGTACATGGGGAAGACCATGGTAAGGCAGGCTGTCCCCCTGCAGCCCAGGGAGGTCCACAGTGGAGCATATTTCCACCTGCAGCCCGGGGATGACCCCACACCAGAGCAGGTGGATGCCCAGAGGAGGTTGTGACCCTGTGGGAAGCCAGGAGCAGGCTCCTGGCAGGACCTGTGGCCCCATGGGGGACCCACGCTGGAACAGTCTGTTCCTGAAGAACTGCAGCCTGTGGGAAGGGCCCATGTTGGACAGGTCCATGGAAGACTGCTTCCTGTGCAAGGGACTCCACACTGGAAGAGGGGAACCATGCGAGGAGTCCTCCCCCTGAAGAGGAAAAAGCAGCAGACAACAGTGATGAACTGATCGCAACCCCCGTTCCCTGTCACCCGAGCCACTCAGGGGGTATGAGGCAGGGAAATGGGGAGTGAAGCTGTGCCCAGGAAGAAGGGAGGGATGGGGGGAAAGTATTTTAACATTTGGGTTTATTTCTCATTGCCCTACTCTGACTTGATTGGCAATAAATTAATTTGCTCAAGTCGAGTCTGTTTTGACTGTGATGGTAATTGGTCAAGTGATCTCTCCCCATCCTTATCTCGATCCATGAGCCTTTTGTTGTCATATTTCTCCCCCTGTCCAGTTGAGGAGGGAGGAGTGATAGAGCAGCTTTGGTGAGCACCTGCTGTCCAGCCAAAGTCAACCCACCACAAGCTACAAATGTGAAGTCCTCATAATACTTAAAAATTGGGATATTTTTATATCTAAATATGTCACTGCTTAGTACTCTTTTGAGTGAAACTAAAGATACTGATATTTTAAGAGTACTGTCTTACTAGAAGAGCTGATATGAAATATTTATTAACCTTGTGCTACAAACACTGGTCTACACTAGAGACACCACTGTGGATATTTCATCTGATTTAAGAGTGACAAACAGACAGGCCAGCTATTTATTAACTACTTGTTGAGTTTCAGCAGTAAAAGAAACTATCTCCGTTTTTAAAAAATGGGCCATGATAAAAAGAATGAGTATTAAATAACAAATAATCTCATAAGTTCTATGGTCCATGATTTTTAATATTTTTCAATAAAATACAAACCATTCCTCTGGAAAAATACTTGAGCAAAATAAAACCTTCAGGCATAGTTGTTTAATCACATTTTAATATCCTGACATGGTAAGGAATTATGGTTTTATATAAACTATTCATGGCAAAAATAATCCATGCTTTTTGCTGTTAATAAAATGAAAAGCAGCATAGAATTATCCATGAAAGTTAGCTTCTAAAATTCCTTTCCATTACCTACTGTCATCTTACCTCTTCTTTGATGACAGTTTGTTTTAGATGCCCAGCAAAGTCTCAAACTTTGGTAATTAGTTTCCTCATCACAAACCAAAGTTCTAGTTAAGCAGAAATCTATCACTGCAATTAAGGAGGGAAAAAAAAAAAGCTAGTAGACAAAACAATGGTTGATTTGCTGTTATGAGAAAAGGGAAGTTTCAATTATTTGAAAACAGGTCAAGAGAACACTACAAACAACCAGACCAAGATACTCTGAATATTAACAGAACTGCAAATAGATTTTAACATAAATTTAATAAATAGTCAGTGCAGATGACAAGCATTAAAAGGCAATAATTTATGGATTTAGACATAGTATCACAATTTGCTTAATCTGATGCAATTACTACAAAATATAAGCAGAATGTGAATAAAGACCTCAACGTACTTGTGACATGAAGTCTCATTCTGCTTGTTACTGTATTTAAAATTATTTCCACCCCCCTCTAGTAGAGATTAAAATAAACACCCCACTCAGTAGCTCTATTATTTGTTCATATATTTAGATTTAAAACCGTTCTCTGTTGTGAAAGAAAGAATTCAACAAGTGTCAAAATCAAACTCCAACAGCAATGCTTTGTAAAATGGTGACATGTTGTGGAGATTTAGGCTAGCACAAGTAAGGAAAACACTACAAATACAGTGTATACACAATTATAAGACTGTCCTGGTTTCAGCTGGGATAGAGTTAAGTGTCTTCCTAGTAGCTGGTACAGTGCTGTGTTTTGAGTTCAGT
>JANZLQ010000041.1:11552918-11597354 GCA_026212715.1 Elanus axillaris | reverse complement strand
CCCAAACCCCCAAACAAAAGCACCATCAAAACCCACAAAACAAACCAACCAACCAGAAAACCACAAAAGTTTTGGCTCTAATCTGTCACAGTCTCCCAAGGTATTCTTGGGAGAAAAGGCAGAGGAAGCAGACGTGTCCTTTCATTTGCTTCTTTCCCAGCTCCAGCACTGGGACAGAATATCCAAGTTCAAGGTCCAGTGCCAAGACAGTTTTAACTTCATCCAAAATCTTGCCTGCAACTATACACATCTGACCTCACAAAGATGTTTCAGTGAGCTAAAACTGCAGGAAACTGATCTAAACTAATTATTAAAATCAAGTTATTTTTCTACCAGTTTCCCTTCCTGAAGGAGCTCACAACAGAATCACAAAAGCACTACTGCTACCACCAATTTGGCAACACTGATTTAAATCAGCCTTTGCTACTGCAACCTCAGTCCTTGCCCTTCCAACCTTTACCAGAACAGTCAACATGTAACACTACATCATGTCAATCCTAGGTTACCTTGGTGTCTACAGAAAGACTGCTTTCTGAAAAACCTGAGAAAATTATCTTATTTTCTTCTGGTAGAAGATGGATTGGAGGATCAAAAAAAGCCATCTGTAAGAACTTGACAATATTCTTTCCTCTTCTCTGACCCCCTTGAATCAACTAAAGAGGCACACTTATCAGGTGTACAACTCTTAGTCCCAGAGCTTCTTCACTACATTTTACACGCACTATAGTAATGTTTTTCTAATGAAGCTTGATTAGTCCATGAGAAACCACAGACAAAATTCTAGTAGTTTTGAGAAGTAGTACTTTTTTTTCCTATTATACATGATAATCTAAGGAATTTGCCTTTTCTGGGCTGCTCTAACATAAGATTTTTGGGTTTAAATTATCCCTGCTTAAATAACTGTCAAATTTGTCTTTTCAATTTTGTTACCAATTGTACCTTTAGTATTCTTTAACATGACAAGGCTGCCACATCACTCCTAATAAAAGGTAATGATGTGGCAAACAACAAATCCAAAAGCCCAGTCAGAACTGACTGAAATACAATATAATTGGAATAGCTTTTGACAGCAGTTCACTACCTTTCATCTGGAGTCTTGACTTCAGTTCCAGGTATATGAAGGCATTTTTATACTCAAAAGCCAAAAATGGGACTCTCTTTCTTGCCTCAGGAAAGAAGTAGAGACATGGGATTTCACAGAGTTACTAAGACTAACATCTAAGCCCCCTAGTTGCTTACAATTCTTCAATCTGCTCACAGAATTAACTATACAATTAATTTGCATTTGATATCTCCAATACTATACTATAGCAGTAGGTAGGCATTTACACAACTAGCTTGAAATTTGCCTATAGATACAGCCTTCATGTATTTTTCATCAAAACCTGTGTTTCACTTGGTGCTTAAGAGGGTGCCGATATGACAAAATAACAATCCAGTTAAATATTCAGAACAATGTGCTTACAAAGGCCATTATGCCAAAAGAAAAAGAAACTACTTTTTATAAACCTATACTCAAAAATTAAACAGTAGCACCTATAAATGACCCAATATTTGGGCAAGGGTAAGCCAGTGCTACACCAAAGGGTGTTTCTCCCTTCCTTCTCTCTTACTTTTATTCCTTCTTCCAAATGAAGCAATTCAAGTGGAAAGCTTTATCTTTGATTCAGCTAGATGTCTACCTAGCAATAGCAAAGGAATTACTGCAAACAGACACACAGTAAAAAAAAAAAAAAAAAAGACTGGCATTTCTATTTATCTTCCAAATCACAGTCGGCATCAGTGAATTCCCAAATTATCCAAGTCAGAACTGCTAAAAGAAAATTTTTATTTTCAAGCATAGTTTTAAAACATTATCACCTACAGAAATGAGTGACATGTTAAAGCCAAGAACTCTGCAGGATTCATAAAACAACTCTACATTCATACAGTAATTATTTTTAGCTTTTTTGAGAAGGGACAAAGGTTCATGCCCTCACAGAAAATGAGACAGTTATACAGGACTAAACTGATTTCAATCAAGATGCTTTAAGGAGTGAGTTATGATTGATGTAATCTGATAATATAGTTAATTTTAAAATCAAAAGGAAACTTGGAAAAATTCTGTTTATCTAAAAAGCAAAGACTGTTTTTTCTTTTAACTTCTGTATTCTTTTATGTGAATTTTACAGGCTTATACAGGCAAAAATAAATTACTAAGAACTAAAGCCCGAAGCCTGTACCTCAGGCAGTTATCTAACTGATTTTGATTTTAGCATGATGAAAGATGTGCCCCTGCTTCCATATGGCAGCATTAACTCATTAACTGCCTTAACACTCAGGCTCTGCTTTCATTTTCATTAGGATGTTACATAAACATGGAAGGTCTAAGAAGATTTAAGTAGTTTTTAAATAAAACTACTATTCAGAGAAAATCTCCACACATAGCACCATAAGAAACAAGATGCAAGACCAAACACCAGTGCCTTCTAATTCAATTTCTTCTTTTTTCATACATAAAAAAAGAAACTCAAGAGCACTTATGTGCTTTTATTGTTGCCCTAAGGTACAAATAACTTTTGATAATCATACTCTTCTCTTATTAAACAGAATGGCTATAAGCTAGGACAACAGAACAAAAAGAAACAGATGAAAACTTTGAAAAAATGAAAGCTAAATGCTCATATACACAAAGTAAAAAATATAAAAAGGCCTAAGTACTGAAAGCAGTTCCTTTTGTTAATGATCTTTGAGGCAAAAGGTGTGGCAGCTGAAATTCAGCTCCAAGTGCAGCTGTGACAAATGCAACTTGACTTAAGTAGACTTCTTACTGAATTTCTTGACTATCTTTTTGTTGTCATCTATGATCAAAAATATTTTACAGAAAATCATGTGTTACATAATCCCCTCCATATTAGCTATCTGAGCTGCCATACTAACATATAAAAAATGACAGGCCAACTGCTATATGCATTTAGTTTATTTTTCTGGCTGCATTGAAACTTCAACAGTTGACAGCCTTTTATTTTAGCTTGCCTGTGTTGAGGCATAACCCATGTCTGTGCTGTGTACAGCATTATTTTCTTCCAGGTTTCCCATAAACTACCCGTTTGCTTTATTCCTCTTATATAGTTTCTGCAGAATTGAGGGATGAAAACTAAATCTTAAAGGTATGTTCACATACTGCTACTTTTTAAGCGCATCCCATGATTTCTTCATTTTATTAACATTATAAGTGTTCTGAATTATCAAAATTGACCAATAATTACTTCCATGTCCCAGTTACTTTTAGAATATTGTCACTATTAAAGCCTGCATGCATTTGTTCTACTTGGCTTTAACCTGTTTATTTCACCTTGGATCATAATACTGAAACAGTTCAGACACTGAATTAAATTCCTACACAGCTGTTTTTCAACTGTAAAACAAACTTCAATTATAATACCACAGATACCAGATTAATTCAAACTTACATTTATTCCTTCATTATGTTGTCTATGTAGATACATGCTATACAATAGCATGTATGAAGCTCTACAAACAAATATACTGTGCAGTTTATAAGCTAAAGATTGACACAGCAAATGAATCTTCAGCAATTACTACCCTCCTTAGGCACTACAGCAGCAGTTCTCCAGTGAAGCCACACAGGCTGTTAAGTAGACACCAGGGATTTGGTGAATATCTAGTATTCTAACATGTTTTCATTACTCAAAACTACATATTTGCCATGGTTGGCCTATGTGGCTACAACAGAAATATGTTCAAAACTACTGCATAACAGCTCTGGGACTATTAAAAAAGAGGGGAAAAAAAAGGGAAAAAATAGAAAGCGTGTGAGCCTCAGCTGATGAGTGAAGCCAACCTGGTTAGCATCAAACTTCTAATCATAAATGCTTCTTTCCTAATGACTCTCTTCCACTCGTGGCTTTTCTGCCTTTGATAAATAACAGCAAGATGAACCAACCCAGGAAATATTCCCTGAGTTTGTCAGCTGTATTCAGAGATCTATAAATCCTCATATGTTACTTTCTGCAGACTTTTACATTGTTCATCTTGGATGCAAACTACTGAGCAAAATGCCACATACTACTAAAAATTCCCAGTCCCTTACATTCCATTTCTGTTACATGAAAGAAAAACCAGGCTGCAGGTAAGACGACTCCCATTTCATCATCATGTATTAACTCTTATCTAGAACTGTAAAATTGGTTATTTGTAATTTTATTACACAGCTGTCAATTGACTATTCCAGTTTCTTTCTCATAATGTCCAAAGAAATAAAGTTATATTTACAATACCTTGAAATGAACAGTGTGCTTCAAATCATCAAGATAGTATTCTTCGACTGCATAAGGTTTGCCTTCCACCTTAAATACACAGGCTGGATTCAGACCATTATGAACTGGAAGTGCAAAGTAATCAGCAAATTCTTTACAGTTGATGGAAGCAGACATCAGTATTACCTATTAAAAAATTGCACAGTAGAAGTAAAAGATTAACACAAAATGTCATGCTATGCTGGAATCTCCACTTACTCTTTATGCTAAAATAGTCTAGTTTTGGTTACTACAGGTATGTATCCTAGACACATTCAAGACAATCAAAGCTAAATGCTTAAGATTCCCTATGTAGCATGTGGAGAAGGGTAAGCACCTGTAAGAACAGCTCAGGCTAGATGCCTAGGGCAGACAACATGAAAAAAATTCCCTGTAGTAAAAGTTCAACTTAAAACCATATAGTACTCTTCCTTAAGCTTATCTCAACAGAAAAAAGCATACGCCAAGTATTTTCAGCTCCTCTTTCACTAGACAGTTAGGCATCAGTGCCTTTAACTGCATCAAAAGATGGAATTACTGCCGTAAAAGCAGTTACTGTAATTACAACCCAGCCTTAAAAAATGTTACTATAATGATTTTGAAACATGTCAAATAAGTTTATAAGTTTTCTCTCAGTTTCAATTAATTTATGCAACTTAAAACTCAAGGATCACACTAAACTCCTCACCCCATTTGCTGACCCTACCAAGATTCTTAACCTGTATTCACCTAACAGAAGAACAGAATTCACATTTGCCACCTGGTGACAGCTTTTCTTTTAATTATTACAAAATTCAGAATTTAAAGCTTTGTTGTTTTCTCCCTGGTTAGACAGCATGATACATTCAGAACAGGAGGAGGGAGAAGAATTAAGTAACTTAATGGCTATGGCTATAACCCCTCTATTTGGAATGTGCTCTCATTCCTCAGCACAGCCAGCTGCAATGAACTAGACAGCTTCAACTTGAAAGAGGATGAAGAGCCAAGGAGTTAGAATGAACTGTGTAGTATTCAGCTTCTCTCTTCAGGTCTCCTGAGCCACTCTAAGCAGTACTTGTAAACTGGGACACAGACAGTCCTCTTCTGCTTTCCTGACACCTTGCATGAATTAAAAAACAGAATTAAATAAGGACATCAACACCCAAAACAAAAATGCAATGAAATACAAGAGCATCCCCCTTATGAAGTAACAGGCAGCCAAGCTAATGAAGTCGGCATAGTACCACTGTGATCATCTCCAAAGCACTTGTAAAGGCACAAGAAATACATGGAGAGGGCAGACTAAATCATGAAGGCCTTTAACATGATCCTGAAAGGAAGAGGGCAATTGGACACTTCATCAAGATCAAGCAGTCCAAAACCACTCGTGCAGCATGCATATGTCGGAAGCCCCACCAGAGGATACCAAAAACATACACAGTAACAACTTCTTACTTCAGATGTCCCTGAATGCCAATTTGCTAGAACCTGGAAATAAAACTCTTTTTCCTGTTCTTATTTTCCTACTTAAGCAGCTGTTACTAGTCACTACTGGAAATTGCACTGCCTGACCCAATAGAGCCATTCTTACAGTCATAGGTTTTGTTGCAACAACCCCATCCCAGCAATCAACCTTAGAACAGTAAATGAAATGTCTGTTCCGTGATCTAAAAGCAATACACCATCCATCTGCCAGAAAACTCAGCAGTTGGTAGATGAACCACAACAGGTAGATCTTGTCCTCTGCATGTCAGAATCACTCTTGCCGCCCTGTTAGCTGATGCTATGTTGAATTACCTGCTACTTCTGAGCTCTGCAATGTCCAGATTAGGAGACAAACATCTTTATGTTCTTCACATCACCATGAATTATAAATATATTTTCCCCCCTTAAACAGGCCTCCTTGCACCCTTTGGTTTCATTAATCCAGGGGCACTGGGAAGAGAATCTTGTATTTTCTAAATGAATTTGCCACATGGTCAAAGCTCCCTCCTTTACAGTTTTCCAAAAGCAGCTGAAAAGGGTTTAAGTAGGAGACACTGGGCTTAGTGTATAGGTTCAAGCTGAATTACCTGTTCTGCTCTGCTAAAAACAGCAATTGAGATCAAGAGTTCTCCCCTCCACACCATGAAAAACATTCAAAGGGACACTGCCCCCCACCCCGACATGTAAGACTGTCTCAGATTTATACAATATGAAACTGTCATCTGAAAAAACAGCTGCAGAGAAAGATATAAAGGAGATAAAAGTTTTCCAGTGACAATTTGACAGATTTAATCAGAATTATACAGCAAAAAAATATATTTCAGGAACCCATAGAAGAAAAATGTTTTCTAACAGAAAAGATGATAGGACCTGTAGGGTTTCCTGCCATTGACACCAACCAGATAATCTCAGCATGAAGGACAAACTTTTCACGAACTGAGTATAATCAAACTGTCTAGTATTCTTGGTAGGTAGAGCCAAGTGCTAAGAAAGCCTGAATAGCTTCACACCACTGTCTCTGAATTTAAAGGCAAGTGAGTTTTCTTATCAGCAAGAAAATGGATAAAAAAAAAATCAAAGATGTGAAGTGCACAGACATGCCCTATGCCAAATGCAAGTGCCCTTCCAGTGACAGCACGCATGAAAGATGTAAAGACCAAGCTACCCAAGTTTGAATCAATGTGACCAATTGTACAGATTGACTTCCAATAGCAACAAAAACAGCCAACATAGACCCAAGTTGTCTGCTTTGAACAGAACAATTCACATTAACAGAAGCACTTAAGGGACACATACAGTCTCACAAAACTTCTGCAGTCTCAAATAGCTGCACAGAAATATAGGGAGTTAGTCTGACTATCACTTGTATTTAATTTCTTACAATTCAAGAGTACATTACTTTCAGACCACAAAGACTAAATATGGCATGCTAAACCTCTGCAAACTCTGCTTTAGTACAAAGCACAATTTCCTAACATGCAGGGAAAAATCTCTGCCGTGTTTTGCTACAAGTTCTGCCTAGAAATTATAATACAGCATTTCTGGGTTTTTCTGCTATTTTTCCAAACATGTTGTCGCATTTAAAAAAAAGCTCACTATTTCCAAGAGTTAATGCTACCATATTTAATCAAGGATAAGCACTGCCCTCAATACCCCATACATAATTCTAGTCAAATATCCATCTTGCATTTTTTAGCCTTAAGCAGACTTTAGAAACTAATGCATTTTAACATGAGGAAAAAAAAAGTCTCTCAGAACACATTACAGCACCCAGGAAAAAAATGCCCTTCAGCTTGCTTCCTTATGAAGAATGGCAAACTAAATAATATTTTAGTGAAAAATAATGACACATTTATGATAAGTTCTTTAAAACATGTCCTTTGTAGTTTAAAAAAATGTGTAAAAATTTATTCTTGCACGAACAAGTAGCAGGATATACTTTAAACCTACCTTTACAGACTGTGAATTTGTACACAACAGTTTACGGATTACCAAGAGCAAGAAATCCATTTCTTCTGTGCGGTCATGCACCTGGAAGACATTATCCACAATGTAATTTTCATTAATTCATGCTCTTTTTGACAATCTCTTCCTTTGCTACTCAATTTCATGTTTTATTTTTATAACTTAGAACAACAATACATTTTCATAGAAGAAAACATACCTTGTAAGACTATGCAATCACATTTTAAAATCCCAACACAGCTGTTCAGATGACTACAGCACCCTCTGTGAAAATCATATGCCACTGTTAAGTCATGAAAATTGTACAGTAATGACTAGAAAACCAATCATGAACTCTAGCCACTAGTTCTACTAGAGCTGACAGTAACAGTTGCAGTGATACTGAAGTTGGTTCAGTCAGTTGTACAGGTAAGATCAGAAATGATCCAGACAGGGAGAATGCTGGCTTGTTTAAAAGCTACACAAAATGAAGAGACACTCCTTGTTCCCAGTGGCTTCTAGCTATGATCAAAATACACAACTGCTTTCCAAAACACTTTTTCACCCAATTCTTTATATATCCTAGCACCTGACTGTTCTGACTGCTCCCTGCAGTTCAATACTTCCTTCTCAACATTATCAATGATGGTCATATCTCTCTTGTATTACAGTTTAAATATATTAAATGCAGCAGCTTTTTCTGGAGCTCAACCTTCAAAGGTCAGCATTAATCCGCTCTAAGGTAATTATCATTTTCTAACATAAGACAAAGTTATACTTCTATTCAATACTGCCCCATCACAAAAACAATTTAGCTAAGGCAGTTTTCAGGCTGACAGCAAAGTCTTGCTGTGAGAAGTCATGATTTTCAGAGCTAGGTTTGTTTATGTATGATCCTAAACACTTGCAGTACCCTAAGCAGGCTTGGACCTGCAATTAAGAACGCATTGGAGAACATGTGGTTGTTAAAATGGTTACTACTGAGCCAAGATCACAATCCATGAGGTAGATGTGGGGAAAAAAGTGGCATATGGGGAACAAGAGGTACTGGCATTTCAGCTGGGGAAGCAAAAAAAACATACAGTCTTGAAAGCTAGGAACTACTGAAAGAAGTGGTACAAGCTGATACCATCAGATCAAGTTACAGCACCCAAGCAAACAAGGTTTGAAAAATCTCTGCATAAACCTGTTCTCCTGCATAGGGGGCCAGAAAACTTCACTCATTAATTTTCATATCTAATTTATAAATTTTAAAACTAAAGGAACAATCTAACACTTCTCTATGTATGCATCTTCTATTATTAAACTTTTGCATCTTACATCTAATCTGCATTTCCTTATCTTTGGGTTAAAAAGTTAAGGTTTACAAGACTCTGCTAATATATTAGAGTGGTCTCAAATCTTTCCCATGAAGGCAAGTAGTACAACTCTTTAGGACTTGAAGTTTTTTGGTTCCTTCATCTGTTTGAATGAAGTCCTTAAGTTTCTTCATGCAAGTGTAAGTATTTACTCCATCTTTTCCAGGTTTTCAATGTGCCATTTCAAGTGCAGTAATGATGGCCTTCATTATTACTGTAATAGTCTAATAGTACACCAAGTACTGTCTCCCTGCTCCTCAAATATCCAAGAATCAAAGTCACTCTCAGCTCCAATACCATAACAGAATAAAAATGAAAATCAGCTTTTAAAAAACCCCAAATAACAAAACAAAAAAACCACAACAAAACCACACAGCACACACCCGAAACCTCCAAGTCCTCTTCTGTATCACTACATTCCAAGACTTAAGTCCTACATCTTACATGCGATTTACATTCATGGCTTGTGAAAGCTCAATCCAACATCCGACTCTGTTTAACAGTCAAATACTGTTTACCACAGAAAATAAGCATAAACACATGTAAAAATATACAAATTACAAGAAACCTGCAAGTATTATTTCTTCAGCTTTTTAGTGAAGTGACAGCAGTAATAATGAATCTACATGAATGGACTGTAAATCCAGCCAGAAGACAGAGAACTTTTGGAGGATTATTTTATTTTTCAGGACACTGCTGAAGAGTAAAGACTCTAAGGGCAGTAATAACCAAGTGAGTAAAAACTAGCTGCCTCCTCCTGACAGGCCTAGCCAGACACCTTCTTGAAATCCACATAGTAGATTTCAGAAAACATTTCAAGGCACTTGTATCAAAAGCTAAGCACTCCCCAAAATCCTCCCCACACCCACAGTTCTGAACTTTGTTGCTCAAAGGATCACCAAGACAAGCCTATTTCAGGAAGTGTTAGTTTAGACAACTTATACAAAGCATCTTTACAAGCAGATGTCTGCATTTTTCTTTCTCTAGCATAGTCAGAGAGACAAAAGAGAAGAAGGTTTTCTTAATATGAAATTTAAAATTATTTATAGCAACTTACTTCATCAATGAAAATGTGTGTGAATTCAGCTAGGCTTTTAGCACAAACTACTTTCTCGAGAAGAACTCCAGTTGTCATGTACAGCAACCTTGTCTCCTTTGTGGAAACGTTCTCTAAACTTACCTAACACAGTGAGAAAAATAATATAGATAGAAATCGGTATTTAACATATTCACAGGAACATGCACCTGGAAGAACTTCAAAATGAAATATAGTGCAAACTCAAAATTATTTACTCAAACTTGTCAAAGTCTCCGCACAACTGTGTTCTTAAAGCCCAGAACCAGTCAATAACAAACATTTTATTTGCAAGAAATAAAAAAATTCAAACCCCTGAATTTTATCAAGAATTGAAATTCTTTGCTGGGGGCTCTAGCCTGAGGAGAATTCTTCAAAAGCTTTTGAAGGTACATGTATCTTTCCACTAATATACAGAGCAAGAAAAGGATTTTGCCAAAATATAGTTTGCTTACTGGACACGAGAAAAGGAAAGAGGCATAAGGTATCACCAAGACCAGGCAACTTATTCCTTAAAGTTCTATAACCTTATGGTAAACAGTGTTTTGATTTCTATAATACTTCTGTTATGTTAGCTTATTCAGGTGCTACCTACCCAGGCAGGCAAGGAGAGCCATGATCAACTTTTCACTTTCAGCTTTTACAACAGCCTAGAGCAGATGAGTCTACACTCAGCTGTTCTACTTCCATTTCTGCTCAGCTCACACAAGTGCTTGTAAAACAAGCACCGCACATCCACATACTGTCCTGAAGAGAGTTTGGAAGCACACCACCATTTTATGTCTTTAAGACTCATTAGAATAATGAATCAATTTAGCTATTTTATGACTAATTAATTCAAGGTATCAAATCATATAAAAGACTTTATGTAGAAACTACTTTAAAAAACAGCATATATAACCCACAGTAATTCTACAAAATGACAACTGAAGATTATTAATACTGGCATAGTTAATATTTGAGATAATTCCATGAAAAGTGTGATCTGACATTATCTGAAGTGTTCACCTCTCAGAACTGAAACTTAGTGAATGAGCATAAGGAGTATTTTTACTTCGTCTTCCAATCTACCTGTAGAAAAATTAAACTTCAGAGTTTCATTAAAAAAGGGAAAATATTTTTTCTTACTACAGTATTGTTGTAGACATATCAAAAGAAACCACTAAGATTTGATACTTAGACAAAGAACAGCATTCAGTATGGAAGACAATAAAGATCATTTTGATGGGAAAATGAAGCTTATGTATCTGCATAGCCCTGTGGTATAAATACTGCTATTACTAGTAACAGGCTGTAAGCTTTGTACTGAGTTTACAAGGCCTCAGGAGTAAGGCATGTCAGGCTGTCTCTCTTTGAACTTTTCTTGACCTGCCTTCACCTTTGCTTTACTTGGTCTGGTTGTAACAACAATTTAGTATAGTGTAGAGATATAGAGGCCTGGTACAGTAGCAGAGACCTTGGGAAGCAGAGAGCCAGGATGTCACACAGAAGAAAGCAGATGTGGGACAGCACATGGGGTGGAAGCTTGGCACTGTAGACTGCATGCTATAAACAACTCTGGAATGGTCATTTAAAAATAAAAACCCCTCAGACCTGGAACTAGACAAAATTCTCTTCATGGGTAACAAAGAGAAAACGTCTAACATACATAAATGACACCATACGTAGTACATTTGGAAGTAACCGGGAGCTGCAGACCAATGAAGAAAAAGAAAGCTGTAAACGCATGTTAGAAAACATATATACACACATGACCCTAAGTCAAAGAAAGAAAGGAAGAAACAACAAGAAAAAGAATGAAGAAGCAGAGGAAGAAACCAACATGTATTCCTCCCAGCAAAGAACTCCAGAAGCAGACAACTCTCCATGAACATCCTCTGACCACCAGTGTGAACCCACCAGCCTTAGGACCCAGAGAAGTTAGTCCAGAGACAGCTATTGTCAAACTACCAGTGAAACAATGATCATAGCAGTTTATTGTGGCCAGTGACAAAGAGCTGCTTAAAGCACCAGTATCCATGTCAAAAGATCAAAGTGGCATCAAGTTTATAAACAGAGTGATAGAACTGAGTTTGAAGCTGAGCTGGACAAAAGGGAAACAGGTAGATTTAAGAGGAAAAACTAGTTCAAGTTTTTCCATGTTAAGAAGAAATAACTGGACATTCACAAAACAATCTGGTCATAAATGCAGGAAAGTTTTGACATAAGTGACAGGTAAATGCAGTAAAGTCAAACAAATCATATGTTAATCAAGGAGTTTAAAGGGAAAATTACATAATATAGTTGTTCTGCAACAAATTCAATGATTAATAATACAGATGTGTCCAATTATCAGAATGCAGGCAATTAAATGTGTCTGTTGGAGTCTCACTAGCATTTATAGTTGTTCAACTTTAAAAGCTTAAACATTTTATTATGAACATTTAACAGCGGATGGCTAGAAACCTGCAATTCCACTTTAAAAGCAGATTCTAAGTTTTCTTCGGTACACTAGATACAGTTAAAAGTAATCAAGAAAGAAGGTACAGTACTTTTTAATGTATTTTAAAATACAATTTGAAATTTTCTTATACCTGGTATCCTACAAATCCACCTAGTGTCCATGAGCGTTCCTTGCTAATCCACCTGGCAATGCTGCTGGCACCAATTTTCCGAGGCTGGGTAACAGCAATGTTGCAGTAGATAGATTGCTGAATGCAATAATCCAAAATATATTGTGGAATCTGTGTACTCTTACCACTGCCAGTTGCTCCTTGTACAATCACAACTGAATTGCTTTGTATCAGAGACACTATCTGAAACAATTTTTCAAGAAAATTCATAAGTCTACAAAATAAGTCAAAAAAGATTTCAAACAGATTTGAAATATCAATAGCTTCCAGGCCACATATCAAATATCTGTAACACATTGTGTCATTTTTTCTATCATCTCCTAGGTATCCGTAAACAACTGGACTCCTAAAACATGTTAGGAGACCACAGAAAAGAACATGGGCATGCATTCATTTACATATTTTACATAAATACCTATAAACAGAAAGTATAATGGCAATGTTTCTTCCTCTAAGAATTTTTATACAATGGTTTTGTACAATGAACAAAGGTTTTGTACAATGCTTAAAACAGGAACAAAACACCAAAACAAAACAAAAACCCCAAAAAACAAAGCATGAATTCCAGCTTTATTCTGTAATGAGAGAAAATACAACAAAATTACCTCTTCCCTGTGTTTGGCTATAGGCATATCCACACACTTAGTTACTGGTTTAGAAGTCCAATCACTTGATTCGCACTGAGACAATGTATCTAGGCATAAAAATAACCAAGACTAAGTTATTTCAATAGAAAAAGGGAAAGACCAGCAGGAGAATATGATCACAGTGTTTGGAAATTTAACTTTTATCAAATTTTAATCACATATTTACAAGTATTAATAGAATTAATATTTTTAATATTAGTAGATTGAAGAGATTTGTGTTTACGCAACTGCTGCTTTACTGGCAGCAGCTCTGAAAAACATTGCTTCCGTGTGTAAGCCACCATCAGTGTCAAAGATGCATATGATTCCATACGCTTTTCTTTTAATTAAAAAAAATAGTATTTTTGCACAGTTTGCATTACATCTGCCAAATCTACCCATTCTCAAGAATTTTTTTGACAATAGTGAAAAAATATGCTTTATTCATTTAACCATGTGTTGTTTCCCTTAAAGCCTACTGAATCCACAGTACAAAATAACCCATAATTTGATAGGAAGACCACTATATTTCTACCACTTGGCAACTGAAACAAGTCTGGTAAGTATCACAATGCCCTTTCAAGGTGATACTAGATTCTGCAGTTTCGTGGCAGGAGTTACTCACCATTATCACTGGGTAATGCAGAGCAAAAACCATATAGTGCTACCATGAGTTTCTGCTCTGCAGCCTGCTGTCAGTTCAACCACAAAAAAACAGAGTGACTGAACAGGTGCAGAGGTAGGTGTAGAACAGGAAAACCAGGACAAGACTTCGGTAGGTAACAACTTTGCAAGTTATAATTAAACTATTTGGCTAAAAAACCCCACTATACTGAAATCAAAGGCAGAAATGCCTTTTACTTCAAACCAGTTTCACCAGGTACTATGGTGAATTTACTTATTTGCATACAGGTAATAAAAACTTAAGACTTAACTTTTTTTCAATGTCATGTTATTTCTCTAAGAAATACATAGAGTAGTGGGAAAGAAATCTAGTATTCTTTTTACAAAGGCAATATTTACTGCAAAATAAAGGCTATAGCCTAAACACCTGACTGCACAGTTACAGCTTCCTTTCTTTGGAAAGGTTACTAACAATCTCACACAGCAGCAAAGCAGCAGTAGGCAGAACAACTTTTTATCTCTGTACCATACCTGAATGCGCTCCAATGCCCCAAATTGTCTTCAAGTGTCAAGGAATACAAAATTACTTATTCCCACATTAAAACAAACCCCCAAAAGCTAGACAGTTCATTAAGACAGTTTCATAAAGCGCTACAACTCAGAGTTCTCCTAAAGCCACTCTCCAACAAGAAAGGTTCTTCACCTAGATTCTGTGTAGTGCAAGTTATAGGTGATCATTGCACAGTGATTTACTTAGCACTACTAAACACATACAAACCAGAACTTCATAGCAGCATCCCTTGAAAATATTAACAGTTCTCTTTAAAATACTTCTGGTCAAGTTTCTAAATATATTCCCCAGGAAAATTCATATGTAGCATTCTGTCACAACAACACTGTACAAAGGCTGACTGGCTTCCCTCTGGCACAAACATGTCACTACTGAGACATCAGTAGCCCTGCATCATTTGACCAATGCTGGAAGAAATCTCAAGCTGCTAGGGAAAAGATCCCAGTGTCAGCATATTCCTGCTAAAGCAACATAGCCTTCCCACCTCTATAAGGTTTTCTATGTAACAACTGCAATTTTGAAAAATGTGTTAAACGTTTACAACAGAAGACAGGAACAATCCTACAGTAGTGCTGATAAAAAAGGGGGAGGGGAGTCTGAAAAAAAAAATTAAATAGTAGGATTCACATTATAAGGTTCTCTAACTCAATAAAAACCCAATGTATTAAGAAATCATTACCCTAAAATTAAGAATTTTATTTAAAATATACAAAGGAACAAATAAGCAACCACCAGTATTCATGTACCTGCTGAATAATAAGATCAATGTAATCAATTTTGTATATCTCATTTTTTTCACTGATGAAACAACTTACCTTTTTTTTGCTTTTTATATGACAGTTCTAGGAGAAGGTAAGATATTGCTGTCCTAAGCACAGAAGTTTGGAAAAAAATATACCAAAAGTAAATGGTCATCCAATGTTAGCCACCATCAATACACGGAGTTTGAGAACTGGCAGCCATATAGTAGATGCTGCAAATACTAAAAACTGTATGGTTTGGGTTTTTTTCTTCAAGACGATTACTCTGTGCTTAAACTGAAAAAAAAATTACTGGGTTTGCCTGGGGAAGTAATACCATGACAACTGTGAGACTTCTATCTAGAGCACACAGTACAGTCTTGGGCCTCTAAGTAAACTGGCAACTTCAGATGAACACTGACATGACCCAAGCAGCCATGAAAAGGCCCACTCTAACAAACTGGTGACACAAACTTTTTCTGAAATCCAATATGACCATTAGTGAAAAAACAAAACTGGGATTGGGAACTTGGGTAACCATCTTAGAAGACCTTAAACTTTTGCCCTTTTTTTTTTTTAAATGAAAGGTGTTTTTCTGAACAATGAAGACTCACTACAGAACAGAAATACTTTAATATACACCCCTATGAAAGTTCCAAGGTTATTCTACTCATTTAAATAACCATTCAACTGTGAACTCTGTATCACACAGTGTAATTACCTTCAACTGTTGTTTGGTTTGGGGTTTTTAACATCTATTTATGTAATTAATCCCAAAATGAGAACTGGTCTTTAAAAAAAAAAAAACCCCAAACCAACAGATCACTTCTGCAAATACAGAGACATCTACAGATTCAAGGAGTGTAGGACTACAGACTTACCAGCAGAAAAGGCACAAAATTTCACTTTTTCAATTCCTTATACTTTCTGGAAAACATTACTAAGACTGGGACAAACCCAACCGGTGTACACCTTTATAAGACATCATGCTCAAACACAGACCTTGGATTCTGGCATATAGAGGATGCAGGACACTTCCAACCTGAAAACAGTAAATTGAGGAAGCATGCAACTGCCCACCACGCTGTTTTATGACAAGGTAATTCTGTGCATAAGAAGCATTAATGCTAATCCAGACTAAGTAGTTACACTGATTTCTCTATTCAGTCAGTGCAAAAAGAAACTGAAAACTCAGTTATGAGAAAGATGAATTTGCCTGCTCACTTCCTTTTCAATTATTATTGAAGTTCTGTAGAGGTAAGTTGACTGCCATGACTAAAATAGTCTACTGCCCATGGAAAGAGCAATTTTCCAATATCTCAGTTATTGTAGCCCATATAGCAGATGTATTCCTTCTGGTACCTGTTTACTGAATTGAACAGATCCTTTAACACAAGATTAGACTGTTGTATTCACCAGTTCTGGAAGAAAGGATCATACAGCTGGATCTTGGTATCTGCCACTTAGCAAATTAAAATGAGATGCACAAAAAAATACATACTTGAAAGTACTGGTTAGGAGGGGCCAATGACATGCTTACTGTGTCACTAACCATTCTTATGCTGAGCTGCAAACAAGCAAAGTGATTACAGTTAGCAAGCAAGCTCATGAGAAAGGAAAGCCACAGGAAACAACCAGGCTCCTACACTGAACCACAAAGTGTAAGGACTTCATAGTAACTCATGCTATTTCAGTCATAATGCGAAGTACATGAAGTTGCTGCTGACTGAGCCCTGAAGTGCTTAATCCAGAGCCCGGGCAAAGTGATTATCCTTCCTGACTGGGAAAACCAGGCTAACAGTTTTGTGTCTTGAAGTGCTGACTGCTGAAGGATGCCCCTAGGTAACATTAAAAATCCTAAGAAAATACCACAAGTAATTAGTCTTTGCTGCTGAGACTTCTGTTCTTCATTGCAAACCTCTTCAACTTGCACATATTTTGAATAAAAATGGTTTGGGGGTGAAGATCTATGATTAATTTTCCTGGCATGCATCTGTTCTGAATCTAACACATTTAAGGAACTCTGTAACTTAAGTTTTTTATATGTCAGAAACCTAGTCAGAAACAATATTTAAACTGCTTCTTCTCTGTAAGAAATTACTTTACCCAGTACCTAGAGGAGCCCCAGAAGAGATCTATGTAATAGTGTGAAAATAATGAAGATAGAAGAGGAAAAAAGCCTGCCATCCACAAAGCTGCATGAAAACAATTCTATGGGTGTCCTTTAAAAAGGGGGGGGAATTTAAGGATTTTAGAAGCTTTAAGAATAAAACTCTTAGTGCAGTTTAGAATACCCAGCTTTAAAAAGAAAACCGAACAAACCTGTTTTCCATAGGATGATTAAAGTAGGAAAGTGTTCCATACACATAGTTCTGTAAGATTTCCCTCTACACAATATCCTGCAACTTCACTGAATCAAACATGTATATATATCTTACTCTGGAACAGTACCTACTGTAAAACTAGCCACATAGCCCAGGGAAGAACTGCTAATGCTCTACTTGTTTTGGCTAACAGTTGTGACAAAGTATTTTCTTCTGCTTTTATTCAATCACTTCGACTTCTTCACAGCAGTATCATTTCTGTCATGTTCTGTAGAAGCCAGAATGCTAAATGCAGCTCCCTGATGATCTGCCTTCCCAACAGAGAAGCAGGTTAGGCACTTCTATCTGTCCTCTTGGTATAAAAGCATATGCTCTTTCAAAGAAATTGGAAAGCACAATATTGAAATTCAACAGAACTCCATAAAACACCAAGGCACAAGCAAACACCCCAACAGTTTCAGTAACTTTGCAAGACTTAAAACGGGCTGTCAATTTATACTGAAGATACCATCTACAGTTAGAACAGCAATCCAGAAAGAAGCAACAGAAGGGCTACCAACTCTGAAACCTTCAGGGCAAATCAGGTTCTCATTTCCATGTTGTGCTGCTTATTTCTTGACTACATTTCTACTCTACACAGCTAGAGTGGTAGGGCCTGGTCTAGATAAATCCTTAATCGTTTATGACAATTATCATGTTCTTAAGTAGAACATGCACTTCCAGACTGATATACCTGATAGTTACAAATGGGTCTTGGAGCTGTTGAAATCTGCAAGATGAACATACTACCACTTGAGAATAAGTCTCATTAACAACATATATATACATAATCCATAAAATAAACATTACAAATCTCATGCTCACTCTATAATCATCTTCATTATATTATCCTAACATCATATTCCTGAATCTGCCTGTAAGTCAAAGTTGATAGCAGTAAGAACAGCATTTTCTGAAGTTTATGCATTATTCTGCATCTTGGTGTGATTTGGCAGCTCAGTCTCAGAATGCTGTAGGGTTCTTCCAGTCCTGTCACTATCCAGTCTAAGAATCTCCCACTAGGTCACATAGAGCTGGGAGCAGAGCACTGACCACAGAAGGCAGGGATCAACGCAACATGGAGCCACTCCTGAAACAACTGAGACTCCAGACCATGGCACAGAGTAGGAAGAGAGGGAAAAAAGGGACAGAGGAAAATATCTAATAGATTAATAATTAGAGAGTAGGTATATGCTAATATTTTAGTAATTTTTAAGGTTGTTTGCTAAATAGATGCTGTTTAAGTAAGTTACAACTGGAAGGCAAGAATAAATATTACAAGGTATAAATTTCAAGTACAAACATTTTAAGGTAGACCAAGGGTAAATAGGTATTTATAAAATAAAGTACCAGGATGACTGTGCAGAAATATTTCCTAAAAAGCCCAAGTTAGAACCCTGTTTCTTTTACAGGAGGAACACTGCTAGCATCAGTTCCATTCAAAATTAAGCAGGTAACCCGTGGTGCTAAAGTTTCTGGCCTACCTTCGGCAGAATTCTGATTTAATAGCTGAAGGACATTAAATGATCTACAGTATTTTCTTGACTTAATCGGTATTACTATGCTTCTAAAGAAACATCTAAGGAACTTATGCTTAGTCAACTTGTTGCTATCCTTCCTTTGCTAGTAGAGCACATGAAAAACTAGGGAACACCACATTCCTGAACTATAACATTCAAAGCTTCTTTCTGTCCCGTTATTCCCCCATTTTCACCTTCCAATACCTCCTCCTCTCCCACAAGTTTTATGTAATGTCAAGTGAACAAGAGACAGTATTTTGTGGTTAGGACAGATGGTCAGATACACTGTACATGCTGGACAGGTCAACTGCACGTACTGCCTGTCACCTGATGATAGGCCAAACAAATGGCTTCATCACCTACTCAAGTTCCAGAGGTCATACAATTTGCAGAAGCATTGAAAGACAGCAATTTCTAGAAAATGTCTCAATTTTTTGGTATATCAGCAAAGGGATACAAAAGTATTACAGATAAGAACACGCAGAACAGACAAAACACATAAATGTCCTTTACTTGGGAAATCAGTTACATTAACAAATTTGGAAATTAAGAGGCACAGTAAGAGTTTGAAGCTGAGCTGTCCTGACAAGTGAGCCAGCCTCACACTATTTTTACCAGAGCTCCTCGGAAAGAAGTGCAATCAAATTCCTCTCTAAAGGCAGTTCAAAGCAACAGTCAAGCATACACAGAAATAACATGGATAGAAAATGGGAAAACAGAATAGAGGAAGACATGAATCCAATGCATGGTATCTTTTCCTTGCAGATATATTTCAGTCATATCAACACAATAAACCAGATGTATGCACATATATCTATGCAACAGTACTATATATTGTGGCTTCCAGAAAATAAGGTGTTTACTTTTTAAGACCATACCTTATACAAAACAAACAGACATACAGCATTGAACAAACAATAAATACACAGTAAGGATTCAGAGTTTTGTTTAGGGGAGGAGATGGGAGGAAAGACCACAGGGAGGAAAAGGACAGGTGGATCGGAGTTTATAACAGGAAGCAAATATATATATATATTTTTTTACCTGGTTTATAGACAAGCTGATCATTTCCAACTACATCTAGCTCTTGCTCCTCCACTTGTCTGTATTTTTTAGCATATTCAGTTCCAACACTATCTGTGATAGGCAGCCTGGAGAGGAAAGAAATGACAAATCAATAACTGCTTCCTAATCTAAGCCATGGATATGTCTGGTAATAACAGCATTATACAGTAAGTTCAGAGACTCTGTGTCATGCAGGAACTACTTCAATGAGCAAGCTTCAGAAATCAATTTTGTCTCTGCAGTTAGATACTAACCCAAGGAAAGTGCCACATTAAATCTTTTTTTTTAGATTAAAAAAAAAAAAGAATTGAGCTCCCAAAATATCATCCTTCTAAGTTTTTAATACCAAGTAATTTCCTGCCTAACGAAAGTCTACAATTTCTTCTGAACAAAGATGAAATAGCTATGTTTCATCAATTCTTGACACAATACAATTAAGAGAATACATGTAATTCTTGCATGATTTCCTGGGGACAGGGGAAGTAGGCAGGAGTAAACACAATCATCTTGCTGATTTAAGGAAAGAACTTCTGTCTTTGAGCCAAGAGATGATGGTGACCAGGGGAAAAAAAACCCAAACCAAAACACCACTATCACCAGTTCAGTGAATTTTATGGAAATTTATTACACATAAGACAAAGTCTATCCATGACATAAATAGAATGAAATGGGATTAAAAAAATTCTCTTCTACATACAGAGTGTGAAGAAAGCCACATGAATTTCACTGGAGAATAAAGTAGCATGCATACAATGATTGTATGATTATTAAATCATAAATGAACTTAAACATAGCAGAGTTTTAGACACATCAAAAGCATTCTCTTTTTTTTTAAAGAAATACAAACTAGAAGTCAAAACTATGGTTTTTGCATTTTAATTTAAACTCTGGGCCCAGTGCAAGCTTTTGCTATGCAAATATTTGCTAATGCAGAGCAAATATGTTTCTCTGTTGGTGTGTATTTGAGACATTTCATAAAGGGATATTGCTGCAGAAGTGTCTATTTCTTAACCCAAATAATAAGCAACAGACTAGAAAAAACAATTAAGCTGAAACCAAGAGATTTTTAACATGGCACTGTGTCACACAGCTCTCCTCATAGAGTAATTCAGAGTATCTTGATGCCACAGAGCACCCACCTTCACTGAGAAGGCAAATCCTGTGCCAGCTTGGCTCTGCTACAGACTACTCAGATCAGTCATTATTTCCCTCCTATAGGAAACACCAGGTATTTATCACCTACTGCTGTCAACAAAGAAATGGCTTCTTATCCTATTTTAAAAATATTTTAGGCATAGTGCTGAAGCAATTTTCCCTGGATCTCAAGTATCTGTTAATGCTGAGTTCAACAGGATTGCA
Organism: Elanus axillaris; assembly: GCA_026212715.1. Taxonomy (NCBI): domain Eukaryota; kingdom Metazoa; phylum Chordata; class Aves; order Accipitriformes; family Accipitridae; genus Elanus; species Elanus axillaris. Next base: position 11,575,735 of record JANZLQ010000041.1, on the reverse strand, counting down.
TGCACCTGCCACAATCAGTGCATGAACAACAGCTGCCTACTTTCAGCAAGCAGACTACAACACTTTTATCACTCAAACCCTTCTGAAACAGCTGGGACAGGGAACACTCCACAACAGGCCTGAATCCAAGGTACAACTCAGAAAAGTTCATAAACATCACATCAGACTGTTTGTTAAGTAGGTTATGCCACTGACTGTATATTAAACACAAGTAAAACCCCCAAATACAATGAAGGTATCAAAGTCAAGCATTCAGCAGTTAAAAGTAACATAATTAAGCTTGGCCACACAATCTCGATTTGGCAGCATTGTATGCCACAGATTTTAGTGATATAACCAATTATTTTTCATTTCCATAAGACTGCAGCCTCACCAAGTGCACTGGACACACATCTTCTGACAACAAAACCTGGTTATGCAGTAAATGCAACTTGTCCTTCAGTCTTCAACAAGGAAAAAGGCCATCAGATTAAGACAGTAAATGCTGTCACAGAAGAGCAGGTGTTACTCTATTGTCAGAGCCCTGAGCAATAGCAACAAAATCACTTCAACAAAAAACTTCCACTGAGGGGTAGGACTGAGGTCCTCATTTGCTTTAAAGACCTTGCAGAAGCATCAGTATTTAAGCAGCAGCTGAAGTCAGCTAAGAAACAGTTTTATATAGTACCAGATATATTCAACTAAATGCTCCTGGTGATTGAGTATTAAGCATTTCAAAAAGGCCTCATGGAAGTGTGGATGTGCTCATGACCTTTGCTTGTACAGCTCCAGGAAAACAAAGACAGTATGACCTCGGTGATTTGTGAAAATATATTAATTCTTGTTTGGATATCTGGATATTTTCTTTCAGAAATTAGTTTTTCTATCTTCAGAAAACAGCATGCAGTAAATAAGCCTCAGGCTACACAACGAATAAGGAAATTATTTAATAGCCAGTCATTAAGAATGAACATTGCTCACTCGACACACTGAATCAGGCTACAGTCTTGGGGAAAATCATATGCAGTTAGAAAACTGCATATGGGGATGAAATGAACAAACAACCTTCATTACATCATTTCTCAATGTTTTAACGCTGAACTTTGCAGCTTTAATAAAACTAAAAGCCTACAGAATGTTATTTTTTTAAGCAAAATAGGAAAAAATATCATTCTGAAGCCTTCCAGCACTCTAAGTCATCCAAGTGATACAATCCTTTCAAATAATCATTTAATAAGCCATCAGTAGGAGGTATGATCCTATATATACCTGGACAAACAGAAAGGGATACCAAACAGAAAGGGATACAACATTTTTCTAATGAGTTTCAAAAAACATTTGCTGACAGCAAAGGAATGACAAGATTCATAAAATTCAAATCCATTCCAGGCTACGGAAGGACACTAATGAAGGGACTTTTCTGGATTCTACTTAGGAAGCATGTGTCTGATAGACCCGTTCTCTTCCCCATTTCTAATTCCCTCTGACACAGTGAAAATCCACATTTGAGTACACCTGCCCTGCATATATTCCTTAGGCTTTCCAGATTCTAGCCTTGGCACTCACCTACTTTTAGACTCCTCCCGGCCTTTTGATCACCCTAAACATTACAGCATTGGCAAACAACAACTTTTCAGCTGCATATGTAAAACACATCCAGAATTTTACCAAGAAGCTGTAAAAAGCATTTTTGTGTCTCTAACACAATTACTGAAGATTTCAAGTCATCAGTTTAAGGAAATGCTGGAGACTTTAGATGTTCTGTTTTTTCTTCCTCCCCCCTCATTTAAAAAAAGGTGACAGTTTGATCTCAATCAAATCAAGGGCACATTTCATCCTCAAAAGTGGCCAGATTTCTGTGGCTGAACCTGCAAACATATGACATTACGTCCACAGTAAATGAACAAAGGTAGACAAAATTATAAAAGAACTGAGAACACAATCAACAAGTAACTCTTGATATGTCCTAGCATCTGTAAAACAACACATCAGCTACCTATGAAGGTGTACGCATCTCAAGACCTACCTATTTTGGAAAATATTAATAGGAATGTGACCTTTGAGCCTGACGAGCAGCAGCCAGTAGGAGGCTTTCTGTCCAGGCAAAAAGGTAGTACACAGCACACCTCTTTTGGAAGGGAATCAACACTTTTCTTATGAGGTAACGGGATACTTTCCTTATTCTTTACCATGTGGTTTAACTACTATAACATTTTTCTGAAGTGTGACTGATCTTGGTACATGTGACTACTTAAACTAATTTTGAGCATTTGATTGGGACAAAATCTTTTTAAGTATTTATTTGGGTTTAAAGGAAAATTCAGTTTCATAAAATTAAATACAGCTGCCACTTCAGGGGAATTACTAGAAGGGAAATACAGTTTAACACCAGAAATTGTTGACACATCCAGCTGTAAATGCTTTCAAATACACTGAGGGTGCCTTTCTTTAAATAAATTCAGCTAGAGAAAGGTCTGACTTTTCCTCTAGCTATAGAATGACCTCTAAAAGTCAACAAGACCATCATAACAGAGTACACTCAGTAACTTTTTGTATTTGAGCATTTGAAATATTAACCAAAGCATTTTTGCATACACTTAGTTATCAAAAATAGAATCAATTGCCCAATCTCAACCGTATCTGTGACTTTTAATTTGTCTGGCTCTTTTCAGTGACATATACTACAATGCCAATGCATACACTGAACAGTTAATGTCTCTAGAAGTGATGCTCAAAAAAAGCTTTTTATTAAATGAACATATACATAAAGCCTTACTCCCTGAAAAAAACTAACACTGTTTATGCAGCTAACCTGATTGTATAAATATAATATTCAATTATGTAATGAAATTCCAAGGATTAAGATGCTTGCTAATCCAATCTCAGATAACTTTCTATTTATTACTTAATTTGGGGTAGAAGTTCTTATTCAAGGCCATATAACTTGAAGAACATTTCCATCTTAGAAACAAACAACTGAAAAATCCAAGTGTTCTAGGGCTGTGTTTGAGAACATTCTTATAGATGTACTTTTTGCTTACTTATGTTCTGCCTCATTTGACAAAACCCCCTGTGCACATGGGGCTGGGAGCTGAACATAAAACTAGTGTCACTCATTTCACAGATCACAAGAGAAAGACTGCCCTAAGTCAGGGTTCTATCACACACACAAGCTGTCCACCTACTTAAGAGGTCTTTGGAGGGGGGAAATCACTTGAAAAAACACTTAGCCTTATAGCATACAGAGCTATATTTTGCTGTACAATTTTAGTATGATATATACAGTAGACTGTTTCAAAGCCTCTTTTCTGAAACTAAAATAATGTGAGACTTTACGTAACTGAACATTTGCAATGACAGTAAATAACCTTCCACTGGGTTTACTGAAGGACATACTAAAAATTACTTTCCTTCTAACTGGCAGTTAGCGTTTCATACTTTTAGAAGACTGGTGTTACCTGCAGAAATACACTAACTTCAAAGAAATAATGTACTGTCATTCAAAACTCATGTTTCAGTTGCAGAAATAGAAGATTATTAATAGAATTCAGAAAAAGTAAAATCTATTAAATACTAAAATACAGATTTTACAAAGTGATTTACAGATTATTTTAAGAATCTAAGAATCAACGAGGTACATGCTTTTTTCCACTCAAAAGAGATGTTCTAAAATATAATTAGCTAGATTTAGTGATAAAGTCTTCATATATAGGCATCTTAAAAGGCTTGTACTGCTCTTCCTCACAGCAGTTATTCAGAGCTCCTGTATCAAAACCTTAACTAGCTGGGGAGACTGTAAGAGAGAGGGACCACACTAAAACTACTCCGCAAAATCCTGAAAAACTCAAATGCAAACATTTGGATTTGGATAGCCTATGTAAACTCAGTATCTCTGAAATATTTCTTCCATGTCAAACTAACAGCTCTGTAAGACCTTCCATCTTCTGCCTTACCCACAGTTAAAAACTAAGCAAAGTAACAACCACAAATGCCAGAATAAAATAGCCCAAATCCTCAAATTTACTGTCTGCTGCTTTGGGATTTTATGCCAGTGAAGGAGACCGAGATTAACTGCTGGGCTTCAAAGAACTGGACTCTTCTTGGAAATGAGCTGTTAATGAGCTCCTTCTTCTGCAGCCATAGCTCAAACAGGGATGTCTGGAAGATGGCAGCTATTACCTGTGGCAGATAGTGACAAGCCACACAGCGACTATCTCTCCACCACACATGAAGCAGTTAATTTTGTAATGTTGTTATAATTAGTTATGAATAAGCAGTTAGATGGGTGTTCATATTTATTTACTTAAACCAAAAGCACAGTTCCTCTATCAAGCATTGTTTTTGATCCTTTAGCAACATTCACAAAGCATCTACACTCCTTAAAACTTCAAAATTCATCCCTTCCTTCTAACGACAAAGGCAAGGAACTTGTTCAAACAGCAAAAGCAAAAAAAGTAATAAAAAAATCCCCATAACAAGAAAATGAAAAAGTATTTGGTTGTCAACTTGGTAAAATCCATCTTAAATAAATGTCTGAATAAAATACAAGTAAGAGACTGCACTGAATTAAAAAATGCCTGTGAAGATTAGTACCAAATGCAAGATCCCCTCAATTTCAAACTGACACCTGTAACTCCCCTGCCTATTAGTGAAGTGTCACCAGCACCAGAGCAATTAATGCTACAGACAGTCCAACTAGAATAAATGAGCTTTGAATATGTCCTGATTTTATTCATCTCAGCAACAGAAGTACAGCGAGGGCTTATACAACTTTCCATCAGTTAACAATATTAAAAGAGAATTATTACTATTGTTAGCTGTCACAGCAAAGGACCAAACAAGGAGCCTTACCAAGAAGCCTCTCAATGTAGGCTCATGGCAAGCTTTGTTCATAGTTGTTAAAAGTGAAAGCAGTAGTCATATGCTGTCTGAAGTGATCAGAGGAGGTAGACTCACCATCTGTCTGCAGCCCAGAACAGCTACAAGTTGTTCTGTCAAATCAAAAGAAAAACATACTGCAAAGTTGATCATTAAATCCAAAGAGCTGGGCTGTGTTTATAAATGGAAGCAAATCATCCAACCTGCTAGCTACAGATAGCTACAAAAACGAAATCTCTCTTTCTCAGATGACTGGTAGCATTGGCAACCTTTCTATGTAACTGTTCAGGGGCTAGCTGGGATAGAGTTAATTTTCTTCACAGCAGCTCCATGACACTGTCTTTTAGATTTGTGACCAAAACAATACACCTAAAACAAGTATTTTAGTTATTGCTGAGCAGTGTTCGCACAGCATCAAGGCCTTCCCTGTTTCTCACATCGCAGTCCCTCTATGAATAGACTGAGGGGTGTGCAAGAGGTTGGGAGGGGGCACAAGCAGGCAGAAAATCCAAACTAACCAAAGCGATATTCCATGCCCTATGTTATAAATTTTGACAAGTCACAACTTAAAGTACCAATCACAATTTTATTAATTGAGTAAGCAAAGCGTGAGCAAAGTCAGCGCTGGGCGACAGGGGAGTCCCCGCTCCACCAACTGCCACAAAAGTCCAGGTCCCTGTCCTTCCTTTTTATAGTGTTTCAGTTCCGGGTCTCATGGCAAACTTAGGTGTACTCTGCGCATGTACTGTGTGTTGCTAGGGGGTCTTCTTCTGCCTCCCGGTGGTCATTGGAGGAAGGCTGTCAGTCTTCCTCAGGCATCTCTCTCATACCCTTTCCTTATATGGTGCGCCTTTTGTTAGTTCCTAAAGCTTAAGAAATCACTTAAGAAATCATTACACAAGCAAAAACATACATTTGGGTTTAACCACAATGTGGGCCCCCACCCTTGTTAGTCATTAAGCAATTTTCCATTTTTATTTCTTCCCTTGATCAGTGAACAAACTAGAGGGGTATCTATCACACCCTATACTGCCATGCTCAGCAATAAAAAGGGAAAAGAGGGAAGTTCCAGTTAGGTTTGCTCAGGAACTGGCTGGGCATCAGTCTACCTGTGGGAAGTGGTACATGACTGCCTTAGCATCACTTGTTTTGTTTTCTTTCTCTCTTCTTCCACTTCTTCAAACAGTTTTTATCTCAACCCCAAGTTTTCTTGCTTTTACTCTTCCATTCCTCTTCCCCCATCCCACTGGGGGTGAACGAGGAGTAAGCAAGGGGCTGCGTGGTACTTAGCTGCCTACTGGGCTTAACCCACAAGAAAAGAGTATCAGCCCTTCACACAAAATCCAAGCCAGCAAACCACAGTATGTGACTGTATTACCCATGATGCTAACAAAGAAATACAGAACATACACCACTATGCCAATGTGTTGAAATGTTAGCTAGCTAGTAATGGTTATGACCTGCTATAGACACTTTTGGTCAAGTAAGAATGATGATGATAATTTCTTGGTGTGTCATTATCAGTCTCATTCATAAAGAGCACTACACTTCTTGTTGTTTTCGATTCCAAGAATCAATAGCATCTCAGATGGTACAGATGCCATATAATCTTCCAAAGTAAAGAGTAAGAAGCTTCTCCTCCACCTGTTCTCACCATTTGTCCCACACTGTTGCTCACATCATGAGTGCAATATTTGGTTAAATGGAAGTGTTTTTGAAAGGCTTGTTTCATTTTTACCTAGAATCACTTCAGTGAGGCCGTTCAAAAGCACATGGCATAACAAGACAGGAGAGCCAACTGCTGTGCAGCACCAGCAACTTCTCAGTTGGCTTTCTGTCAAAAAAAAAGTTTGCTGTCCAACAGCACACTCAATCAGCACAAATAAGTATTGAATTCGTAGTTCTTAGACAGGCATAGTAGTAGCCCCAGGTTTACTAGATGGCTTTTTTATTACAGGACGTGGTTGTCAGTTATGAAGTTCCTTTGTGTATGTGATGTTAAGACACATGTTAGGATTAAAGCCTTCTTGCTGTACTCAGAGCTGACCTGGATTTGCAGCATTTTTCTCCCAGAATATGGTTACACAACAATCCTTGTTCACAAGAAAACACTACACTGAGAAAACAATGATGCCCAGAGAACTTTTCTTTGTGAGAGTTTCAGATTATGCAAGAATGGTAAGTCTGTTTCAAGAATATGCCTTCTGCATGACATCAAAGTATTTATTACAGTAGCATCAAAAGATCATAATCAGAATGTAAAACTTAATCATACCTCATGCAAATATGTAAGTTTCCTGTGCTAAAGAGATTATTTTACCTACTTTTAAAAAGCTTTCAAAAACTTTCAGAAAGCATCAGACAGGATAAAATAAACATCTTCTGTCACTTCTTTTTAACTAAGAAATACTACCTTGCCATTAACAGTCCCATGTTCTAAAGTAGCTGGTATTAAGGTTAGTTACGATGATTTTCAAGTAAGGATCCACTTTTCTCTAATGCTACTGCTTATACTAGAGGAAGTTTCCTGTAAACATCCACAAAACCACCTCACTGTTATTCTTCAAGTATTCCTCTGGAGTTATGCTTTGCTATTGTATCAAAAAAGCTAAAATCCAGGTATATTCAGCACCCTCAGAACACACACCCCACATTGACTCATTCTGTTTCCCTGCGGTAAGTTTCAGCTATTTAAATATAAGTTGTCTGCTGTACTTACATCACAAGCATATGTAAATATTCTTACTTTGTAGTTGTGATACACCTTCAACATAGAGCAGAGGGCTCCTAGTTGGTAAGGTACGAAGCTGTAAGAGCATTGACAAGGACAGGTCCAGAAGTTTTAACCCTGAAGAAATTTAAAAGTAAGCAATACTTCTACTTAAGTAAATGCTAAACTTTTGCAGCCGCACACCAGTTATTTGATTCCAGAATATCTTAATCAAGTTTCCCCTCACAATTGTGATGTTTGTCAAACAGGAAGAGGCAAAAGAGAAATTCCTAGAACAGATGAGACATTCAGTACCAGACATTTTCAGGTTAAAGATTAGCACCATGAACTGGACTTCCACACCTTCACAAAAAGCCACACCGGTGACTGAGCAAAACCACTTTGAAACCGAGGGTTCTCACAGCAAGTGTCAAGTTTAGATGCACCTCTTCAATACAAAACACACCCAGAATGCAACTGCTGCCATGGATGCAGCATTATCTTAGAAGGAATCCTTTAAAGATGACATGTGCTAATACCACACCACATTGATGCTCCTTTCCCCTCAGTCAAGTAAGAACCAGTAACAGACTCCCTAATCAAGCAGTAAATGGAACGGCATCTCACATGTAATTTTTTTTTAAAGAGTAAAGAAAAATAATAAACAGAGCACATGGCCCCAAGTAGTAACTATTCTGCCACACAGACCAGCTCATTTTTGACTGGTGATCCATAAAATCAGTCATCAGGAAGATCACCTTCTAAATTAGAGGTTGTGTCTACATTTACTGAAGTCAGTAGCAAAAAACACCCACACCTTTCCATATTAATCTATTCTAGAGTAATTTCATTTAAATTATGCTTACTTTCTGTACTCATATAACTATGGGAATGTAAGTTAAGTTACCTCAGTGATTCCTCACTTCTATATTTGTAAGCCAAATGTCATGAAACCAGCACAGCTAAAAGCCACAAGGAAACCAAATATATTCACCATAATCCATTAAGAAATCCTCACCATAACAAAGCGGTCACTATTGCAGAGATGCATTTAGATTGCTCTATCATTTCATGTGTGGTTGTCTTCACTTACCTGAACTGATGCAAAAGTTTAACAACCTCCTTACACGCAAGCTCTGTCACACAAACCTCTATTTTAGATTGCCTAGCTCTATTCAACCACTCTTAAGGTGAAGCATTTACTCTTCATATGGTGTGAAGGCACAGGAGACAAGTCAATGCATGGCCATGCTAGATTTATTCAGAGCTTCTCCACAGACCTCCATTTCTACTCTTATTTCAGAAAAAGGCTTCTGAGAAGTACATGGGTATTTTACTTACATCGCTAGAGTAATCTGCAGTGGAAACCATACACACAGGGCAATACAATCATTTAGTTACTGCTTATGGAATTGCTAGAAAAAGTATTTTGTACTCTCTTAAGAGGAAAAAAATGAGATGTTCCTCTTTTCTCCTCCCCTTGTCTAACACCTCCACAAACCAGGTTACACATTCTCCTAGCCAACCAACTGAGAAACATCATGTCAACTGGCAGAATTGACAATTAGTTCAAAAAGTAAGAACTGTTTGGTGTGAACCTCCCATTTACTTGGGACTGGGTGGAGAATAACGAGTACAAGATAAAGAAGACGACACTGACACTTTGGAATACTTTTTTTTTGGCACCAAGAAGTCCACAAGATAAAAATAAGTTATCACTGAACTTTTTTAAAAGTCTGTTCTGTACATAGCCATTCTAAAATAGAAAGAAATAACCTTTGTGTCTTACACAGGGATGCAAGGAAAGAGATGCCATTTTATCCACTGGCTGCCACACTTATCTCCTTATTTATCCAATCAATTTTCAATTAGCATGTGCTCTTGTAAGGCTGTTGTTTTGGAATAAGGCTTTTTGCTGATGAACCTGGACCTGCCATAGCAAGAAAGGAAAGACCACTAAAACTGTCTGAACTGGTTTATGAAAGGAAATCTGCACTTTGGCTCCAGCAACTCTTGCTGCTCCTGCAGTTCAATTTGAGAACAGCATCAGAAAACAAGCCTAAAATATGTTACAGAAAAAGGAATGGTTATTTTAAATAGAAAGCATAAGAAATGCTTATTTGAAAAGAGACCCTTTCTGATTTACCTACATAAGCAGAGGTATCATTCACTGCCGTTAAAAGAAAATGATTAAGTTATAGAAACAACAGATGCTTAAGGAATTAATTACATTCCTTGCCTCAAAAATTAGGAAAACAAAGTAAAAGGAGGTTGAAGGAAAGTTTTAAAAAAAGTTCAAAGAATATTCAATTTACATTTTATATTATACTCAAAGACAATTAGGGTTAATTTACAGCAAAAAATCAATTAGCAAACAATGCTCTGCTCAGTGGTAAATTATGGCTTATTAAAAAAGATAAAAATTATTCATCATTATATAACTAATGTTATGGTCTCACTCTAGTATTATGTGGTTTAGTCACTAATACCAGCAAAGAAAAATTTCAGAGAAAGGGAAACTGAAACTATAAAAATCTTGGTTTGGTATGCTACAGTAAGAAAGCTAAAGTGGTAGGACTGAAGCTTATAGAAAATTTACATAAGTGAGTAATGAGATGAAATGCTAAAGACGAGAGATTCAGAAGCTTAAGACCATAAATCACTTCTAAAAACACAGCATCTCTGAAAATTTACAGACTTAAGGAAAGCACAAGATTGCTAGATGAATGTTAGAGACCAAAACATTTTTTCCCCAGTGAGGCAAAGAACCGGGGGAAGGGTGGGAGGGGCAAGAAACATCAAGCTAAATAGTAAAGACTTCACACCATTTTTAATTTTATTATTGTAATGTTAGGAACTGACTAAAAATTAATGAGAGGAATCAAAAGACAGCCTTTCCTCCCCCAACTAAATCATAACAATAACTCTAGTTACTAATAAAGGCAAACTCAGTAATGCCTTCAGGGAACAGGGAACAAGCCAAAACTTCCATCCTGACACAGCACTGCAGATCCACGAGTCCATTTAGGGACAGTTGGATGGAACTGTAACTCTCCACAAAGCTTCCAGGATTAACCACTGGCTAGCAACTGCATAAAATACTGCTCTACTTTTAAGTTCCAGTTCCCAATACCAGCCTCACATGAGTAGTCATCTCCTGAATCTGAAATGCATACAAAAGTAGAAGCAATAAAAATTTTCAGCTTTAATGTTCTCCTACCAATGGAAAGATAAATATCATTCTCAGTATCTTGCCTCACAAAATTTGATGATGCAACCAAAGATTAGGTAAAAACAAAAAAACCCTGTTGTAGGTTTCTCATGTAATTCATTTACACACCTTCCCATATGCATCTCTAATTTGCAAAGACACTACAATGCTTTTACACTGTACAGCAGTTTACTTTCAGATCTGATACAGTGGGAAAAAAGTGGTGATGTTAACTGTGCTGTAAAAGAGGTGGCAAGGAGCATTTTAATTTCAACTTAAAATCTGTCAGGACAGTTCTGTCACCATAAACCTAGCTTCCTTCCTTTTTTATAGTACCACATACAATGCAATGTGAAAACCTTCCAGTTGAAGAAGATTAATACTGACATTTGAATTTTTCCAATGTATAAGTAATATCAGCTTTAATAACAGGCATACATGTCATCCTTTATGTTGTATGACATCTAGAACAGATTTACAGAACCCTTGTTCTCCCAACAGTTTGACACACCAGTGGAGGCAAAAAAGTAGGAATGAAAAATACTTACAGGAGCAAAGACAGTCATTAGAACAAGAAAGAGCAGAAGAGAAGGCATTTTGTGTATCATGCCTACTGTTTAGATTAATAGGAAGAGACCAGATAACTGGAACAGAAAATGGCTGCTTCAGCAACCTTTAGCATGCACAATGCCAACCAGAAAAATGAATCTTAAAAATGGATATGCTCAAAATACTCATCAAGGAAAGAGGGAGCAGGCAACTGACAGCCAGCTGAGAGGGAAGCAAAGTCTATGGTAAGACTTACAGTTCTGGTCTTTTTAGATCAGTTTGACCTCAATTTCCATCTCCTTATCATTCTATTCCTTTAATTAGATTAATGTGTCTTTCATGGCATACCGTAGGTGTTACAGACTGGCTTTTTTAAACACATTTGAAATGTTAATTAAAAATGCTAACAGCTATGCATATTAATGAAAAAGTGTAATACCATGAGATTGATGAAATTCATCTGAAAGAAGTATTTAATGTATCAACAAAATCCTGAGCAACTGTCAAATAGCTCTTTTCTGTCAACACTCACTTAACAAAGGCTTTAGATAATCTTTACTAGAGAAAGACTATTCTTAGTTGTTTAAAAATGACAGTAGAACAGCCTGATCCCCCTCTAATGGGAGAAAAGTATTCCAGCATCCTGATAGCCTTAAAGTTTAGTTTGATAAAAGCAACATAGTTATTTTTAGCACTCTACAGGCATAAAAATACAGCTCTAAACTGTGACCTACAGCTATGCACAGCCAAGCATCACATCATACGACAGCCTTAACTTTAGCTAGAAGCACATCTGTAGTTGCTTCAGACTATCATTATTCATCTCACTACCAACAATACCTTTGGATGGATTTAGCAACAAGCATTTGAAATTGTTACCATCTTTTTTTTTAAATTGCTGCCATCGGCAGAACTCTATTCAAAGGTAGGAGATCTTAATGGACTTTCTACGAAGTATGTGAAAGACCATGTTAGGTTAAATGGATTACTAATTCTCTCTGGTACAGAGGATGAAAAAGAACCTTAAAGGCAGAAAAACTTAAACTGTCATATTCAGTAGAGAAAGTAATTTTTCTAAGCACAGTTTGAGTAAATGAAAAAATAAAAAAAAGAAAACCCCATTTTTTCTTCCAGCAGTAGTAACAGCCTGGAAACTGGACATGCTAGAATAAGAGACCTTCAAGCAAACTCACTGGAAACAATACCGTTCACAGACAACTGCAAAGGTAATTTATATTATTTTATTCCAATTAGTATGCTTGTGTCTGCATGATTTGTAACAAACTGCAATTTAAAAACCTATTGCACCAGATTTCTATTTCCATGTTATGTAAACAAGAATTTATTTAAAATAAGAATTGATACAGAAGTTTTAAAAACAGATCACAGAGTTCCAGCACTTAACTTTATTTAACCACTTTTAAATGTACAGGTAACTTCAAATTTTCAAGGTTTGGGGTATTGTGTTTTGTTGCGGTTTTCTGTTGTTGTTTTGGGGGAGTTTCTTGTTTGGTTGGTTTTTTTGTAAGACTTTTTAAGGGTTTTTTTTGGTTGGTTGGTTTATGGAGGTTTTTTAAACCACATATACTACCAGGATAAGAAATGATGTATTCCCAAGATGATAGATAGGCACTTTTAAATGCTGTAAACTTCACACAGTTACATTAACTCAGAAAACAGACACAAAATATTATAAAATGTAAGGCTTGTCAGATTGAACTATGGCTTGGTGATTATTGTGATCACTACCTATATTGTACTGCAAAATATTTTAGGATCATTCATAAAGTTTTCTTTAAATATTCAGCTGCCAGGAAGGAAGTCTACATGTATAAATAACTATCGGTCAGACAGAAAAAAGAAAAGATTTACTTTTTTTTCCCCCTCCCCCCTTACAGCTTAAAAATGCCACTTTTTGGCTGGATGAAAAGGTCAAAAAATGATTCCTACAAACCTACAAGATATCCTGGATCAGAGGTAGTTACAAAAACCCTACTAAGGGAATTGAAATGGCACCTGAAAGAACGTGAAAGATTAGTGCAAGAGATTGAAAATGAACAAAAAATCCAGAAGACCGGCATAGATTACAACTGGCTGAAGAACTACCAAAACCCTCAAGCAACAATTCCAGCTACTGAGCAACGGCAGCTTGAAGTTCTGTGTTCACAAATCCAGCCTTGCCAAACAGGAACTGTTCTCAGCAGGTAATTGTTTCATATTTCTCTAACTTTGAGTACTCTCATAAGTAAGATGTTTCTTCTACCTAATGCAAGCTTGTATTTGGCTCTGATTTTCCTTCCAGAATAACAATGACCAGCAACTGGAACACAGTTTTACACGTATTTTAGAAATTACATCTTTACTTTAATACGTTGTACTTGAAGGAAGTTTTTAATCTGGATTTTCCTGGTCTAAATCAAAACAAGGGAAGTCTCACATGCTTAAACATGTGACCTCTCAATAAGTTCAGTTTTCCCTCTGTTATTTATCCCCAATATCTATAAAATAGTAACTCAATAACCAAAAATCAAATTAAAGCACTAATGCAATGTACTGCTATGCAGAAAACCAGCTTCACTGTCCAAAATATCTGAAAGCTTCTAAAACTAGCAAATCACTGTAAAAAAGATAAATAAATCCTTTTTTTAAAAAGCAAACAACACCCCACCCCCCCATTTTACAAAGAAAAATTCTCCTATGTCTGTATTTTAAATACATCTTCTAGGGACATGTAGAAATGAAAGAACAAGCCTATGTGCCTTTTAAAGCCCAGAATATACCTAAGGGCAAAGTCAGTTTAAATTAAGTTACCCAGATGGGCCAATTTAAAAAAAAGCATACTCAGTAACAATAGCTTTCAATCCTCATAACAGCTGGACCACATCCAGTGCATTGTTAAATAATATTTTGGGGGAGGTGTGTGGGGAAATGTGGCAGCAAGGAATAAATGACACCAGAATGCAGTCATTTCCTCCTCCTCCTTCCCCTCCACTCAAAAGGCGAGAGAAGAAACAGAAGAGTTTTCAGTGCTGACAATTAGATTTCAATTTTTTTTTTTCTAGATTCCGTGAAGTTTTGGCAGAAAATGACATTTTACCCTGGGAAATAGTCTACATATTCAAGCAAGTTTTAAAAGATTTTCTTACTGCCACTGAGAGAGAAAACCAACAACAACAACTAGTAGATGCATGGAATACAAATTGCTCTGAACATTTCAGCCTGCGTGGAGACAGTTCTAACAAATCAGACAAAGATGAAATCCCCACAGTTTCAAGTTATGTCGACAAAAACACACAAAGCATGTTTCCCACCTTCTCTCATAGAATCTGGAATCTACCCTATTACTACCAGTCAAGTTAAGTTGGTTTGTTTCTTTCAAAAAGCTATGTAGCTGTTTGCATTCCTTTCTTGTGATTGCCATCCACAAACATAGGAATAAGAAACATGACATGCTCCCCTTTTTTTCAAGTTCAGAAATTAAAATCCTTGATCACTCCTAGTATACAGTAAACAAACTTTAAATAAGAACTCTCCTTTGATCTTCATAGTTCCTTAAAGATGTTGTGTTTGAAGGCACCTTTTAACCCAAACATAGATGCTTCTGAAAAAACTCAAGTATTTTTTTAGCCATATACAGCTAGAAAAATTAAACAAGAAAGACTGCTTTCCATACCTTGAAATAGAATAAATTCACAAACTGTTAGGCAAAACTTCTGTATTTGTTACATACGTTTTAGGCTCTATGGGAACTTTATACTGTGTAAGATAAATGGTTTAATATAGTGTCAGTTATACCAAATAAACTCGTAAATACTTTTTGGAGCTGAACAGTTATTTCTCAACTTCAAGAATAAGTTCTAAAATGAAAACCATGTCAGAAATTGTAACACGCTGCATGTACTGTTTCTATATTTTTCCAAACTCTGCTCTGTACCTGCTGAAGTATGAAGGCAGACAACTAAATCAAAACATCAGATATTTACTGGCATTTAACAGCTAGCTCTATAATCTTCAAGAAATTAATGAATTATTTTATTTCAAATAGTTGTACTTTGTCATTTGACTTATTGGAAGCTATCCTGAAACCCAGACTCTGCATTAAACTTAAACTTAAATCAAATCAGACAGTACTTTTCTAGAATAGCAATAGCATCAACAGATCATTCATTTCCAAAGCAAGAGGTGATCATTTTAAATTTAACTGAATTTCATGCTTTTCAGTTGCCATCATCTGTCACTGTGGGTTCATAATAAAGTTTTACAAGACTGATTGGATATGTAGTGGTTATGGTCACAGCAGACAATTAGAGCAGAAAATCAATGAAAACATATGCTGCCAGAACTCAGATGGCTACATTTCCAATTGGGCTCCCATCACTGTATGTAACAAATTTTTTACATGTCTTAATGTAACCTCTTCATCTCCAGATTTCCTTTTAATCTGTCTGCCACATTATAAAAAAATGGGCAAGACTCACATAGCCCAATTCACAAAATGGACTATTTTGCAAACACAGAGGAAAACTGCTTCCTCTGATACTTTCTTCAAACATACTGAAGAAGACATACAGACTTCCTCAAGCTGGTATCATACAACTGAAAGATATTTCCTTATGCTCCACAGTTATATCTCCCACCCAACAAAGAAGTTACTAATAATGCAACAGAAATTGGGTGAAACAAATGGCATATTTTCGTAAAAGATAAACATACTATTTTGAAAAACCTTCGGAAAGCTTATGATCTAGAGTACATTTCATGTAGAAAAGTGGAACATAATATACACAGAAGGTGAGACAATCAGAACTCTTGCATACACACCTAACTGACAAAACATTAGACTAGAGTAAATCAGTTTCTACAGGTTTAGAGTAATAAAAAATTGCAACTCTCTACCAAAAGTAACTAGTCCCTCCATTTCCCTTTAACTAAACACACAAAACTTCACAAGCATGTGCAAACTCATTGTATCTGCACTCAGGAGCTGGTATAAACTCGGCCCTCCTTTTGTGCAGTTGTCAGTTTGTGGATAAATAACAGAAGTGTCAATCTCAACTTGCTCTGCCCTACTGATGCAGAATAAAGAGTATCAGATTCTTTTCACGCAGGTCTACACAATCCAGACATGGGTCCCTGCATGAGGGCAGGAATATTGTTTGAAAGAAAGTTTTTTCAACAGTTATAAAGCTCCCCAAAGAGTTAAACTTCAAGTACCTTTTCCACAGGAAAGAGAGTAACAGGTACTGAGCATATAAAAGGCATTAGCAGAATTAATCTTACACTGAGAATTAACATGCACAATGCTGGTTTCAGAAAATAATTTGTATTTTGGTCAAATGTGCAAGATTCCTGCAGCGGCAATTCACATAAATTAGTTTCTTAAAACAGTACCCTCACAGCTTTCTATTGAAAAATGCGGGAAAAAAACACCAAAAATTTAGTTTCCAAATTTTAGTTTATGGAAAATGGTAGGCCAGTAAACATGAAAGGTCCACTTACCTTTATGATCATCAAAAACAAGTGTGTGTGGGGGGGGAACAAACAACAAAACCAAACCACAACCCCATAAGATGACCCCAGATACAACTTACCCATTCTTCATAAATTTCACTTCAATTTCACCTTAATATAAGCAAATGCACTCTTCTAAGTCCAGAAACAAGGACAATCAACTACAACATACAGGAAAAGACAGTCACTGAATAATAGTTAAAAAAATTAATCTAAGCATTGTAGCCAATTCAACATTAAATTCAATGCAATACACTAAGGAAATGCACAAAACGGCTTACCTACTTTTATGTGCATGTTTTATTGATGAAACTGATACTAGGCTACTGCATCCAGTTCTAGTGTCCACATTTAGGGGGAGAGGGAGAAACCAAACTCAGAACTGGAGAGGGTACAGAAAAAAAATTATCCAAAGGCTAAGAAAATGCCATCCACCAAGACCTCACTTTGTCCATTTCTTCAAATACAGAAATGAGAGGTAACTTTATGGAATATGAGCACTTTCATCTCATGGAAGTATTACGTACTCTCCAGTTAAAAAGCAAAGAAAATCATAGAAAAAGCAAAGGTGTAAGAACAAGAAGACAAATTAAAAAAGCTAAATATATTTTAAAGAAACCTGCTAGGTTTACCACAACATACTACAAAGAGAATCTGTACCTCAGTCCACGAGCTAAGAGAGGCTATTTTCTGGAATTGAGCTCACATTTAGATTTCAACTATATCAGACAGCAGTAACATGGCTGTAAGGCCAGTCATCATGTGTCCCTGCTGAAAATTACTGAGAACTCAACTGTTTCTTTAAGCACTTTTTATTTATGGCCTACATGATTTGCATGAGGTTATCTAAAACTGTATTGTTACTTACAGTAACCCAGCTGGTATTTCTGACAGGCAGGCAGCTAACAAATCACTCCAATAACAGAAAGGTGAGTGGTAATAATTTCAAAGAGCAGCAATGTCTCCCACCTGCAGAGGTGTCAGGCAGAAAAAAGAGCATGCAATGTTTTTAGCCAAATAAGCTGGCTATAAAAAGGGGCTACCTTGATGAAAGCTACACTTAAGAAATGCAAGAAATCAAAAAGAGAATAACAAAGGTTTAAGTGTGGAATAAGTTAAGTGTTTTAATGTGACCCACAATTGTTTTGATAATGAGGAAGGATTTAAGGGTCTAAATTTCTTTTAATTCAGTTAAAAATAATCAGAGAAATTTAAAAGTTAATCAACAAGCTATTTAAGGATCAAAATTCCAACCACAATTTCTGAGAACTATTATCTTTCCCCAACAAGCCCTATTACTAAAACTGTTATTCTAGAGGTAGTTCAGGTAACAAGACAATCCTAAAAGCCTTGCAAAATGAGGCATCATCAGTGAAGGAGGAGGTAGATGTAGAATGTAAGGGAGACATAAGGCTTTTAAATCCCATTAGACAGTATCAGTTACATTTTTGTAAAATGTTAGTTATTACACATACCTGTGTGCAATAACACACCTGTTATTACCATTACCAATTTTGTATTAATCCTACACATTCTTACATCTAAATTTAGACTAAAGAAGTAGGAAGACAGTCTCCATCAATAATCATATATCCTGCTTGAAATAAATATAAATAAGCACTTGAAAGATTTGAAGTAACTTTGGTTTTGATTTTTGCAAGAAACAATTCAAGAGTTTTGAAGGAAATATTAAAATAGACTGTTATGCTACCAGCAGCCTCAAAAAAAGGAGAGAGATTCTTTTGTTTTCAGCTCTTCAAACTCCTTCTTAAGAAGCCAGTGAATAAATTCTAAGCATTTCCTACTTGAATCTAAACCTTCTGAAGTTTCAGGTTCTACGAAACCTCTCTACATGTAAGCACACTCCCAGAACTGTGAAACAGAAGCATATATGGAAACAAAACACAGCTAAGCAAACACACCTTCTTGAAGAGGTTCTCTTCATTTTACTGCAGCACACATATGCACCTATCAAAAACGCCCAAAGATTTTACATGTCTAATGATGACAAATTCTGTCCACACTTACATAAATGGCTATTTAGGAGGCATATCCACCCTTTCTTTTTCTCAGATGGAAAAGAAGAAAAAAAAGAAACTGTAAAAATAACTTTCTTCTGTTAACATAACTGTCAAAACCCACAATCAGGTTATCTGCTATGGCTTTTGAGGGGAAAGAGGTATCTGTCTAACCAAAGATAAAGATTTGCCTCTACCTAGGCACACAAAGCTCGATGAATCTTGCTGATTTCTCCTGTGTTATTTAGTAGATTTCAGTGGCTTAGTGCTCAGCTAGGTTCAAGAATCTCTTGTCAAACCCTTCCCAAATACTACAGAAATGTTATTGGGACCTAAATAAAGGCTGAGAAGTCCCAGACATCTCACACATAGTGGATTTAGGAATTACACTCATAGTGAATAACCTTAAAAAACTATAAAATTCTGTCTGGTCACTTCTGGAAAATTTTAACTACTTGCATAACCAGTAGCTCCCAGTCAGAGATTCAGAGCTTCTTAATAGCAGCACTTTTAGATTGAAGGATGAAGGGCGATAGGTATTCTGATGTGCCAGTTTTGTCCTTTCCTTGAAGCAAAGACAGAAACTGACAACAGTCTCTCCTGAAGTATCAGAATATCTGCTGTTAAGATGTTATGCAAAGGTCTATGTACACCCTTTAAAAGGGTTCCTGACCATACTGCTATACATCATACAGGGGAAAAAAAAAGACACTCACTCTAGACGGTACCTCCAGCTAATTTTGAAAAAGACTCTAGGGTATGGAATTGCATAGAAAACACTTTTCTACAGTGACCACGGATACACTAACCAAACCTCATCTATGCCCAACACCTTCCAGTTTGGGCAGCATCCAGGGGAAAGTACTTTTTTTGTTTTCAAGATCCAGACACTACTAAAAACTAAATGTACCTGGCTGCTATGCAAATACACATACAGTACTCCTCCTTGGCTGTAAACTCTGCCATCTGAGATTAAAGCACATCCAAAGAGTGACATGCCAATATACCCTGAACTAGCTTTACCCTGGTAACTTAAATGCTTCAGATAGGTCACAAGCAATGTTTAGTTAGAAAACACATAGCAGTTGACTCAGGAAAACAGACACAAATAGAAAGATACCATGTGAAAATAGCTGCGAACATCTGCTGCAAGTGACTCAGTATCTCAACTGCTGGAGAACTGCTGACTAGAGTGGAACATCAGAAGAAGGGAGAAGAACAGGTTAGAAATAAGTCAGTGCTTCACAAATTTGTAGCATTAAGTACCAAATTAAACTAACAAAGGTATGGGGTAGGTAACACCCACTTATTACTAAGTTTATTTGCTTATGAACTTTGGTATAAATGAAAAGTGCTTAGTTACAAATAACAGATGAAACTACTTGTCAAATAATTTATGTACTGTAAAATAATTATTCAACATTCAAGGATCTGTCAATGAAAACAACACAAGAAAAGCTAGTAATAGTGCTAAGGGACTATGAAGAGAAAAAAAAAAGATTGGCCCAAGTCATCAGTGTTGCTCATTGATTTAATAGTTAAATCCATAGCAACACACTCTGTGAAAATAGTATTCCCTAATGAACAAGTAAGTTTACTCCTGAATCTCATTTATCACTTGCCGCTGCCAAAATTGCTAAGCTACACACCTACATCAGAATACACCACGTCTTCTCTAACACTGTTCCAGTTTTCCACCAGCACTGGCCAGAATTTTATGCCACTGCTAATGCACTTGAGAGAAAGCAAATCCTACAGGTAGCATGTCTAGCAATGACCAAGACAACAGACCCAAGTAGCAAATCAGAAAATAACTGAAGTATTAAACCCACAAAACCCCATCTATCCACACCTGGACTACAGCCACAAATATTACCGAGGGTGTAAGGCTGGACGCCAACAACCACACCCTGGGCCCACTCAGACCAGGGGGAACGGGAATGGGGGTAGGGCAGTCCAGACCCTGGGGAAACGCCCAGCACACCCGGGGCCACAGCCACACACATGAGAGAAGGGAGACCACCAGTGCCCTGACCACAGACAGCCCTTCACCCCGGGCCTGAGGAGCATCTCCCGGCCGCCAAGAGCAAAGGCTCAGGGCCCCGCACTCACCCGGCAGCCGTTAACGGCTCCCGTGCAGCGAGAGGGGCGGGGGGGTGGCATGGGGTACTGCGCAGGGCGCCGGCCTGCGCCTCCTCGCCCAAGAGTTCGACGGCGGTCACGGCTTTGCCGATGGTGAACCAGTCTCTGATCTGCTCCCCAGTGAGCTGCCGCAACATGATGGCGGCAGCACGCGCCCCGCGCTTCGCGCCGTGACTCTCGCCTTAACCGCGCGCCCCTGGACCGCCCCTCTTCCCGCCCTCGGCCCGGCCCCGCCCCTGGCACGTGACCCAAGGGCCAGGCGCCTCTCACTGCAGCCATAGCTGAGGGGCGGCTGTCGCCATTGTTCTCGGGCTCGCTCCGGAGCGGCGGGCTAGGCCACCCGCTCTCTCCCTCCTCGGCCAGGAGGGGCGTGGGACAGTCGGTTTCCCTCTCACACCCACAGAACAATGGCCGAGAGCTGCTCTGGAATCTTAGTCCCTGCCGTCACCTCGAGGAAGTGGTTTACAGGCATGTCGATGCCTCAGCCCTCCTGAACCTGACCCAGCGGGTGCCTGCCATCCGCCAGGACATGCTGTTCCATGGGGGACACGCTACTGAGAGACTCGGCAGGCCCTTCCTGGCATTGTCCTGGTGTTGGATTTGTCGTGTTCCCTTCCCGGTTAGGAGGAGTGAGGCGCAGATAGGGTGAAACATGGACTGGGGTGAGAGGGCCCCGGGGGCTGTGTCTGGATTTCTGCTCTGTGAGGGCCGGGCAAAGCCCTAGAGCGGCTGAGGGGGCGTGGGGGCGTGACAGTGTTGCAGATATTCTGATAAATCAAAATTTAATCACATGGAAGAGATCAGTTGATTAAGGAGTAAAATTGTGAAGTGTTATTGTTAAGTTTGAAATTTAGCCATAGAAACTTTAGGATCTGTGTTATCTGTGACTACAGGCACCTTAATATTGTTAAAGTTTGAAATAGCTGACCATGGAAACCTCACCAGGAAGTTACTAGTTTTTCTGTATTTTGTTTAAAAACACTAAGGAAACCCATCATGGAAACCAGTCACGCTGCTTGGAAACTCCCTTAACCCTTCCCATCTCCGTCAGAGTATCCATGGTTCCAATCATCAGTAGAGCCAAGTTAAATTCACCAGTGATCGTTTTGAAGTAAGAATGTTGATAAGGTTATATAATCAAAGGACCCGTTGATAAGGTTATATAATCAAAGGACCCAATCATTATAAAGGTTAAATTTAAGAACGAGCATAGTGTGTAAAGTGAGCATTTTTGTGTAAAGAACTTGTGTAGCAATGACCTGACAGAAAAAGTCTGTAAGAAATGATGGATTTTGATACTAAGTTGGACACGCCTTTGGAGGAGCGATCCCCCGTGTCCCCAGCGCTGCAAGAAACGAAGTCCCTGCTCCTTAGCTTCACGCTGGCGTTAAAGAGTTTCTATTCCGGATTTCGGTAACAACGGGACCCGGCACGTTGTGCGGGGAGGCGGCTGCGGCGGCGGCGGGAGGCGCTCTCGTCCTCCGCGGCCGTAGGGGGCGCTGCGCGGCGGCGGCGCCGCCTCTCCTGGTGCGCTGTCTTCCCTCGTTGGTGCCTCCTTTCCCAGCATCCCCCGCGGCGGTAGCGGAGTCCGTCCGTGCTCGGTGACCTTCGCTGGCGGGCCGCGCACTCCCGGCTGTAACGGTGGGTTTCGGCCCAAGCGAGCCCCGCCGGTTGTTGGCAGGCATCGCTTGGGGTGTCTCGGGGAGGCGGGTTGGTTCAGCCTGGGGAAAGGGGCGGCGAGGCGATGCGTCGGCCATCGGCGCTCGAGCTCTGCCGTTACCCACCTTTCCCCCCCCCCCCCCCCCGCCCGCCCCCCGCG
>JANZLQ010000041.1:11535487-11552818 GCA_026212715.1 Elanus axillaris | reverse complement strand
GGGCAGGGTGCCCAGGCCTGCAGGGCCCCCCCCCGCTCCCAGCCCCGTGCGGATGGGACTGTGGGTCAGGTACCCCGGGATGCGGTGGGGTCGTGGCCGGGAGGTCAGTGAGAAAGCAAATCCAGCACTGTTCCAGATAGATTTTAGAAAAAAGGCCACAACGACGTCGCGCCCACCGAGGCCTTAGGGAAAGGCTTCTGCCGGGTTTTAGCTGGATGTTAATTGGAAGTAGTATTGCTTGTTCTCTGCGTAGTGGTGGGAAAATCCTTTCCTTCCTTCCTTTTTATTCCGTCTCCTTGTTTGTTAGTATGTCTTGATATTCTGCTATAGCAGAGTGACTGCTATTATGGTACTGTTCATCTGCAACTACAAATACTGGAAGCCTTGGAGGAGTTGCAGTGTTCTTAATAATACTGGTAAAAGCACACCACCATTTCAGGAAATGCCCACAATAATAAATTTGATTGAAATGTCTGTCTGTAAACAAATAAAGATACATGTGGGTTTGTCTATAATTATACATTAATTACCATAAAGATGCTTTCATTTTTCAAGACGCACCTAGATTTTTCCGGCTGTTTTGGCATTGGCTACCTTTGCATCCTGTTCTCTTTGATGCTTGCCAAAGGATACTTTACATTTAGTAATGGTAAATAAGTGCATAAGCAACAACTAATAGAAGTTTAAATCTGCTTTTCTTTTCTGAGACTCTGATTTACTATATACTATCTGTATGTGTACGTAGTTGACTTTATTGGGTTGTAACAAGTCTAAATAGTGACTTTTGGGGGGTGAAGTGCTGTATGTAAGACAGTAGAATATGTAGTATTTCAGTGCAATATGGTGCAAATTTGTACTGACATGTATGGGAGATACGGTAAGCTTTATTTTAAAACATTTTGCAGTTTTCTGTTTGTCTAACAAAGCTGTATAGAAAAGAGAAAAACATCGATAGGCTTCTTGCTTTTAAGGCATATTTTGGGAGTAAAATACTCATAATAAATTATGAAGTCAGTAGCTTAACATCATTTATTTTGCTATTTTGAGTAGAAATTACTATGTTGGGAGAGACATCTTAGATGTGGGGGAGGGAGGGAAGGAAACTAACTTGGTAGGGCAAGGAAGGAGCCTCTCTAGCTTGTCTGGAATGAGACTTTCTTCTTGAGACGATTTGGAAATATTAAAAAGAGCTGTCACTGATAGGGAGAGAGGAGCCTAGCTATTACTGCTCTGCAAATGCTCTATTAGTCATTTTTGAATGCTTTCATCAGCTGTAATTTATTGTTTTTTATTGTTTTAACTCTTAAATAGTAATCTTAACTGAATTTTCGTTGCTTTGCTTTGGAATAAGTACTTCTGCATGTTTGGGGATTTTTTTTTAACCTGTAAACTGCTGCTGATATGTATCAGGAGTGTGTATATATATATAAAAATATATATATATGTGTATATATATTAAAAACATAGCAGGTAAGAATACAGTTGCAAAACTCACCATTGCAAAACTTCTTACAATTTTCAGATGGTGCAGACCATGCTTCCAAAGTCATTGAGAGCCATGAAATTCTACTTCACAACCGTGTATCAAGAAATATGGGTTGGTGTAGCATTAACAGCTTATGTCTATTACAAAATTTCATATGGTGGTAAGTTACGCATTATAGTCTTCATTAGCTGTTACTTTATAGATAAGGTTTATAGATAAGAATATCCTTAATGGTTAGAAATCAGTCACTGAAAATACCGAGCAAGTAAGAAATGAACACTCTTACTTAAGGCCAGGTCTTTGCCATAAAATTTAAAAGTTTTAATATACTCAGTGTAGAAGCTTATACTGACAAAAATACTCAAATACCACTGTAATTCTGCCTACATTATGAAGATTAGGTAATGTAGGAATTGGTTTTAAAAACACACACCTAACTTGCAATGTATAGCCAGAGGCTTCTCCTGTAGATTTGTCCTGAAGGGGAGTTAAGACTGTTCTGAACTAGAACATACTTTGATTAAAAATTTTTTAAGAATTCTTATGTTTTTGCTCAAGGTGTGCAAAAAAATACAAGTTTTTAAAAGCTTTTCCCATGTGAACTTGTGAAAGTTAAAGCACTTATTTGGTCTCATGCACCTCAAAATGTGAGGTACATCACTGAACATTAAAATGTGTGTTACTTGGTGATATTGGATCACTGTCTCAGAGGAAGAAACAGAACGTCTACTGTAAAGATAATAACTTTGAGTGGGCCATGTCCCTCAAAGCAGAAGGGTACAACAGATTACGGTGTCTTAAAGGTCCTGTTCTTCAGTTTAGGCTATGCTGAAAAAATTCCAAGTCAAACCCTTTACTAGCTGTCACAAACAATGAAATGTTATAAACTATAGATGAACCTGACAGGGAAAGGAACCCCTCACTGTGGGAACAGCTGAGTGATGTTACCTCAGCATTCCTCTAGCTTTGTCCAAATAACTTGTAGCATGTCCAAAACTGTTATACTACACTTACAAGCTTAAGTAAATATAAGTAGTTGAACAGCCAGAGGGAAAAACAAAATAATTTTAACTTTTGTTTTAACTTCTTTAATTTCAAGAAGGATTCAAAATTGACAGACTGTTTCAAGTTTGTGTTCATGTCATGCTACTTTTATTTTAACTTATGATTTACATAATAGATGTGGTGGTGTAGAGTTTTGAGGGCCAAAACCTTGATACGGGCCAACCATATGCTAAGTATTATTTTAAAGTGAAAATAGTTTTAAAGGGCTGTAGCCCTTTCTGCAGCTTGGGGAACAGTTTTGCAAACAATACATATATTTACAGAAGGGTATGTTGTAGAGTAACTTAGATTGGAAGGGACCTCTTGAGCTCACCTGGTCCAAACCACTGCTTAAAGCAGTTAGACCAAAGTTAGATCAGGTTGCTCGTGGCCTTATTCATAATTCAAGTAAGTATTTCCAGGGGTGGAGATTGCACAACTTCTTATGACTGTTCTTCCTTATGAAGAATGTTTTCCATCTATTTTTGTCTGATCACTGTGAATCAGTATTTTAGGAGAACAATTACAATGGGAATGTAAAATAAGCTCTTTTACTTACAAGGGAAGATTTTGAAGCAAACTGTATTCTTACTGCTTCGGTTTACATCTGTATGTTGTGTGTATGTATATCCATATATTATGTAAAATAGTACCATTCTTTATCCATTTCTTTTGAATTACAGTAGGAGTCTTGGTGGCTACCATTTCTAAATGCTTGGAGTCTTGGTTAATTAAAAACAGACAACTTTTTAAAAATCAAGACTTTTACTGACATGTACCACGGAAAGTACATGTTGTACACTTTTTAAACCTTTTTCAAGATAAGTTAGTAAATCATAAGTATTATAATCTAATTGAAGTTTATCTGCAAAAAAATAAATAGGAAATATTTTTTTAAACTGTCATTGTTCAGCTTGTTTTTTCTTTTTTTTTTCCAGGCAAAAAAGCAGTGGCAGATAGTAAGTATCAAATGTCTAATACTCTGTCGTATTTTTTAAATGAGTGCCATAAAAATTCTATTTGCTTCTGTTTTAGCTGTTAAGAAACTAAGAAGTTTAAACTTCTTGAATTTGTATTTTAAATTTTGAATTTGTATTTTTATATCGTCTATAAAGTAATGTTCAGATATTTATGGACAGTTTCTTCTGACATCGCATTGGAATTTAGTTTTTCATGAGCTGCTCAATCTCAGTTAATTTTCTACACCATGATAGCCCATTTGTTCCCAGTTGAATTTGTGTATGCAAACATTATTTACATTTTTAAATGTGTAGTTAGTGAAAATACTGCCCAGTAGACTTAAGGATAATAGCGTAAATAAACTTTAATTGAGAAAGAACCATACCAAAACTGAGGAATAATGGATGTTTGCCTAGGATAGTGCTTTAAAACTTGCAAAAGAAGATTTTTAGTGTTGGCTAGGTTTATGTATGTAGTTTGAGGGTTTCGTTTTATTTGACAGGGGAGCTGAATCTGCCAGTTCTTTTGCTCAGGTCTAGATACGGTTGTCTGTTCTAGGTTCTGAGCTGCGTTCCTGAATTGATTTGCTCTACTGTTTGAACAGTCTAAATTGTGTCTTTGTTTCAGAGTCCTCTGGTGCTGGCCATCATTAAAGACACCTTTTCTTCTTGGAGTATGAATTTGGTGGTTCGTCATCTTTACTGTAAATGAAGCAAGTTACAATCATAGGGAAGTTAATGCTAAAACTGTACCTTTTCCATCTGCTGTAATTAGAGAAAGAATAAATCCATTGAGCAACGAGGAATTAAACATGTTGGACAAAGTATGCTGGAGTGTATTGTTAACCTAATTTTTAGAATATGGATTTTTTCTTTTCTACAGTTCTTCCAAGTTCCATGTTAAACTTTTTCAATAGTACTTTGAAAAAGACCAACTTTCTGTAACTAAACTTCTTAATAGAATTAGCCAGTATTTCTTAGAATAGCATTAAGCCTCTTTTTTTTTCCTAATTATATCTTTTTTTGGCTAGAACTTTTGAAATACTGCATTTACTTTTAAAATGTCATTTAATAGTATGCAAAGTGTGAGGAATTCATTCTCAGCTTTTTGTCAACTTGCAGTGCAATAATCAAAGGTACAAAAATTTGTTTTTAAAGCTTTACATTTTTTTTGAAGAGTTCTTACTTCTGCAAGGTTTAAAAGCAAAAGCTGTATCGTTAAAACACAATGCAAAATATTTACAGAGGTTTTTAAAAAGTACATTATTGGCAACTATCTTTTTTTGTCCTTCATATTCAGTAGAGCTAAAGAATTACTCTGAAAGGCTCTTCCTTTAGTCACAAATTTTGCAAAGGAGTAAGTAATAATGTGCATATTGTATGAGAAAATTGATAGTATGTGGGCCCTCATCTGCCATTTGAGCTTATGAAAATCTTAGAATTTAAAGGGAATAATGAAATCATGCACTGTGGTAGCAGTTAATACGAGCATAAACATTTAACTGCCTTCAAAGAATTTTCCTTGTCCTGATACTTTTGAAGGAAGACATGTATTAATAGAATGGGTCATTAGTGGTTTTTGCAGATAGCTGTTAAAATAACTCCATAGCTAGTATTGTACTTTGGAGACTCTAGGAACCTATACTATCTTACAAAAATCCATTCTCAGAACTGTACATACTGAATTCTGTACCAAGGATACATAGCGTATAAAACCAAAACTGGACTTCATGTCATGTTTTGTTTAAATTTAGCGTAATCTGCTTTTGAGAAGATTAAGAGGCTCAAGTCATTTTAATGACTTAATGCTTACGTACATCTTTTTAACTACTTCACTGAAACATCTTAAATCTTTCAGCTTGATTAAAGTTCTGCTTTTCAATCTCTCTGACTGCAGTATCTGGCCATAACTTAAATTTTGTATTTGAATACTCAGGAGCTTGAGAACCTTGCCTGCTGATGGCAAACATGCCAAACACTGTGTTGCCTTTAATTTCTTCAAAATTTATACTTCTGCTTAAGCTTAATAGCTGTACCTACTGTGAGTAAAGTAAAATTACCAGTTGTATTTCTCTGAAAGCTTTTTAAAAAAGGCAGGTATAGCATTACTCAATTTCAGAAGAATAGGTGACATCTTTCTTTCACGCATTCTTGACATTTTTTCCACCTTCCACAAACTTCCTTCTTGCTGGATCTTCCCTTGATATGTTTTAGCAGATTCTTCCATTACTTGGTTTTTCAGTGTTTACTCACTGCAGAAGAACGAATGACAAGTAGAAAGAACTTGCTACTTGTTTCTCTACATAAAACCAAAAGCATCCAGAGGAAGGGAACAGAGAACAAAAACTAGAAGAAAATTGAGCTTCAAATGAACAGATATTAGGCCAGTGGTGATTACAGGGTGGGTCAGAGTTGTGGTTTAGTTAATAAGTGGTTCAGATAGAAAATTTATGCCAAGTGAGGAGCTATATGTGCATTTGTAATGCAAATTTATGATTGTGAATTATGATTATGAACTAAGTTATAGTTCCTAAAATACTACACATACTTCAAATGACCTGCTTTAGCAATTTTCCAATTACAGAGCTGAGGAAAACAAGCTAGGGGAAAAACATTAATCACTGCAGGATTTGCTTCACCTTAGCTAGAACGTAGCACACTGGGACTGAGCTATATCAACATGCTGTCTGATCTCCTAGATGTTAATTGAAAAGCAAGAGGAGCTTCTGCTAACCTGCCCTTGGAGCACAGTTAACTGCCCTTTTAGGTAAACTTAACCTACTTCAACTCTTAATGCTTCTTGATATCTGACTTGATTGATTTTCTAGTGGGGAAAGAAAGTTCATATGGGCAGCAGTGTCTGGGTTATGAAAGCTACAATTTCTACTGAAATAATGCTCTCTGCAACTGGTTCTTCCATTAGTGAATCTCTGTCAGAAATTTCCATGAAGGTTGCAGAGTATTTCTTTGTGTTTGTGATTCTTAACACACAAATCTCTGCAAAAGATAAGGGAGGTAAAACCAGTGCTTATGTTTAAAATAGGTGGGGTTTTTTTCTTGAGTAGGATACAGAAGGAGGAAGTTAACTTTCAGACAGTGGCTTGACTTAAAAGCAGAAATCAACACACCCATAATGTGTAACACCTGTAGCACTATGTACCTGAAGCACACTGGGTAGTGTAAAAGACAATAAAGTTAGCTAAGGCATTATAAGTGCCATTTCTTACTTACAGTGAGGTGTGGATGGAGTAATCAGTTTTCTTTGCAGCACTAGCATCTGGAATGAAACCCTAGTTAGTGAAGCACTGCAGAAGAGCACTGTTAAGCGAATATTCTTATTTTAGAATATGTGCCCTTTTTCTGATTTAGCTAAGGTGATTTCTAAAGCTAACTTAAAAGGGGTTTCTTGTTCCAAGTATCTATATAGACAAGCCTCAGCTCCTGAACAAGCCCTTTTTCTGTGCAAATGACTATTTAAGATCAGGACTTTAAGCCATAGCAGTAAGATTCATTATGATTCATAACTAAACACTGGTGGGGGAAATGCTTAGCGCTCATTGACAGATCGTGCTGTTTCCATTTTGCTGCTGCCTCTCTATATTGCTGACATGTCTAAACCAAGAGGATTACATTTAAACTTTGTAGTAAAATAGTTCAGCAACTGCATTTTTAATTTGTTGCCTGTGATAAGGCATCAGCAATGACAAAACTTGACTGTTCACTACCTTTGCAATGTTAGTGGAACAACAAACTCCTGTAGGGGTTGAAAAGCCTCATCCAATTACTGCAGCACCATCTTGACCAAGTTTTGCTGTGGCACTGGTAATTGTTTTTTAAATCAATACAGAACATGAAAGCTGAGCAGTAGGGAGCTGTATTAATACTGGGTCTTACTTATGGCCAGGATTTCTCTTTGTGGAGCTCTGAGATTTCTAGAACATTTTCAAGTGTTGTCCTACAATTAGGAATTTCAGAATATCCCCTGCATGCTAATAAAGTATTATGGAATACTCTAGGGGAGCAGCAAAATACAGTCAGAGCCAAGGAAACATTAGTCACAAGGCCCAAACTACTTAACCTCTTTAATGGCTAACTTGCAAAAAACCCCAAATGTGTATTCATGTTAATTGGGAGGATGAGTAAAGTTGCAGGAAATGATCTAGGGCAACTGAAACAGCTGAACTAGTCTCCTGTTTATCTGAATCATGATAACAAACCACTGTTTGTAGTACAAATACAGTCTGATACAGAGCTGGTATGTATATGTGTATTGTACTTTCAGTCCCCAAGGAAGGCAAACTATCAGATGCTTGTTAGATGCAGGTGATTATATGTGACATCACCACCAGATGCTCAAAATAAAGTTAAGTGAGGAAATGAACCTGTGAAATCTCTATTGTTTCATTCATGGAAATCTGTAAAGCTACTAAGAAGGAAAGAATAGTAAGATGGAGATTCCCTGAGGCATTAAATATGTTGGTTAACAATTTGGTAAATGGAGAAACAAGAAGTGACAAGATAGTGCTTGAGCAGCAAGCTTTTCATGTTATAATTCCATGACCTTTAGCAACTAACATTTAGCAGCTAATATTGCCTTTAAGAATGTAAAGCCATGTGACTGATTTGGTATTTCATGAAGAACTCATAAACAAGAAATTCCTGTAGTCTACTTTGCCGCTGCAGGCAAACTACTTAGAAACAATTACTCTCCCCTAACTCAAAATGAACTGACCATAAGAATGGATTATTTTGAAGTATTAATTAAACTCTGCTAAGGGTACTATGATGTCTTTGCTTGTCGTTTAAGAGTATGAGTACTCTGGCAGCTACACCAGCTTGTGGAGTTTCTACCCTTATACCACAGTGCCTTGTTCCTCATACTTGTGCTGATACAACTATCTGTGAATCAGATCAGGCAATTTCTCATAATTTTAGCAGATTTTTCCTCTCTAAAATAACAAACACTCAGGTTTTTTTTCTGTTTTGATTTGAATCCATCTGATCCTGTTTACAGCAAACCTGCTTTATAACTTGCATTACAGCAGAACAGCTTCCCCCCCCCAGAAAAGGGGCAGAAGAATCAGAATTTTTAGCTTCCTGTTCACTCGCCCGGCTTTCCCAAGTCCCTTACAATAATTTAATGCAAGTTTCCTCCTCATACCTAGCTACGCACATCATCAAAGTACTCTCTCTCCTATAAGAACTGTCATCACTGTCAACACTCACAGGAATAAAAAGAATGCAGAACTCCACCCTGTATACAAATCAGGAATGTCAGCTTGTGCTTCAGCAAAAAGGCAGAACCTTGCTTCCTTCCTCTGTGACAGCACATCGCTTTCTCAAGTTTATAGTATCAATTAAGTGGGACAAACGAACAAACAAGTAAGGAGCAGGGAGAACAATTGTACCACAATATCCTAATGCTCACTACTTGCAGGAAGAATACTTCTAGTAATAAAGGACAAGTTTGGTAGTGGTTCTTCAAATCAACTTATATTATTAGTTGTCATCAAATAAAAATATACTTTTAATTATTATGACCTTCAAAAACCTAAAGTGACTTCTTTTAATTGACTTGACCTTTAACTACTTTATATCTCTATCATCAGAGTAACTTCAGCTGGAACAGACAAAAGAGATTTCTTCAGAGCCAATGAAGTGTGTTTGCTAGGAAATGATAATAGGCATTATGTGGGTGGTAGAACTAACAGCAGTATACTGAATGAATCCCATCTGTGATGACTACTTCTGCCTACACAGATTTTTCCTGCAGTATCAGTTGTAGTCTTCATTTCTTGTTTTAACCTGTTGTATTTAGCATGCTTTTGATAATATTAAGAATTGCTGCAATTAAGGGGGAATTCTTTAGGTAGAACTAGAAACCGTTGTGAGACATTTCATGTGGAATGCTATATAACATGCAACAACTAAACTGAATACAACCATAGTATTATGGGAGGAAGAAGGAAGGATTAATAAAATAGATTAGAATATGAACAGCATTTGACACAGGACCAAGAATACAGGGAAGGATAACCTTTTTTTTGGGGGTCTAACCAAAAGCACTTCCACTTTTATAATTAACTCCATTATTTTTCTTGAGGATATATATGCAGCAGTCTCAAGCTACACTTTTTTGCAGCACTATTATTGACTCTTTGCTCTTGATGCTTCAGGTATACCTTTTAATTTAGTGTACTTGTACAGAAAATAGCCCTGTTTAAATTCTCTTACACCTGGCATTACAGTTCTTTCCTTACACTCCTTACATTATATTCCACATATCCCATACAGCTTGAAAAGAAAATTCTTTTGGTTCCAGTTAGAACCTCAAGACACTTCTTTAAAATAATCAGTAAAAATTTAAATTATGCATTTCTTTCAGTAAGCTAAGAATTGCAGTCATACTGATTTTAACAAAGGATCTGTCTCTTGTTTCAGTAAACACTGAGACATAAATACTTTTCAGCATACTTTGATTTAGTTAATTCTTTTAGAGTAATGCAACTAGAAAAGGAATCTTGCCAAAAATACTTATTTTGCTTTCAAATTATGCATTCTTATTAATGCTAACTATCACACCTCTTTTTAAATTAAAGCTACTAATTGAAACATGTACTCAGGCCTGTCTAGAAGGACAAAAACAGAAGGCAAGAAAGAAACTGTGTAGAACTTTCACATAGCAATTGGAAGAAAAAGAGAAAAGATGCAAGTTACTTTACTTTGTGCTGTAGCTCGTTCATTTATAGAATAGAAATACTGGTTGTGAATTTGACACGTAAGCAATAGACAAACCTTTAAAATAGCATCTAATCATCCCCAAGCAAGTAGGTTATTATTGTGTGTACTCCTCCATGACAAACACACTCCTCTCCAGTCTTTCAAATCTTCTGAGGTTCAGCGGCGTATTATATCTTCTTTGAATAAATCGGCCTAAAATAGATTCTAAGCACATACCAGTGATACATTTTTTACTGTCACTATTTCTAGGGCTTTCCATGGAATCATTTCAGTAGGGTTCCATCAATGTCCTATACATTACATCTCCCTTTACTTTTGACGTTCTTCTGTTCATGCAGCTATGAATTGCAGTAAACCATGTCGTAGGATCGCAACAGTAAAAAAACTTATTCAGAAATATGTTTCTGGAAGATTACAAACCAAGGCACTTAGAGGCAAAATCAACTTGTCTCATTAATGTTTCCAGGACTAGAACATCATTACTTTACCTGGAAAAGGGATATTTACACAAACAGTTAGAAAAGATGAGCCTTAAGCATCAGTAAGGCACAAAACCAGTATTTTTGTTCATAACATGGAAAGAACGTCATTGCAAATGTCTTAGATTACATCTGCTGGTCAGATTATCTGAGTGTAACTGCCCTTCTATAAAAACGCACTATTAAAAAGGTGTCTGTGACAGAAAAAACTCAGATTCACAATAAATTGTATACATAGCCATGCTCTGCCAAGTTTTAGTAATGAAAAAGCCCCCAAAGTGATCACTTACTTGAAGTGTTGTTTATATATATGTGTATGTGTGCCTGATATGTGTGCATAAATGTTTTCCATCAAGGTGTATCTTAAAACATAACCATATCCTGTTTCACAACGGTAATGGTGTTTTATTTAAACAGATTCCATACTCTCTATTATATTTTTGGAGGAAATTTACCTTGTGTATTCAGATCTGTAAAAACTGTGATGAGTACATGCACAAAAAAAGGTAAAGCATGTTACTTCCAGTAGTGTAGTCTTAATGATATAGTTGTTTAAATACCAAGTATAAACAGATTGCTATTTTTTTAAAAAGAGACATTTAATTTGGTTTATCATTTCTTTCTCCTATCATAAGTAATAGTCTGCTCAGATGTGTTTTCTCTCCAAGCCTCCTTTGCACATCACCTTGTCTCAGTAATTGCTGAAAAACACCTTCCAGTATATCCCAGACTTCAGAATCAAGCAGAGGACTTTCCTAATCTCCCCTTACAAGATGCAGTCCTTCAAGTTCACCCACTACCAGGTACAACAGCAGGAAGCATGAGCTCCATTACATTATACCCTCTGCATGTTTTTTATTAGATCTACTTACCTCAAGTAAGCTAACCAAGAAAAAGACCTATTCTAGAAGGCAGCACACATTTCAGATTAGGAATTACTGGGTTTGAACATGGGAATAATACAAATATAACATGAAAACAAACCTGCAGTAAACATAAGAAAATAAACCAGACTTTTCAATTACATTAAATAAAGTAGTTGCCCATCTTAAACAAGGAAGTGATGGTTAATAGTAAAGTTGAAGATTAGCTGCCCACCATTTTTGCAGCATGGAGTAAAAATTAATCATGTATCACAGAATTATGCATTAGGCCTTTAGCTGAGAGAGGAAATACTTAAAATCACTTCATACAGAAATTGTTAGAAACACTTCCAATACTTGACTCACTGACTCATGGCTGAGATACCCAAGAACAATTTTAGAATGGTAACAAATGAAATGGCTGGACTTCAATCTTAAAACATGATCCATCCTTTTTCCCCTCAAACTTCAGCCAACTGGTACACCCAAAATGAAGTGGCACATAAAAAAAGGAGTGAATAGTGAAGGATTGACCTGTTACTCTCTCCCCTCTCTAGTTACTGTTTCAAATAATAACCCATCATCTAGCTAGTCACAGATACCTCCACTCATCGTGGGCATATTGAAAATTTAAGAAAAAAGAGTTTTGTAAAGAAACATCTTGAGAGCCCAAATGGTTATAAGACTAAAGGTACAAACAGAGAGAACATCTCCCAGGACATTTAACTTTTTGTTTTCTTCACCCCTTTGAATATAGTTAATGGTTTCATCATTGTAAATCACAGGGGAGCAGAACAAGGTTTTCCATCTCTAAAAACGATGGCAGGTGATCTGTCTTAGAGAGCTATGTCTTCTGTAGCTACAGCATAAAAAATGAACAATATCTATTAGTGTAAGAATTTTATGAGTGTATAGCAACACATTGCCAGTGAGGCCACAGCATTCTC
Source organism: Elanus axillaris (assembly GCA_026212715.1). NCBI lineage: Eukaryota > Metazoa > Chordata > Aves > Accipitriformes > Accipitridae > Elanus > Elanus axillaris. The sequence continues at coordinate 11,540,299 of JANZLQ010000041.1, read as the reverse complement.
CACTAAGTACGCTCTTTTACATCATGTGTATTGGATTAAGCATACAATTTATGTTATTGTTTAAAGAAATTGCATCTCTAATCCACCAAACGCATGGCTGAAACACATGACATATCAGAGACTCAAATCCCCAGCTATGCTATACACAGATCATATGGCTTCACTCCTGCTTTAATTATCATACTCTTTTTTTGATGCACTTAGTGGATTGTGCTACGGAAACTTCAGAACATTAGTCATCTAGCCCAGCATACATTACTTTAGACTATTACAAGGTAGTGATGAAAAAGTATCTTTCTCCTGTTCACGTGTCTCAAATACTGTATACAAAACAGACATCAAAGAGTTTCCTTTAGATTATTATTTATAGTTTTATCTCTGAACAGGTTTGGTGGGGTTTAAAATGCATTGGCTGTATATGAATTCAAACATGGCAGCATATGACTATTGTTCAGTATGAATTCCTTATTGTTGCAGCCTTAGGAAGTCAGCTTGATTCTGGAATGAGAGGTTACTTAAGGCCACAGTAACATATTAAAATACCTTTCCTTTAAATATGCACACTTACTTTACACAGTATTTCACTAAAGATTTTAGGCTACCTGCTGTGAAACTCTGCTTGAAATATGTAGTCTTTTTGTATGTATCATCTGTTACATAGCACTGCACCTGCATATTAGCTGCCTGGCAAGTTAAGAGTACTTCTGTGACTCAACTTCTAAAATGGCTTACCTACTCACAGCTAGTTCCTCCTGTATTACAGCAAATGCAAAATGTAATTTTTGAAAGGAGAGTTGTATTCTGTAAAAGTAATCTACTCATTCATTTAGAAAGGATACATTAATTTTTTTGTAATACACGTACACAAAAAAATCCCAACACTCCTACCATGCTCACTTTTTAGATATTTTATTCTGCCAGTTGTGAGGAATCCCATCCTACCTGTAGCCATCCAAAAGTCTGCTCTCTAATCTGACCTAGTCATCCAGGCTCCATGTTAAATCAATACAGAGATAGGCACCTTCAAAGACCAAGAGATTTAGATAGTGGGATGAGTATCTCAGCATGGAATGAATTGCCTGCAGAACTGCCTCTCTCCCTTCCCGCCCCTTCCCAATTTATCTATAGAAGGAGCCTAGATGACTGATTGAGACTACGTGCCTAACTTCTAGATTACTAGAGTTGGATAAGATGGATCCCACCCTAAATGTTTGACCTCTGAGACTGTTTCTGGCTATAAATAACTGTTATTTAAAATAGACCACATGAAAAGAAAAAGTGTTAAATTAATTAAAAACAAACACTTTCCTGTGACACCTCCAAAGCCTGAAAACATTTTCCTATGCTCCAGAAAAGCATCTCAACAAGTTAATGCAAAACTGAAAAAACTTCGATCTGAGATGGTAGGAAAGCTCGCTTACCTCCTCTTCGCTATGCATAAGAAAGAAGTAGGGGAGATTCAGACCTGGTAGTTTTAAAAACTTTAAAAAACATCTATCTTTGAAAATCTCGCTAGAAGACACTTAAAAAAACACAAGTAGGTATTGGAACTTCATCAGGAGTGCTCCTGAAAATCTCATTAGTCTCCCACCTATATCTTTGGGAATCTGCTTGTCCTAAGAGTAACATTGTGCATGATCAAGTAAGAGGCCTGCCAATTTATTAACTGCAGTTAATATCCCTTTTTTTTTTCTCAATAAATCTAGTTTAAACACAAAACATATGTTAGTAATTCTTCTCTAAGTATCTATAAATTTCAAGAATTTAGCAAAACACTAAAATGATAGTACATTTCAATCAAATTTTGATTTGTAGCTAAAGATGAGCTCAGCACAAATCTCGAAAACGAACCATATCATAATTAATAAACAGTAATTCTTCATTTTTTGATGTTGTAAGTTGAATAAATGTCTGTTAAGCTATAGTGGCTTCAATTTGTAAAGTTAAATAGCATTGTTTTTTTTAAGAACCAAGAAAAGCGTAAAAGGTATTTGCATAACATGTTTTAATACTTATACCAACAAATAAGCACAAACCCTTTCCTTTAGAAAAAGTCTGACAGAATTAGAGCGCCTCTTACAAAGGCAACATATTTGGAAGCAAACAATTTGGGTTCTGTATCTCTGGCTTTATCTACTTCCATAACCAAATTCCCTTACCTTATCTTCTTAAGCATTCCCCAAATGATGACTGCTTTCACACAACTTCACTTATCTAAGACAGGCAACCTACTTGTAGATATCACTGGCTCCTTTGGCCAGGCGTAATTTCTACACGTAATTTCTACAAAGTTGGACCAGTCATTTGGTATAGAAACGCATGGGCAATGGTGAAAAAAATTCTACATTATTACAAGTGACCATGTTCCTGCTTACAGTAAACAAGAAATTTGTAGTTTTAAGCTGGAATCAGAAGATTTTATAATGGCTGCTCTGTCCTTCGACTGCTAAAAGAGCAGTTCCCCAAAATACTCTTCTGTGAGAGAGATGTTAATTAATTTACCACACTGCAGGTAGAGTTTTAAGTCTTATGCTTTGTAAATATTGCTTAATTTCTTTTTTCTTTCCTCATTTCTATGGGAAAATGGAGATGGGAAGGGATTAGGCAAGTGGTGTTTTTCAAGGGAAGCAGAAATAGGAGTAGGAACAGACTTGCATACAAAGTGTGTACTCTACCTTTTGAAGACATTTCTTAGTCCAAAGTTTCCAGTCTGTCTGGTTGCTACATTGGCTGAACCTGCAGCTGCCAAAAGCAACGCAAGGTTGACAAACTTTTATACTAGAGGCCATTATTCCAACAGAAGCATTGCATGGAGTGCCTTCCTTCCCAGTGGCAATTGTCTACACCATGTTCTTCCATGTTTCATTCTGTCAGCATTCCTGCTGTTGCAATGGAAAATTAGTAGTGGGGTAATATTTTAGTTTTTATTATCAATCACTGAAAACAGGGAGAAGTCAGCTATAAAGTGTACCTGCAAAGAAATTACAGACCGTCATTTAAGAATCTCTAGCAAAAAAAATCTAACTTGGTTAGTGAGAAAGACTGTAAGTTTTAAGGAACAAGTGTGACAAAAGGTGCACAGTTCCCTTGTTAAAATTAGAATTTCACCACAAATAGTAAGAGGACAAGTAAATTTCTATTCACTGCTCTTCTTTTGTTTGCTAAAGTTCAGTATGAATTTGATGAAGATAAATTATTTTTTCTTTTCTTAAGATACATAGCTATGAGCACATTATAGCCCGTTTCATTTCAGGTTAGCCTAGTTGCAGGGTTAATACTATTATTCTGAGTAGATTTTGGAGTTCTCTATTGGGTCTGAAGTATCATAGTCTTACCTATTTCCAAAGCTGTGTGTGCAGGGTAGAATCACAGTTTACAAGAAACTAGTGTGATAATAGCGTTATTTTCAGTGAGTAGCACTCCGAATAGTACTTGCAAAATAATTTTAAACTGACAAAGGATTATCTGGTGATGCTAATAGATTTTTTCCATAGGACCAATTTATTAAAAGAAGCAGAAGGTTTTAGCTATCACAAAGCTGACACCAGAGCCTGCAAATACACCGACAAGGATGTGCAATGAAATCTTAGGCATATATATTTTAAGATAATTTACACAAATATCTGTTATAGAATCTTAGATTAATGGGTTACATTTAACATACAGGTCATATTTGAGATTAATACGCTATTGTCACTTACCCTCAAAGACTTAAACAAACAATGTCTAAGCTCCTCTCAAAAACTTCCTAAGTTACCATTTTTTTCACTCCTAGCTGAGATCTGTCATGGTCTTTTACAAATAAAGTAACAAAGACTGGCAACCAGCCATTTACTGAAAGAGCTGAAGCACTGGGTAGGTCGGTGTATTTTGTAGATTAGGATTTAAGACTCACAGCAATATGAAATTTGTCTACATTGCATGTGTTGCAGTACTAACATATGGCGATGTTTTGACTTGTAGTTGAGCTTGACTTCTTCCAAGCTGTTAACTTTCATCTTGCTGTTGTAGCTCTACAGAATGAGACACCCGAAAACGAAGAAACTAAACCTTACTCGCAAACACGAGACCAGCTCTCATAGGAGTCTGACATCAGGGTCCAGGACCAGAACACCTGCTCTTCTGCTGTCCGGGGCAGTTCTGTACCTCAGACAGGTGTCACCAGTAGAGCACGGGCGAGGGGGCGGTAAGACGAGGGTGACGCTGAACATGACGTTACTTTGGCCACAAAGAACAGCTACGCACCGAGGTGCCTTTCGGTCGACCGGGACAGGCTGTTGGAAGGCGACCTTGCTCGCAGGCACGGGCTGACGCCGTGGCGCGCCCCTTCTCCCGCGGGAGACCAGCAACCCCCCAGCGCCGCGTCACCTGCCCGCTCCCACCCGCCAGGCCCCCGCACGCCCGCCGCGTCGCGCCTCGCTCCTCCGTGCCCCAGCGCTGCAGTGGAGTCGAGTCGGGCCGGGCCGGAGCGGAGCCGCCCCGCCGCCCCCGCCTTCCCCGCATTCCGGGGGCAGAAAGCGCCCGCGGACGCTGCCCCTTCCTCCACCGCCCGGGGCAGCCTGCCCAGAGCAGGCAGCGCCCGCCGGGGGGTAGGGCTGCACGGCACCGCGGGGAAGAGGAAGAGGAGACCGGGCCCGGAGCGGAGCCGCGGGAAGAACCGGCGGGACGGGGCCCACGCGAAACACGGAGCTGGCGGGGGCGAGGCGGGGGCGTGGTGGTGGTGCGTGTCACGACGGGTCTGCGAGAGGAACCAGCGCCGACGGGACGGCGAGGGGAGGACGCGGGCCCCGGCCGCGCAGGTCGGCGCCCGCG
>JANZLQ010000041.1:11522675-11535475 GCA_026212715.1 Elanus axillaris | reverse complement strand
GAGCGCGCGCCCGCGCGGTTCCACGCGCCCCTCCCCGCGCGCGGGCCGTGCGCGCGCCTCCCGCCGCCCCGCCCCCGGCTCTTCCCGCCTCGGCCAATGAGGCGGCGGCGAGGGTTAACCCCTGGCTGGGCGGCGGGGCGCGGGCGGAGCGGAGCAGGAAGCGCCGAGGGAAGGAGGCAGGGAAGGAGGCCGCCGCCGCGCTGAGGAGGAGCGGGGGGTTGGGAGCCCGGCCGCCGCTGCCTTCGCCTCTTCCTTCCGCCCGCTGTGAGGAGCGAGGCGCGCGGGAGGCACCTGTCACGGCCGCCAGGGCGAGCGCGGCGTCCTCCGCGGTGAGAGGCGGCGGCAGCGGCAGCGGCAGGAGAGGCCCGGGAACGGGCACGGCGGCAGCCGCGGCGGGGCTGGCCGGGGGACGGCTGCGGAGATGATGCCGGTGAGTGGGAAGGGGTTGAGCTCGCGTCGTCGCCTTGCCGGCCTGGCGCCGCTCTGCCGGGCAGTGGGACGCCTTGCCTTTTCCTGCGGGGCCGGCGGCGGCGGATGGAGCGCGCGGCGCCGCCGCCGCCGTCATCCCCGCCTGTGCCCCGGCCAGCCGGGGCAGAGGGCGACGGTGCTGCGGAGACGCCGTCGGTCTCCCCGCCGGGGGTGGGGCCGCCGGTCACCGCCGTCCCTGGCTTCGGGGGGACACACGACCTGCTCCTCCCGCTCCGCCCCTCGGCGCGGGGCGGCCGCCCCTCTCTCGCCGGCTGAGCTGCTCTCGGCGTTGCGCCGGCCGTGACAGGTCGAGGGCCGCGTCGTCCCCCCTCGGCTCTGTCCTCGCGTCCGCCTGACGGGGCTCCTTCCCCGCCCCCCCGGCGCCCTCCTGCGCCCGCGGCAGTTTCGGCGGGGGGCAGCGGGCAGCGCAGGTTTCGCCGTCCGGGTGTCGGCCGGCGGGAGGACCGGCTGCTGGCCGCCGAGGCCCGATGTGAGGCGCGGGTGGGTTTTCTGTGTTCGCGTGAGCGGGCATGCGGGCGGGTGGGGGTGGGTGTGTTTGTTTGGGTTTTCCCCTTCCCAGCACCGATTCTTCGCCGGACGGGTGCGGGGAAGGGTTAAGCAGTCCCGGGGCAAGGCGGCTCCGGCCCTTCGGCCGGTTGTCAGGTGAGCGCAGGCGGCAGCTTCATTTCAGCTTCGCCGCCTCTGAGGGAAGGGTGGTCTCCCCTCCTCGGTTTCTGCCACCTCTTCTGCGGAACCGTCGCTTATTTACCGAAGATGAAACCTTTCATTTTTCCGCAAACAACCTTGATTGCCTTCTGTGACAGAATCTCCGTTTCCTTGCCCTCTCTTTCCCTCCCCCTTTCGCTGTGGGCTGATGCAGTGGTCAGAAGAGAGTTGTTCTTGATGACTGTTCGTTTTATGACAGGATCCTCTGAGGCTTGAGCAATAAACAATTACATTCTTTTTGCTGATTTCTTTCAAACTGTTTGATCTCAAGTGTGGGTTTATGAGATACTCCCTTATATGGGGTCTCTCCCATGTTTTCTCTAATTCCAGTAGAAATGAGCTTTTTATTTACAGTTCCTCTGCAGCGTTTGCAACCAAAGCACTGCAGCATAATGCTTCTCGGTGAGAATATTACAGACACCTTTTACAAAATTGCACTGCTCTAACTTTTTTTTGTGAGGGAAAGAAGGAAATAAATAGCTCAAACTAGATACAAAATTTCAGAATGAAGAGTGCAGGTAGTGTTTAAAAACCAGGTATTATATCAGGCTTTTTAATATGACATGCTTTTAAACTTCTAACTGCTAGGTACCAAAATACTCTGTTGATACTATATAAGAATTTCAGTGCGCTAGGCACGCTGGAAACCCCCAACAGAGTTCATTGAGTTATAGGTTTGTTCCATAAATGTATGGATGTTAGCTTGTAAAACCAAAACCAAGGTGACTGTCAGCTTTTTCAGCTCCCATCACAACTTGGGTTATGCTTTACATACATAAAATTCTTACTGAAAACCTAGCATGCCAATGACAGGCTAAGTCATAACAAATGTATTTGCTTCCCATTCCTAACCTGTGCGTGGGTTTCAGGCTAATGTCATAACTTCCGTAATGCAGTGATTGACTTTTATAACAAGTTGGGTTTTTTTTTTTACCTACTTGAGTGTTTCTGCCAGTGTCTCTCATGTTACCTTCATGGTTGTTTAAATGTAGCAGTTGTTTCTGCTTATTGGAAGGTGTTATAAGATTTGACTTCTTGATATGTTTTTGAAACACTTTTCAAAGCATTTTTAATACTGATGGCTGAATTTTTAATAAAAACAGATCACCCTTGCTACAGTGGTAGTAATGTTGCAGATCAGAGTTTATTGAGTTTGAATCCTAAAATAATAAATATTTTACTTTTCTGAAGAGCATTTAGATGCTGTTATGGACAGTCTGTCATAAGGTGGTCAGGAATATGTATACTTAAATGGACACTGTGACAGTGCCTTTAGTCTTCCAGTTTCTCATCCCAACAATTTTATTTATGGACTGCAGGCATGAAAAAAACCCCAAAAACATTTACTGGAATAATTGACATAGAATATGAAAATAATGTGAACATATGGCTGTGAACTGGACCAAATATTTTGGGTTTTTTTACTTGAGATTTTGTATTCTGAAAAGGGAAAAGCTAGAGATGTGAATTGTTACATGATGGAATTCCTTGAATTCATAGAAGCTTTTTTCCTCCCTGATCGTGGTGTGGCTTGTGGGTTTTGGGTTTTTTTTTTTTTTAATAATTAACAAAAGTATATAATAGCAAGAGGAGAGACTTTATTACTTTAGACTTGAACTGTTGTAACAAGTGGGTGTCACAACAGTTTTGTGTCAAGAAATTAAAATGAAACGTTATCAAACTTTTCCAGTTTCTTACGACTTGCATTTATCAGATTTGAAGTAATTGATTGAGGCCTTTTTTGGATTGGTAATTTTTTTACATTCTATACAACCATTTTTAAGAATGAATTCATATCTGAAGCACAGAAAATGGAATTACCTGTTTTCTTCCTTTCCTGTGTTTTGTCCATTCTCACCCCACTCCCCCCAACTTGGGGAACAGGGTTACTTCTGAGAGGTTTTTATCAGTTACAGTTTCTTTTGTGACCAGGGTATCTCCCTCTCTGTTCTTTAGCATCCATTCCATGTAAGTTCATACTGCTTATTCTACTTTGTTTTTGAAAAATATAGAAATAACTACTTTCATGGTCCTCAACACAGTTGGGCTTCAAGAAGTAATAATGATGTGGACTGCATTTTTCTCACCCGTTGTCTTTTGCTTTGCTGACAAGGCATGTCCATCACAAAGTCTTTCATTGCCTTCAGGACATAAGGGCTATGTGTATGATGAGCTTATGATGCTACACTGAATATCACAGCTACTAAGGAACTTACTAAAAGAGGTGCCATAAGGATGCCTTGAATATAGTGATTTCTTCTTTTTCACTGAAAAAAAGGTTAGCATTTATTGTATTCTTAGAATAAAATGTGCAAACTGAGAGCTATGTGTTATCCTTTCAAACAGGAAATCTTTTGGGTTAAAACAGCCATGGTTTTATTTTGTTTGCAAAAATGTTGTGGATGTAGCTCCTTTTTCAGCCACATAATCAATAACCTGTTTGGAGGAGACTAATTATGGTTTGGTGGGGGGTTTTTGGGTTTTTTTTGTTTGTTTGTTTGTTTTGTTTTTTTTTTCTTCTGCCCCAGTAGAGTTTTTTTTGGTGGGAATTTAGACTTTGTTTTTGGAAGAGTGTTGGAAATTTTTCTTTAAAGAATGCAATTGATGCTTTTTCTTCTTGGATGGTAGTTCCAGAATGGTCTCTGCTGACAAATATAAGCCATATTCCCCGGACGCTAGGGTGCAGACAAGAAAAAGCCTCTTAGGAGGAGCACTGTTTTCCTATTTGCAATGAGATAACAGTGGAAGAGGGAACTGCTACAGCTACACTTCCTATGTTTTACCTAAATTTGGGGTATCATTCTTTTACAGCATCTGTGAGGTAACATATCACACCGAAGGCATAGAACTATGTAGGGTCTGTACACCATCAATAAAGTGATAAGAGAGGCAATGGTGGATGCTGTGTAAGAAATTGTGATGGACTGAATCTCTTAAGAGGAATAGTTAGTATTGCATATTCCCCTAGCACCTATTGCTGCAGAGCTTTCCTGGTTTTGCCTTTAACTTAATTGGGAGAAATGAGTATCAGTGAGGTTGCAGCCAGCATTCGCATTTTTGAATGCATCTAGGATGAACCTTGTGGGACTTTGTGTGAGGCTTAGGTGAAAGACTTGTTGGACATGACTGGTTTTATGTCTATAATCAGGTGGATGTGTTTGGTTTTTTAAGAGAAGTGAGTGAAAAGTTTGGAGAGAGTTTTTAGTGATTTCTTTAAATTTTATTTTTGGTCTAGTTAATTTTTTGTGACACTGCAACTCATCTCCAAAGATGACTGCGTGCATTAATATCTTAATTGCTACATATGTTCCTGACCTATGAAGACAGATAACATGACTGATAAAACACAAACCAAAGATGGGTATCTGCAGTAGTTATTTTTTATTTAAGCTATCTTCTAGGTGAATTAAGAAAAAGGGGTTTTTTGTTGGCTTTTTTTGTTGTTTGGTGGTGGGGGTTTTTTTGTTGGTTTTTTTTTTTTTTTTTCAAATGAGTACACCCTTGTAATGTATTTGGTCTAAAACCCTTCCTAAAAATGCTCCAAGAGAGCATTGCTTATTCATAATCTAAACCCAAAATATTTTCAAATCACTGCACACTGTTCTCTTCCCTTAGGAAGGTCACTGCTAATACAGTCTATGTTGTGAAAGTCTAAAGGAAGATGTGTCATTTTAATACACTTGAATTAATATTAGGAATTTCCAGTGATGTTGAGATAAAATTTATTGCAATTAATTCAGAGCTGTATAGTTATCAGCAAAACTGATATTATCCTTTTTGCTGAATAAATCTGAATTGACTGTAGAGAATAATTTGCAAGTTTATCAGCCATTATTAATGAAGTTATTTATTGCAACAAAGCTTAAAGGCCATTTCATGGCTTTTTGGATCATGTCACTGTTTTTTTAGGATGACAGATTATGGCCTACTCTGTGGTAGAAATAAGTTCATCAGCTTTACCATGTCAATGAAAAGTACTATTTATAAGCTACTCTAATTGAATATTTAAATATATTCAATAGATACATGTGGATTCTACTGAAATATATGAGAAAATTTTGAGGGAAAGGATATTGCCTATTAGTTTCTCTTCATATATTAACATAGATGAGATTTGTTGCCCATTGCAGACTTCAGAGAGAATAGGTATTTATTTGACGACAAAATTCTGTTCCAGCGGATCAAGTTACATTAATCTAAGAAATCCAAGTTTGATGTGAATTATGTCATAAAATCAAGCTTATTTTATTTATATTGAGATCTCATACAGCTGTGGAACAGGCCCCATTATGCTAAGAGTTGTCCATACATAGAATATAGACAGTGCCTTTTTTTAAGAATTTGCAGTCTAATGCTTGGTTTTAAAATCAAATTTCACATTTATTATATTTTTAAACATTTGGGGGGGGTTGATCTAATTTCTTTTGTCCTTACAAGCTGGAGTTGTCTTCAAAAATAAAAAATAATTCTTGAGTATGGAGTTTTGAAGAAGCAAACAAATTATTGCCTAATTGGGGGCTGGGGGGAGGTATCTTGCTCCCTTTCCATCATGACTCACTGTTGGAATTTACAAATCTTACGTGTTTGTCTAAATTAAAAGCTTAGTATTACCATACATTAATTACTAGCACAGGATAGCTCAAAATACTTTAAGTGAATATGCTAGCCTGGGATATGGCAGATTCATTCTTAGGCTTGTCAGACCCCAGTAAAGTGAGATTTTTAATTTTTTTTTTTTCTTAAATTGGAATGTGATACTAGGTGATTTCAAATATCTTAAAAATCATCCTTCACTTATGAACAGTTTTTCCATCAGTCTTGAATCCAGTGTCTCACTGATCTTAAACCATAAGATTTTTAAGCAAATAAATATTATAAAATATTAACACTTAAAGTTGGTACATTTTCGGGTAGTTTGGAAATATGTCACTAGAATTAATTAGACTTGGAAGCACATAATAATCTCTAATGTATTGGGCAATATATCTGTGGAATGTACTCAATGTTTTGAGCTTCCGAAAGCAATTTTTTAATGACAGACAATAATAGAATAATATTGTGCAATAATAGACACCATCGTTCAGAAGTAATTTGTGTGTCAAAAGCAACAATGCTATCAGGAGGAAAAAGCATAAATTCTGTAGTAACTCAAAGGACAAATAAGAATACGAACTGCCTAGTAGAGGAAAAGAATTATTTTGAACATCAATTTTCAGTCACTTTACCTAGATTTTAGGTCACTATTTGTTTTCTTAAGTCTTGCTTAGAAGCCAGTACGTGTAATCTTGCTTGCGTTGGAGAGCGCAGGTTTATCATTATGGTGCAGTAGGATGTTGGAGCAACTGAATTCCTTTCAGGGCTGAGGTTTCACAATAGGGATGAGCTGGGTTAACCATTTCCTGTGGCCGGTGGAAGAGGCTCTGTTTCCTTTTCCTTGCTGCTCATTCCCACCATTTGCTTTGAAGGGACTGCACTGCTTGTCTCTGTATACCAATACAGGTCACTAATGATGTAAAGAATAGTTGTATCCAAAGAATGCTGAAGACATATATATACATGCACATACATATATATATATATATATATATACTTTGCCAGACTGGAGCATTAAATCAGCTTACATTGTGACTATTGTATTGTCTGTGTTGGTACAGGAGGGAGGAGACTGCTTGGGTGAGATCTGTAAAGAGGGGCATAGGGAAATGGAATCTCTCCCTTTCAGTATTTTTGTTTATTCAGTTTAGTTTATTGTGGAGGTGTACCCCAGGTCACGTATTTTGAATTTTGTTTTTTAGCTATTTAGCAGTTGAGTAGAACAGTGAAATGAAACTAAAGATCTCTGCAGTGCAGTAACATTACTTCAGAGTTAAGTTATAGTTTCACCAGTTTTCAGATCTTTATTGGGTATCTAGTAACACTTTACATTTTCCCTGAAACTGGAGAAAGGAAGGGATACAGTTTTTTTGGTAAAATGTGTGGTCTTTGAGGAAATCTTGAGAAACAAATATAATGTTGGGACCAAACAAAAAAAAAAGGCAAAACAATGAAACTTGGGTGGCAGTTGCTAATCTGCCATATTATTTTCCTCCCACTTTGCAACATTGCATTCCTTCTGATTTCTGCCCATTATTTCCTTATCCTCTAAGATTCATAATTTAGCCTAGTTCTTCAGTAGTGGAAGTACAATTAAGATTTTTTTTAGGTTCCAATTGATTGCTTTGCTTAGCAGCAGAATTCTATTTATGTGTGAGGAGACTTTAGTTAGAAACTATTTTATTTAAGGAATTCCAACTCCAGCAGGAAGCAATCTGATCTAAACTTGCATATGTTGCAGAAACTGTATTTAACCTATGTATCCTTATGTCTACTTTGACAAAAGGATTTCAGCTTTCACGTGACTCAGCTGTTGTTTGTAAACTGGGAATGGGGGAAACTGAGGCTTCAGTTTTGTGTAGGTGAAACTGCTGTAACTGCAGGGGCTGCTGTAGTCCTGCCTCCCTGCTGCCCCCTCTCTTGTATTGGCTCTGGTATTTATCTGATTCTGTGCTGAGCTGTTTCAGTATGCAAACTCAGCAGGAAGTTGCTTGTTGCTTGCCACCCCCCCCCCCCCCAGGATACTTTTCTGCCAGCTGAGCAGACTGAAACCAGCTCAGTCCAGGGTCAGATAAGCACTGGAACCAGCACAAGAAAGGGCAGTGTGTAGATTGCAGGAAGGATGCAATCAGTTTTATCAGTTTAGGTTGTTAGGGTTTTTCAGCCTGAAACAACTCTGTGGTGGTGAATGAATATGGTGGGTTAGATCTAGATGATTTTGGTATGTAATCCATGTCCCAAGTGGCAAAGAAGAGTAACTTCCCTGCTCTCTGAAATCAAAACAAGGAAACAGTGCAGTGCTCAAGGTCTCTAGCAGGCTGATCTAGGAGAATTTCTCTAATCCCAAATCCCATGGGTTGACCCCATGCACATAAGCACATTTCATTGACTAGCATCTGTATTAATTCTGTGTTCTACTCCCCTGGGAGCCAATTTTTGACACTTCAAGACCAGCAAACCTTGCTCTTCTAAAAACCAGCGTCTATCTGTCCAGACCTGCTAAGCTGAATAGCTGAGAATTCTTGAGAGTTATAGTATTAGATGAAAAAAGCACTAGACAGGGCTGCATTATTAATATGTGGAGAAAAGTATTGCCTGCACTGCTCTCTGATGTTTAAAGAGAAAGAAGTAGGGTGGTTTGAGACTAGCAAAGTTTTCCATAGCCATTAAGTACAGGCTTACCTGCATATAAATATATTTTTTTAATTTCTCAAAGAAGCTGGGTTAAGTGTTAGTTTAAAAATAACAGGTACAGTTTAAGTTGAGGAGACATACTTTGAATGCATTTTTTCATGAGAAAATCCTTTTCTAATCCTGTTTCCTAATGCAATTTGTCTAATTTATGATTCAAGACAGTGCTGCACCTGTCAGCATTCTTACTTCTGTTCTGAAGGTGATACTTTCAACATACTTATGGTACTTTCAGAGTAGTTCAACCTCTTTTTTCCTACCTCCTCCTCCCTCCATGCTTACTACTTTAAAAAAAAAGCAGGCTTCAGAAAGTTTATCTGGATATCTTGTAAAATCTTAACCAGTGTGTTGGTCAAAACCTGACCTGAATCTATCCCATCTAGCCAAAGATAGGGGTTTTCAGATTACTTAAATTCAAAACGTTGTCATAATGTCTTTAGTCAATGTTACTAATGGCTCAATCACTTTGTTTGAAAAGATGTAGAATAAGGAGAGGATATTTGTGTGTTGTTATGGTATAATTGATGTCTGTAAAATGGTTGGCAGGCTGTTAGCATTTTGTAGAGGGAGGAATATGATAGCCAGAGCATATACTGTGTGATGATGTGGGCAGCATAGGAAACTAGTATCTCTAGTAAGTTTAAACAGTTCAGCTAGTGATTACTTGCCTGAAACTGTAAGCTACCCACTGATAGCCTAGCTAACTTATTATTTGGGCATCTGAGAAAGTACTAGCATCTATGAACCAACAGCCATTTCATACAAATCCTGTAAGATAATTTTTATAGTACATGGCTACGTTAGATACTTAGCTTAGTCAAATACATACTTAGAAATAGTCATACAGGGTCCTTAGTGTTACTGCTATTCAGATATATTGACAGAGAAGTGGTTAGATTTTCCTCTTGTGTATTTAAAACCAGGAAGTTCTTGGAAGTGAAATTTTGGATGATTCTGCAGGCTAACAAGTGGGTTAATTGCTATTTAGGCTCCAAACAGTTGGACTGTATGTACACTTTGGGAGATTATTGAATTCTTGAAACAGTGTCTTGTAAAAATAAACTATGAAACTCATCTCTGTGTGCAGCTTCATCTCTGCATGCAGCTCTGAATGTCTCAGCGTGCCTGATGCTTAATTTCCTTATGGAGTGCTTTATTTTCCCAAATTATCTAAATTTGAGAATATTTTTGCTGGAGGTCTGAATCATGTACTTCTGATAGTGGAAAACAGATCTATAATGGTTGACCTCCTTTACACTTCTAAATCATGTCAGGATCAATGCAATTATTTTAAAACCATATCACATGGATTGGTGTCTATTCTAGCGCATGTCACTTGGAAATCTTGTCAGTGCTTTTTCTGAATAGTTTCTTGGTGTACTAACAGTGCAATGTATTTACCATTTTATTGTCGTTTATCACCACTTCAGCAAGAGCTTATTGGATATGGGAATATGTGATAAAAATCCAAGCTTTACATTGAAACAAATCGGTTTCAAGTCTGTTACTTGCAATGCTCCCCCCCGGCCCAATTCCTGACTGCAGCACTTTATTTTTACTTTTTTTTTTTTTTCCAGATGGTGGAGAGCAGTAGTATTTCTTTTTGTAGCACTGATAGGAGCTAAAGTGATGAAGGAGGTTTAAATCAGTTTAAATTGTAAACTGCTTTGTTTACCCCAGCATGATTTTGGAGTCAAATACTTATGTTGGAATAATTAATTCATGTGGCAATTACTGTGCTTCTGCTCATTTTTAGCTAAACATAAGGAACTTTTGAATTTGATTCACTTTAACATTTACCAACCTTTACACTGCTTTGATATCCTTTCTACAGTGGATTTTTTGTATTTACAGTACAAAATTATAGCCTGAAAAAACACTAAAGGACATAAAAGACACACTAAATAAGAGGATTTACTATACAGTGTTTCTCATACGGTATTTTTTTTGTTTCTGGGTGGTTTATAACATTCAACTTAAGAAATCTTTGTGATTTCAGCCTTCAGTGCATTACTGGATTACCCCCATTTACTTCTTCTCCCTTCCTCCAGTCATCTGAAGCTACCAAATACTGCTCAGTTTGTTCTCTGGGTTCTGAAGAACTGAGAAGTCTTGGCACAAAATTACAAGTAAGCTTGATCTGGACTGTGCCTGTACTTGCCTGTTTCTTTTCAGAAACAGGAAAAAGCTTTTGGTCAGCTTTTTCTTACTATCTCACAAATGATACAGAAAATTTTCAAGCAGTGAGGTCTCAACACCCTCTTTTCTTCCAGTGTTCAGGGATGAGAGCATTCTGATTGTTTGTGAATTTCTTTATAAATCTTTTGTCTTCCTTTCCCCACCTGAAGTGGGGACTAAAGTCATTGAGTCATCTTCCTTGTTAAGTACTGCAGTTTTCTTGTGAGAAAAGATGTCTTCAAATCTGTGAAAGAATGCAAAAATGTGAATGTTGCTATGTATGTTTTTATATATTGGTGTCTGTAGTCATACTGGAATAAACAGTTTGATATGTTGGGGACTTAGGGATGCTACTGTGTTTATAATATCATTTGGAGAGCAGTTGGTAAAATCCCTTCCATACACCCCAGCCCCATACCCACTCCCAGAAAAGAGCATGCTAACCACAATTTCTGTTTGAATGTATGTATTTGACATGTTTAAATCAAATTTAAATTAAATGTTAAAATCAAATTTTGCTTTTATTTTCTTTACCCTGTGATTGGAAAAAGGAAACATGCTCACCACAAATCATACTCTGCATACGTTATTGAGGGTACAGTTGTTATAGTGTAATAGAATATCACTGTGTTTAACTCAGTAAAATAGATTTAATACATAAACTTAGTTGTCAGTTTACCTAAATGGAAGTAGTAAGTAAACCTAGGTACGTGCCTCATTAATTATCAATAATTTACAATTACCTGGGAAAAATTTGATATTTTTGGCGGTGGTGGTTTTATGTTTGTTTGGTTAGTTTGGGGGGTTTTGTTGGTTTTTTCTTTTTTTTCTTTTTTTCTTTTTTTTTTTTTTACTTTTCCCAGTATGATCTATGGATTTTTGATTGATCCTACTGGAGAAACTGAAAGAGAATGTATAGAAAACAAAAAGCTGGGTTTTTAAAAATCTTTATCTTGTATGCAAATTATAACATGTTCATTTTCATCTGGAAATAAGGTGTCTGTTTAAATTAATTTTCCACAAATGTAGAAAAGCTTATCTTAGAGGGCCTCTGTGCAATCGTGCACATTTGTAGTTAAGCAAGTTCAAAATAATTAAATTGTACATTTGCATATTAGGCATTTACAGTATAGCTTATCTAGCAGGAGGAAAGAAGTGAAAGTACAGAGAAGGTAAGACAGGATTGCAAAGTAGAACAAAAGTTATTAAAACAAAAAAACCTTAAAGTTAGTGGACACCCTGCATGCTGTGTTGTACTTTATTCCTTCTAAACTCTTACTTTTCTTTATATTTGTCCCATTATTTCTCTGTGTATTCTTAGTTGCTCACATCCACCAATTTTAATCTATAACTTTATGTTAAGTAATTTTCCATTTTGTGTAGATAATGTGATACAAAGTTGTGTACATTTTAAGAAATTATACTTTCAGTTTCACTTTTGTATTCTTTTTCCTACATCATTCCATGTGGTTTTCAGAGGTCATGAGTGACTTCATGTTAAAACACCTTAGTAAGATCATAGACTGCATTTACTTTCCTACTGAGTGATTACATAATCTGCAGATATATAGGTTTGCTAAATACAAGTTTTGTCACACAGGGTAAGTCCTCTTGGATCTTACATGGTTTTTACATTTAATACAGGACCATAACTTAAGTCTGTGAAATACTGCATGTACCTTGCCTCCTTCATTTAGAACATTCAAAAACTCTTTACATTTTGGGGAGGAAAATCCCCTTGTTTCTTTAATTTAGGATTTTGAGGCTTATAATATAAGCAGCCAGAGGTTGTGGTATCCTTGTATCTCTACATATATCCTACATTTATATTTACCTACCACAGTTATAAATCAGTCAGCCAGATAACTGCACTGGATCAGATACTCAATATGGAGACAATACATCTATGGACTGTATGAGAGAAAGTAAGGGGCTACACTGTACTTGTATTGTTTTTATTATTTATCTGATATAACAAACTATACACAGGTGTTTTCAGTTATTTCAGAAGGAAGGATGAGAGGATAAAAGGGAAGTTTAGTGACAGGTATGTTTATTTTAGTTCATAGAACCCAGTTATCCAATAGAGATGGCAAGCTTTAGAGTTGGACTGTCCCATATATATCTGGTCTGCATGTGTATGT